>JASEVX010000015.1:4946734-5511734 GCA_031761405.1 Serripes groenlandicus
CCTTAAGTGCGATATGATCGGAATTCGTCCATGTTGTGTTACAAATAACTTAGATACCCTTAAGTGTGACGTCCAGTTTTCCTATTTCGTCTTTTGTTACAATTGATCTAGAGACATAGGAACCCTTAACTGCGATATGTTGGAGTTCTCCTCTTTTTGTTACAGTTGACTTAGATACCCTTAAGTGTGACATACAACTGATGCTCGATGTTGTCGGTGCCGACCCAACTGAGGCAGCCTGTGAAACAGAATGCCACCAACTTTTGCAAGCAGGTCACGTGCTGAACTTCGGATGCCCATTGGTCTGCCATGGGTACGTCATATATTTAACTCAAACTTCCTCTCGTTGAAAGTCTGAAACCTTCTTTCCTTCTTTGATTTATAGGAGATAACTCAATGCCAGATGAGCGGGCTGATCTGGTTCTACGCTCCAATGGCTGTTTTTTCTAATGATTGCTTCATTTAAATCACACTAATTGCGGTTCAGAATCTAGTTATATAGTAATGTAACAATAGAGACCAATTGCTCTGATTGAGCATAACCTTTTATTAAGCTTCAATAAGTACAATTGATAGAATATACACTATATATTGCACAAGTATCTGATAGGTACAGATAAATAAAAGAATTAGATAAAAAGGAGTCGGGTTGCTCAACCCTTTATACTCTAACGGTTGTGTATAGCAATCACCCAGAGGCTTCCAGAAACCGGACAGGAATTTGAACCTGGACTCCTGGACTGACAGTCCGGCATGTTAACAATTAGACAACAAAGTCAGCGGATTGTAAAGATCGGAGTAGTGTGAAAGTTGTAACATTGACATACTGACTGCACATTGAATAGACGCAGTCAAAGAACACTTTCACATGTTATATTGACACATTGTTACGCGAAAAATGGTCATTATAATTGAGCCGTCCCGCGAGAAAACTAACATTGTGGACTATGCGAAAAGTATCGACCCGGATCAACCTAAGCATGCCGCGAAGGCTTACCCGGATATACACTTTTCGCCTCCTGTGGATTTTTCTGTTTAAAGAATCATTACTCTATACCTCTATCCCCCTGAGACGGAATGTGTCGGCCCGGATCAGTCTGCGCGGACTGATCTGGATCGATACATTACGCAGAGGACATTACGTTGGTTTTCTCGCGGGACGGCTCATATGTCATTCGAACCTCGTTAGACGATAAACGGTATAATAGCAAATGTAACATAGATACATTGTCGTATACATGCCATATTAAATTGGAACCTCGTTAGACGATAAACGGTATAATAGCAAATGTAACATAGATACATTGTCGTATACATGCCATATTAAATTGACGATAAACGGTATAACAGCAAATGTAACATAGATACATTGTCGTATACATTCCATATTAAATTGTAACCTCGTTAGACGATAAACGGTGTAATAGCAAATGTAACATAGATACATTGTCGTATACATGCCATATTAGCGAAAGACGCTATTATGACATGGATGACAGTCACCTAATGTAGGAAAGTAGTAGTATCAGCATCTCTTAGTCGTCACGTCCCGGTTTTTTGCATGCTTGGTGGCCATCTATTTATAGTAACTCATTTGCATAAAAAAGCGGTATTTGTTTTATGTGAAGCGGACAATTTGATTACTATTTATAGAAATAAATTCATTTGCAGGAGATGAACAGTGCGCGTGCGTGGCATCATCTTTGGATGAACTATGTTCTATTGTAATTGCTACCATTGATGAATTTTGCAAAATGAAAGTATAAAGAAATTCATTTAACAATATTGAACAAAAAGAAGGCCATAAAATACAAAAAGTAGATCTTGTTCAAGCTCATTAGTATCATTTTATGTATGATTATTATTATAATTACTATTCTTATAATTGTTATTATTATTATTA
Source organism: Serripes groenlandicus (assembly GCA_031761405.1). NCBI lineage: Eukaryota > Metazoa > Mollusca > Bivalvia > Cardiida > Cardiidae > Serripes > Serripes groenlandicus. The sequence continues at coordinate 4,948,638 of JASEVX010000015.1, forward strand.
TTATCATTATTATTATTATAATCAAAGTCCAACCTTTCTTTAAAGACCACCCATGGGAAAAGAACAATCTGGTCTTTGTTCACAGGTGGTCTTTAATGAAAGGGTCATTTATGCAGACTCTGAATAATTTGGAAATTAAAATTGTGGTTGTTATAGACAGGGAATTGCTAAACAAAGGTGGTCTTTAGCACAGGTTTTACTGTATTATTAACTATTATGATTTCAGGTTCCAGGAACTAGTTCATCTATGGCACGTTAGCCCAGGAGACGGTATGTGTCAGAACGGAGCTACAACGGTGTCCGCATAGGTCTTCTCGAATAAAATCATTTGATTGATTTACTTCTCTTTTGTTACTTTTTTGTTTGAACTGACTTTTAATAAGATTCCTTTTTAAGGAACTCTTGATTTCCAAACACACTTAAAACATATGTACATGTGTACATGGAATATAAAACGGCCTATGTCTGTTTGGTCTCGCCTTATCAGGAGCAATATGTTCCAGTTGCGTATCCCTTTATCACATTCAGACACTTTCTGACGCTTCTGCACTAGTTAACGTTTGAACACTTTGTGGACAAAGGAGAAATTGCTTATGATGTGCAATTACTCATTTCGCCCCGATGTTTTCAGCTGTACCCAATAATTGTACGTTCACGTATAGAAAACTTTCAACACGTTTGCATAGATGTCTTCTGTCGCAGATTTGTCATGTGTGGGAAAGGGTTATGCGAACTATGGCGACTAGAGAGAACCCGCGCACCAGACTCCCGCCCGAGTGATTGTCTATGTACATGTACGAGCGTAATGTGTGATAGATCACTAGATGTGTTTCTCCATTTGTTACACACCATTTTGAATTGATGTCGAACACGGGATCCGACAAGGCCCTTTATATGTCAAATTACTCCAAATACATCCGCTGACATGCTGATCTACACCAAAATAGTCCCTAAAAAACCCTTTGTTTTCGTAGAATTAGCGTATACCATCACCAAAATGCATTGAATATATGACATTGAGTTTAACTTCTTTGAAAATGTGTATAGGAAGCATTGGAAATGATTGATTTTTAACACTTTTAGTATTTTGACCTTGTTTGAAATTGAAAGAAGAAAATGCTGGACACCGGTTTTGTCTGGGCCCGATTTGATCAAAAAGGACTGTAACCGTTTTCGCCTGGTGAATTCTTTCTTGCATAATGCATGACCCCCCATTTTCTTTGGATAGTTTTAAAGCTTAGAGGTATATGGTACTCTACATAAGACACGCTTAGAAAGTGTGACAATTGCGGACTGAAACTGGTCGATTTTCATGGAAACAAAGAAGGAATTTATTTGGTGTATTGTGACCGTATAATCACCAGAAACGGCATACCGTCTTAACTCTTTCCCACATACAACAAATCAACAGAAGTCGTGTTTATAAATGGTATACGAAAACTATAGAAATATATCCATGAGTGGAAAAATAACTATTGGTTATAGTTGAAGAAATCGTGGCAAAAGTAGAAATCGCCCATTGTGAGCAATTTACTGTTTTGTTGCAATGTTTTCAAAATGTATCTAATGCATGTAGATGCGTTATAATAGACAATAGATAATACTTTTATTGACTTAAACTGTACAGTTTCTTGTCATTTTGTCATTTTGCATATACACAAATTACAATTAACACACACATAAAAAGAAAAAAAGAAAAAAAGATCATACATAATGATACTCTTAATCGAAATTAACTAATCTTGTCTTTTGTAATGAGATATTAATTGACTGGGAAGAGTTAACCTTTTTATTTTCCGTAGTTAAAACTGATCACTTATGACATATTTTATGATGACATTGCTTTAATATGCGTAAGGATTACGTACATGATCCCCGGATAAAAACTCCTCTAATTGGCGAATGAATTCCAGACTATCAGTGTGTCAATCAGAACCCTAGATAAGGGGCGTTTTGCATGTTCTTAAATCTTTATTTGACCCTCAAACCCTATGTTGTTGGTACAGTGAGAAGATTCTTTTCAGTACCCACAATAAAGGGTTTGCTGTTATAATAAGAGAGAAATTGTGGGCGAAAGAGATGAATACCCCTCCTTATCAGGACCTCCGATCGAGTATTTAATTTCAAACCGAGACCTTTGAAAAAGAAGAGCGCCTTTTTGTCTACCTCCTTCAAATGGTGTTACAGTCTTTTAAAGTTTTATTTAAAAAATCCATACAGCTGATTCGGAAGCTTAAAATGTGCTGAACTCCAGATGGAGATCAACATTTTGGAAAGGTTGAAACTTCTGGAAATATTGCTAATAGTGACAACAAAGTAAGTTTAAAACTATTTTGGCAGTAATAGTGAAAAACAGTCAATTGAAAGACATGAAATTATACAAAATTGAGCTTCCTTGGTATGTTTACCAAGTAAAAATGAAGCATAAACGATCAATATTTAGATGTTTATTGTACTGGAAAGGGATATTATTACTCTAATTTTATCCAAGAATTATGATTCTAATATTTCCAGACAACTTTTAAACAGTTTAAACACTTTGACTTAACTATCTATAACATAGAGTTCAGCATCTTTAAGATAGTGCTTACATTATTGACAGAAGCGTTAGAACGGAGTCACGTTTCCGCCATCCACTGTTCGACTTAACCCTGTCCCACATACAACAAGACTGCAGCAGACGACTTTAAAAATATCGGATAGAAGATATGGTAAATCTCTACAAATAAACGTTTTATTATTGAACAGAGTTGAATACATTGTGGCAAATGGAGAAATTGCTTGTTATGAGCAATTTCTCCTTTTGCCACAATGTTTTAAAACGTCGTCTGCTGCAGAGGCTTCAGAAAGCGTGCAGACGTGGGAAATGGTTAATGGCAACGCTGTCGCGCCGAATACTTAACCTCGGCTGTTTATAATTTCGAGTTGTCGAAAGGACGACAATTTAAAACTAGCGCAATAATATCGATCCAAACACCGAAAACTTCGCCTTTTTGAGTTCAAATACGAGGTGTGTTCAAAAAGTACGTGGACTTTTGTAATATTTCAATTATTAAATAGTGCACAAGAATAAAACGTATATTGCTATGACAAGTAACTTTTCCGCTATATGATTTCCAAATTTCGTGGTGTTATCATATTCTGTTTCGCAGCAACAGCGCTAACAGCTATGCATGTGATGCTTACCCGGAGCAGTCCGATAACGTCAACCACGTTACGTTTTTGGATAACGTTTCAGTGACTAATCACATTTTCTCGAAGTATTCACCATGCTTCTGAATGCACTTTATATGTCTCTTAACCCACTTATCATATACCGTTCTATACCACTGTATGTCTAACTGGGCTATGATGCGATGTGTTTGAAGTTTAAGTTAACCGCGGAATCCATAGGCGCTAAATCGGGTGAATATGGCGGATGGGGAATGCACTTAAGGTCCATGATGTCAAGTTCCAGACGAGTGGTGGCAGAAACATGCGGCGGTGCATTATCCTGATGCAACAAGAAGCTTTCAACTGGCGTGCCCGGTCTCTTTTTTTAATAGCCTGGAAGAGATCTCGGCGTAGTACCTAAAAAAATGAATATTTTGTAAAGGAAATGTTATATACAGTGTGTTAATACCTGCAAATAGATTCATTAGTGTTATCTATATTATATGTTTTATATATCCAAATGCTAGTTCATATATGAAAAACTATGTATGATTGAATATTTAGTCAACAAATTTAAAATATATTTACATTAAATTACTGTACCTTTGAGTAGTATTCTGAGTTGACAGTTGCACCTTTTGGGACCGTATGACAAAGCAGCATTCCTTCACGATCCATAAACATGATAAACATATAACGGGTACCAGACTTCTGCACACGAGCTTTCAATGGGGGTGGAGATGACGTGGTCTTCCAAGCAGACGACTCTCGTTTTGTTTCCGGGTCGAAGAACCAGATCCAAGTCTCGTCTGTTGTGATAATTCTGTTCAAGAATTCTTCTCCTTCTCGTCTGTACCGTTTAATAAATTCCTCTTTAACTCGGCGCTCTTTTTGATCTGCTGATAATATTCGCGGGATCCATCTAGCAGAGACTTTATTTATTCCAAATTTGTCTGTTAAAATGGTGTGAACCGTCCCGACACTTATACCGATCTTCTGTGATATATCTCGGACAGTAAGGCGCCGATCTCCATCAATAATTTCTTTAACGGATGACGTTAACGCTGCATTCATTTTTGGTTTTCGTCCTACTCTAGGGTCATCTTCTACTGGTTCTCTTCCTTCACGAAACAATTTATGCCATTTAAAAACTAAAGATCTACAGACCCGTGGTTTATGTTTGGATTCTTCTAACATTTTCATGGTTTCCGTTGGTGTTTTGCTCAAATTCGCGCAAAATTTAATGACTGCGCGGATTACCGTGTTTTCGGATGACGACATTTTACGTGCGTTCCCAGCCGACGCTTGTTATTAAAGCCGTTATTGTTTCAAACGAAAACGGAAATGACGTCATTTAACGGTATAAACCGTTGTCCATAACGTCACGTAATCAGCAGGTGAAATTTCGCGAAAGTAGGATAATTTTATCTTTTAAAATATATTAAATGAAATGAGTTAAAAGCATTATGAGTTGGCGTGCTCCGGGTGCGTGTTACCTGTCAACTGCGAATGTTTCCATAGTGATCGTTTTTTATACTAAATAAGGAATTCTTACATAGATCAATGCGGCACCTATTTTGATAAATGGAGGTAAAATTTAATTGAAATCACGCCGAAAGTTTTCAAATTATTGAAAAAGTCCACGTACTTTTTGAACACACCTCGTATTTAGCAAGAAAAAGCGATATAAGAAGCAGCTTATGACAAGTAGAAATAAAGTAGACAAGTCGATAGCTGAAAAGGGATTCCGTCCGTAAGTCTTATTCGATTGACGTTGTTTCAGAAGTGTACAAAGACATGTTTTTTTCGGCGATTATTGTTTCATAGTAAAGTTGGCGATCCAACGAGGGGCACTAATAAGGTGAAGTTTTAAATTTACTGTTATGCATACTAACCTTTATAGCCTTTGGTAAACACATATATTGTTATAATTTAGTAATTGATACTGGGATAAAGATATAAACAAGTTGATTCCATCCTTTCCGTTTAGTATTTAATAATTTCTGAGAGTTTATATAATTTTGGCAGACACAAAGTTCTAAAAAGAAAGAGATAAACAAAAACAAAAACAAAAAAGATCGGTTACCGATTCTATACATTTTAAAGAACAATGTTCTAATCGAACAATTTTCCAACTGGTTCACGATTATAATGCATTACCGATTCAAGGAGCTGTCGAATTCTAAGATATACAACATTATTGCGCAAATTTGATAATTCATGAAAAATTACTGATTGTTTTGATTATTAACAAAACCTTTCTGATATTCAAGTTAAATCATATGCGCATGTTCTATTTCTTAGTGTTTTCTCATGTTGATCGCACATCACTTACGATTACTGTTTTGCACGAGCTTCAACTATAATTACGAATAATACAGATTAGCTTAAACTTATTTATTTTACATCGATTGCGAAACAAGCTTTACGCTTATATTCATCACGCTCGATGTCGAGCCCGGGACCGTTGGTACGAGAGCCCGACTCTCTACCACTGTACCAATGTCTTCCACACACTTTCTGTGACACGAAACACATGGCGCCCTGATAACACTACAGATTAAGATCAGTATGTACATTTCGAGGGCTTGGCGTAAAACGGTTGTTACTAAAATTGGTATTTTTTAACAAGGTTAATCACCTCGCCATAAAGTCTTGAAGTCTTTATAAGCGTTAAATCCCTTTTCTTGGTAAACAATAAGAATTTACGTGCCATTGCCCGTTTTGAAAATTGGCACCTAAATTTGCATTGTTAATAAAAGGGGTCAAAATTGCCCCTTAACCAGGGTTTTCAAAATAGGTTTTTAGTTACAACCGTTTCACACCAAGCCCTCGATTTGTTCAGTCTAATCTGGGTATACATTGTTCGCTGCTCATCTGTCAATGTAAGTGATGAACCTGTATGCTGGAATTCAGACGAATACGAATTAACCTCTTATTAATGCATCTGGTCTGCCGTAAAAGAAAAACATCTACTGTTGAAAACGGTATTAAACCCCGATCTATCATCCTAGTGGTCCGTCTTGTGACCTTTAACCTTATCCATGGGTAACGAATGTAACATCTGGCATCGACGATGGCTGTGACTCTTAAGCAGAATGTTTCTGTGACACGAAACACATGGCGCCCTGGTAACGAAAACCTTACCCCCGGTAAAAGGGCGTCCTTTGGGTCAACCTACATAAAAGATATATATTAGATCGTAATAGCTGATTGTCATATTTCTAATATAAGAAAAGGTTGGGGGGGGGGGGGGGGTGAAAGGGGGGCTGGGGGTTGAAATGCACATAAATAATTTTGGTGGATTTGTGTCGTATTAGGCACCACATTTATTATACTAAAAGTATAAAACAATCGCACGGTGCAAAATATGATTTTGGGGGTAAAATGTGTGAAAAATTAAATAAAAATGGGAATTCCTGGAATTTGCCAATAACTCTCATAATCATGGAAAATACAATACAATAGACAAGCTACTCATAATCATGGAAAATACAAACATATATACAGGCTACTCATAGTCATGTAATGTACAACATTGTTCACAGTCTACTCATAGTCATGGAAAATACAAACATATATACAGGCTACTCATAGTCATGTAATGTACAATACTATAGACAAGCTACTCATAATCATGGAAAATACAAACATATATACAGGCTACTCATAGTCATGGAAAATACAAACATATATACAGGCTACTCATAGTCATGTAATGTACAATACTATAGACAAGCTACTCATAATCATGGAAAATACAAACATATAAAAGAACTACCCATAGTCATGTAATGTACAAAACAATAGACAAGCTACTCATAATCATGGAAAATACAAACATATGAATGATCTACTCATAGTCATGTAATGTACAAAACAATAGACAAGCTACTCATAATCATGGAAAATACAAACAATAATACAGGCTACTCATAGTCATGTAATGTAAAACACTATAGACAAGCTACTCATACTCATGGAAAATACAAACATATATACAGGCTACTCATAGTCATGTAATGTACAACACTATAGACAAGCTACTCATAGTCATGTAATGTACAACAATATAGACAAGCTACTCATAGTCATGTAATGTACAACACTATAGACAAGCTACTCATAATCATGGAAAATACAAACATATATACAGGCTACTCATAGCCATGTAATGTACAAGACAATAAACAAGCTACTCATAATCATGGAAAATACAAACAATAATACAGGCTACTCATAGTCATGTAATGTAAAACACTATAGACAAGCTACTCATAATCATGGAAAATACAAACATATATACAGGCTACTCATAGTCATGTAATGTACAACACTATAGACAAGCTAATCATAGTCATGTAATGTACAACACTATAGACAAGCTACTCATAGTCATGTAATGTACAACATTGTTCACTGTCTTCTCATTATCATGTCGAATCGAGATAGCTTAGTATAAAGACAAATGATATAAATCAAGTGTTTCTGGTTTCGAAGCCAGGCTCGAACATTGATTTATTCTGATGATTTACAGAAGTCACTCGATTATCACAAATTGGTTTACTATTGTCTACTAATAAGTTTGGGGGGTTGGGGTTACGCGGTTTTCAACATTATATCTGTTATATCACGGCGACAGTTCACTTATTCATGATCCCTGGGTAAACAAACCAGTACTAGGCTAGGAAATTTGCCTTGATCCAAAGGGCACAACACATTGACCGCCGTGCCGCGACCGGAAATCGAACCCGGGACGCACGGTTTCAAATCCCCGACGCTAACCTCTCGACCGCGGCGGATTCCTAGGAGTATTAGTGCGATGAACCCACGAAACATAAAGGAACACCTAACCACTATGACATCATGTAACTAGATTATCTTAGAACGGAAAGCGTCTTATATTTTGGAATATCAGGATATTGTAGGCAGCTTCTTTCCTCCGTTGGTTGATGTTTGAATTCCTATTTCGACTTCACATTAACGCTAAGACTAGACTATACGTTGGTGAGTGCTGATCTACAGCATCTAAGGTCACGCGTGAAAGAAAGTCATAGAATTTGTATTGACCCAAAGGTCAATGACAGGACTTTTGAAATCGTTCTTCTTATCGCTTATCGCGTCATGATTAACCATTTCCCTCATATAGACGCTTTTTGACGCCTCTGCAGCAGACGGAGAGTCCACAATGTTGGTTTTCACACACACGATGTAGCAGGCGACCGTGAACATATAGATCTAGGAAACTAGGAAAACATGTAGAAACTATCTTTATATGAAAGACTGATTATGGATTACATTTGAAAACATTGTAGCAAAATGGAAATAAGCTCATTGTGAGAAAATATTCCCTTTCTTCACAATGTTGTTCGAGTTATCGACGACAGACAAGTAAGATGCTTCTACAAGTAGGTAAGGGTAAATCAGATAACAGTACTGGCGTGATCTTGTTTCATGACGTATTGACCTTATCAAACCATTTATAAAGAGACGTGGTCTTGCTGTTACCTTAGTTTATCCTGGTAGTCCGAACGATAATCATCAAGGTGAGTGAATTTATTTATTTAGAAAATATGGAGCCACCGAAACTAGAGGGGAGTAAGACTTCTTCATGTAACCCGTTCCAACTTAGAAACAAATCTGCAGCAGATTACTTTGAAATGATATGGGCAAAACTATAGAAATTATCTACACATTAAAGTATTAATATTGAATAGAGTTTAAATCATTGTGGCAAAACTATAGAAAATATCTACACATTAAAGTATTATTATTGAATAGAGTTTAAATCATTGTGGCAAATGAGCATTTTCTCCTCTTGCTACAATGTTTAAATACAATTGTCTGCTGTAGATGCGTCAAAAGGCGACTTTGTCTGGGGTAATGTTAACGGAAATGAATTACCGCTGTTTATCAAATATGCTGGTTAGGCCTAATGGAAGAGAATTAAAATAAACTATCAAACGTTTACCACACGCAGACAGACTTAGATGTAATTGAAGCCCACGAACTTAGAATATCTTCAATACGTCTGCCTTTATACTTTCAAAAGCTGCTGTTTATGACAAAAGGTAAACCCTTTCCGACCAACAACACGTTTTAAGCAGACGACTTTAATAACATCAAGGCAGAACATATATAAAATCTCTATAAATGAAATAAGATGAAAACATTTTGACAACAGGAGGAATTACTTCTCTTCCATCTATTTTGAGACTAGTTAGTGAGTGAGTCAGTCGTCATGTATTATACAAGAAAGAATTAACAAGGCGAAAATGGTTCTAGTCCTTTTGGACCAAATCGGGCACGGACAAATCCGGTGTAAAACATTCTAGACATTCAGTTTTAAACAAAGTCAAAATACTAAAGGTGATAGAATCAATCATTTTCAGTGCATCCTATACACATTTACAATGACTCAATGTCATATATTCAAAGCATTCCGGTAATGATATACACTCATTTCTATGCAAACAAAGTTCTTTAGGGACTATTTAGCACTAGAACAGCGGAAGTATGTATCGTAATTTGACGTACACGTTTTTAAAACTATGATATGCATCTTAATTAAAACAAAAGTCTAATTACTTTTCTGATCATTTGTAGTCGTGGTGGTTTTGAAATAAATGGTCCTTACAGTCATATAGTCAGTATATGATCTCAAGTGACTTTAACTTTTTCAATCTGCAGACGCATTCTGCAGCAGACACTGAGACAAAAAGAGCAATTGTTCATGATGAGCATTAAAGTATCAGCACAATTCTAGAATTGTTCTCATTATTATGGGATTTTTACACCTTCTTTGCCTAGATGCTTCCTAAGTTGTCTGCTGCAGACATATTGTATCTTTGTTAAGGTTAAAGGAGGGTCTAAGTTAATATGTGGCGATCTAAAAAGAACCTGATCGAACTTCGCAAAAGGCACAGAAAGGGTTTGGACATTTGTTTGACGCAAAACTGTCGAAGGTCGATTGCCTTGTGAATAAACAAATGTTCAGTCCTTTTTCGTGTCAAACCTATATCTGCTATTTGAAATGTCTCAGGACAGCACGTATATTAACCCTTAAAACTTTGTAACGGTAAATTATTGACGACACTTCAACATTATATAGTAACAACTCTCTAACACCATCGACTCATTACATTCATGAAAGTGAGTGTAAGGAACGACAACTCTGCGAAGGAGAATGTGAAGTATCAGGCAGTGCATTTCTACAGAAAGCCGCCTACTGGCGGATTCCTATAATATAACCTGCAATTGGTATTAAAAAAAACCTCACGTTACTATGGAAACTCAAAATAGTGAACGACGTAACAATTATTTTACCGTTTTCAGAATTTATGCAAATTACATGTTTGTAAATTTACTATATATCTGAAAGTAATATTTATGTAGGAGGGTTGACCCGTAATCCGTACACACAATTATTCAATTGATGATATTTGTACACGAATATTTGGAGAGCCCCTCGTACAAACTAATACGATATTTCCTTCACATTTTAGACCTGAAAAATGAAGTGTGTGATCGCCCTCTGTCTCATCTCTGTTGCTTTTGCAGCTCCAGCAGGTAAGTGCTTTTTATATATCTGATGCAAACGACTATTTGAAAACATTGCGACAAAAGAAATGTCAGTACAAGTGGTTGTATTGATGTTATACGCCATTTTCTACATTAGTTCAGTTATATCACGGCGATTTTTCACCTACTCATGACCCTTGGGTAAACCAACACGTATTGTGTTATGACATATCTCTTACCCAAGGGCACTCCAGTCTGATCGCCGCAACCGGGGTTCAAACCCAGGACGCCCGATTCGAAATCCCAAAAGCTTACCACTCGACTACGATGTAATTTTATCTTACCATTACTAGAGAAGAAGAAGTGCTTTGCTAAAAGAAATGTAACTCTTTCCCGCATGTTGACGCATCAGCAAAGACGTATTTTGACAGAATAACCCTTCTGCTGTAAAGTGTTTTAAAGTGTTGTAAAGTGCTGTAAAGTGTTTTAAAGTGTTGTAAAGTGTTGTAAAGTGTTTTAAAGTGCTGTAAAGTGCTGTAAAGTGTTGTAAAGTGTTGTAAAGTGTTGTAAAGTGTTGTAAAGTGTTTTAAAGTGTTGTAAAGTGTTTTAAAGTGTTGTAAAGTGTTGTAAAGTGTTTTAAAGTGTTGTAAAGTGCTGTAAAGTGTTGTAAAGTGTTGTAAAGTGTTGTAAAGTGTTGTAAAGTGTTGTAAAGTGTTGTAAATTGTTGTAAAGTGTTGTAAAGTGTTGTAAAGTGTTGTAAAGTGTTGTAAAATGTTAGTGTACGTATCAGTACTGTTGTATGAGCCGTTCCACGAGAAAACCAACATTATTGACTCTGCGTAATGTATGAACCCAGATCAGCCTGCGCAAGCTACTCCGGGCCCACACTTTTCATCTCAGAGTGATAGAGGTGTAGAGTAATGATTCCTGAAACAAACAGAACATCCAAAGTGAGGAGGCGAAAAATGTCTGTCCGGGTTAGCCTGCGCGGTATGCTTAGGTTGATAAGCTAATATTATTTTGACATTTCTATTTTCCAGAAAAGAGATTCATTGAAGCATTTGGATTTCCTTCTGGAGCTTCAATTTGTAAGTTTATCTTTCTCTACTCGAGCCGCTCTATGCGAGTGTTGGTCCTATTGCAGCATTGTACTTAATGCCGCTTTTGAAATAATGCTAGGGGTTTAGCCTAACTAGTGTTACGTCAATGTAGTTTTAAATGACGCAAAAGCGTAGCGGCAATAAGAGCCAAATTGCAGGACGCGGCTTTTATATACACGAACAGTTGATCTTTAAATGTTCAGTGCAGTTGTCAAGTTGTATGACAAGCCGTTTTTCTATTTATGTGCTTGAGAGATATCTCTTTAAATTATAAAGAAATATATACAGAGATATAAAGAGAGATATCTTGCATTTTAGAAGATGTCTCTTATTTAGATATAAATCTCTATAAGACAGAGAGATATCTCCCTAGCTTACATATATTTCTCTACCTTACAGATATATCTCTCTATCATAGAAAGATAAACTTCACGCTTAAAGGGATATCTCTCTAGCTTACAGAGATATCCCTCTATGTTAGAGATATATCTCTCAAACTTACAGAGATATCTCTCTATTGAATATAACATTTACCATTAGAGATATATCTCTAGGATTTATCTTTCTGAATTAGAGAGATATCTCTAAGCATGTTCGGATTTCGCCCTTTGTTACACATGACCTTGGGACATAGACATCCTTAAGAGCGATATTTTCGGATTTCGTCCTTTGTTACAATTGACCTAGAGACATAGATATCCTTAAGTGCGATATTTCCGGATTTCGTCCTTTGTTACAATTGACCTAGAGACATAGATATCATATCCTTAAGTGAGATATTTTCGGAATTTTTCCTTTGTTGACCTAGAGAGAAAGACATCCTTAAGTGCCATATATTCGCAATTCGTCATTGTTCTTGTTACATTGACTTAGATACCCTAACTTTTTGTTACAATTGACCTACAGACACATAGACATCCTTAAGTGTGATATGATCGGAATTCGTCCATGTTGTGTTACAAATAACTTAGATACCCTTAAGTGTGACGTACAGTTTTCCGATTTCGTCTTTTGTTACAATTGATCTAGAGACATAGGAACCCTTAACTGCGATATGTTGGATTTCTCCTCTTTTTGTTACAGTTGACTTAGATACCCTTAAGTGTGACATACAACTGATGCTCGATGTTGTCGGTGCCGACCCAACTGAGGCAGCCTGTGAAACAGAATGCCACCAACTTTTGCAAGCAGGTCACGTACTGAACTTCGGATGCCCATTGGTCTGCCATGGGTACGTCATATATTTAACTCAAACTTCCTCTCGTTGAAAGTCTGAAACCTTCTTTCCTTCTTTGATTTATAGGAGATAACTCAATGCCAGATGAGCGGGCTGATCTGGTTCTACGCTCCAATGGCTGTTTTTTCTAATGATTGCTTCATTTAAATCACACTAATTGCGGTTCAGAATCTAGTTATATAGTAATGTAACAATAGAGACCAATTGCTCTGATTGAGCATAAGCTTTTATTAAGCTTCAATAAGTACAATTGATAGAATATACACTATATCTTGCACAAGTATCTGATAGGTACAGATAAATTAAAGAATTAGATAAAAAGGAGTCGGGTTGCTCAACCCTTTATACTCTAACGGTTGTGTATAGCAATCACCCAGAGGCTTCCAGAAACCGGACAGGAATTTGAACCTGGACTCCTGGACTGACAGTCCGGCATGTTAACAATTAGACAACAAAGTCAGCGGATTGTAAAGATCGGAGTAGTGTGAAAGTTGTAACATTGACATACTGACTGCACATTGAACAGACGCAGTCAAAGAACACTTTCACATGTTATATTGACACATTGTTACGCGAAAAATGGTCATAATAATTGAGCCGTCCCCCAAGAAAACCAACATTGTCGACTATGCGTAAAGTATCGACCCGGATCAACCTAAGCATGCCGCGCAGGCTTACTCGGATAGACACTTTTCGCCTCCTGTGGATTTTCTGTTTCAAGAATCATTACTCTATACCTCTATCCCCCTGAGACGAAATGTGTCGACCCGGATCAGTCTGTGCGGACATAAAAACATTATCGTATACACGCCATATTATATTGGAACCTCGTTTGGCGAAATACGCTATTATGACATGAATGACAGTGATCCATTGTCGTCAGTATTGTATCAACAGCTCTTGGTCGTCACGTCACGTTTTTTGCATGCTTGGTGGCCATCTATCTATAACTAATTTGCATATAAAAGCGATATTTGTTTTGTGTGAAGAGCACAATTTGAATACTATTTATAGAAATTCATTTGCAGGAGATGAACAGTGCGCATGCGTGACATCAACTTTGGATGAACCATGTTCTATTGTAGTTGGCTTGCTACAATTAAAGAATTTGAACAATGAAAGTATAAAGAAATTCATTCAACAATGTTGAACAAAAAGAAGGCCATAAAGTACAAAAAGTAGATCTTGTTCAAGCTGATTAGTATCATAATTATTAGTATTATTACAATTATTATTTTTATAATTGTTATTATTATTATTATTATCATTATTATTATTATAATCAAAGTCCAACCTATGTGTAAAGACCACCTATGGGAAGAGAACACTCCGGTCTTTGTACACAGGTGGTCGTTAATTACAGGGTCATTTATGCAGACTCTGAATAATTTGGAAATTAAAAGTGTGGTTGTTATAGACAGGGAATTGCTAAACAAAGGTGGTCTTTGTCACAGGTTTGACTGTATTACTATTCCTATTATGATTTCAGGTTCCAGGAACTAGTTCATCTATGGCACGTTAGCCCAGGAGACGGTCTGTGCACTAACGGAGTTACCACAACGGTGTCCGCATAGGTCTATTCGAATAAAATCATTTGATTGATTTACTTCTCTTTTGTTACTTTTTTGTTTGAACTGACTTTTAAAAAGATTCCTTTTTAAGGAACTCTTGATTTCCAAACACACTTAAAACATATGTACATGTGTACATGGAATATAAAACGGCCTATGTCTGTTTGGTCTCGCCTTATCAGGAGCAATATGTTCCAGTTGCGTATCCCTTTATCACATTCAGACACTTTCTGACGCTTCTGCACTAGTTAACGTTTGAAAACTTTGTGGACAAAGGAGAAATTGCTTATGATGTGCAATTACTCATTTCGCCCCGATGTTTTCAGCTGTATCCAATAATTGTACGTTCACGTATAGAAAACTTTCAACACGTTTGCATAGATGTCTTCTGTCGCAGATTTGTCATGTGTGGGAAAGGGTTATGCGAACTATGGCGACTAGAGAGAACACGCGCACCAGACTTCCGCCCGAGTGATTGTCTATGTACATGTACGAGCGTAATGTGTGATAGATCACTAGATGTGTTTCTCCATTTGTTACACGCCATTTTGAATTGATGTCGAACACGGGATCCGACAAGGCCCTTTATATGTCAAATTACTCCAAATACATCCGCTGACATGCTGATCTACACCAAAATAGTCCCTAAAAAACCCTTTGTTTTCGAAGAAATTAGCGTATACCATCACCAAAATACATTGAATATATGACACTGAGTTTAACTTCTTTGAAACTGTGTATAAGAAGCACTGGAAATGATTGATTTTTAGCACTTTTAGTATTTTGACCTTGTTTGAAATTGAAAGAAGAAAATGCTGGACACCGGTTTTGTCTGGGCCCGATTTGATCAAAAAGGACGGTAACCGTTTTCGCCTGGTGAATTCTTTCTTGCATAATGCATGACCCCCCATTTTCTTTGGATAGTTTTAAAGCTTAGAGGTATATGGTACTCTACATAAGACACGCTTAGAAAGTGTGACAATTGCGTACTGAAACTGGTCGATTTACATGGAAACAAAGAAGGAATTTATTTGGTGTATTGTGACCTTATAATCACCAGAAACGGCATACCGTCTTTACTCTTTCCCACATACATCAAATCAACAGAAGTCGTGTTTATAAATGGTATACGCAAACTATAGAAAAATATCCATGAGTGAAAAAATAACTATCGGTTATAGTTGAACAAATCGTGGCAAAAGTAGAAATCGCCCATTGTGAGCAATTTACTGTTTTGTTGCAATGTTTTCAAAATGTATCTAATGCATGTAGATGCGTTATAATAGACACTAGACAGTTCTTTTATTGACTTAAACTGTACAGTATCCATGATAGAATAATTATTGAATTAAAATCTTTAACATTGTGGCAAAAGGAACAATTGTTTCATTATGAGCAATTTCTCCTCTTATCACAGCGTTTTCAAAAATTGAATGCTGCAGAGGCGTTGGAAATCGCGTGTATTTGGGAACAGGTTAAATATTCAAGATGTGTTCTCTAAACATCTTAGTAAAGGGAAATTAAGACAACGTCGTACGACTCAATGTAAACTTTTGATATATAAAAACTAAATTAAAATGAAATGCCGTTTTTTAAGCGAGTTTCCTTTTTCCAAAATGTTTGCAATAGCAGTATGCAGTAGGAGCTTAGAGTCATATTTAACTAATAACATATTTACGGCTGTATGTTTGATGGCGTTTATCGCCGTTTTAAACATCATTTAAGCCGTCCCGCGAGAAAACCTTTATTTTATACAATCACGAATGTAGAGAACAATTCTAGATTCCTGATACAATGTATACCAGTTAGTACCATTGTTAATGTATAGATTAGACCATTTTACACAGAAAAAGGGAATTCACAATATATTACACAGGAAACAGATACATTTATGGTATTTCAGTTATATCTCAGGAAAGAACACTTAAACAATGTGGCCTCTGTGTAATGAGCCCTGCACAGTTCGCACAGAATGAGCGGGGCCGACACATTGCGTCTCAGGGGGATAAAGGTATAGAGTAATGATTCCTGAAACAGAAACTCCACAGGAGGCTGATCCGGGTCGATCCTTTACACAGAGTCCACATTGTTGGTTTTCTCGCGGGACGGCTTATTTCAGTTATCAGGGCACTGTCTGGTTGGGCAGCAATTCGTTTGCCATTTGACAGTGTATCGGTACGATTGACTTTGGCCGAGCCCCCGGTAGCTCAGTCGGTAGCAACGTGGGCTGTCAGTCAAGGGGTTGTGAGCTCGAACCACAGCTCGGCCAACATCCTTAACAACGTTTGACAATAGAAAAGTCGACAGGTGTCATTCGTCTAAAAATGAATGTGCTAATAGTCTATGTGGGAAAAGTTAAAATTGATTTAAAAAAACTGTTGTGTTTAGTACTGTTGTGAGAAATCTAGAACACACATGGGTATGTGAACTGGTCGCCGTAATAAGTTAAACCCCAATTAACCAATCATACAACGATCCATTTCAATATACAAATACAAATACAAATATTGTATTCAGTAATGTAAGGCCTCCGGCCCATTTTACATAATTTACACGTACATAATAATGTTTTTGAAGTGACATCATAAACAGTTTGAAGACATTCAAAAGTAGAAATAATTAGTAAACGACACATACTTTATAATTTAAAAAGAGACCTGTTCATCTAAAATAATTTATCTGGTTTTAAATTAGATATTTTGTCATTGATTTTACATATGTGGGTCATAAAACAACCTTGTAGTTGGGTATGAATTTGACCAGACTTCTTGGAAATAAAAAAAGCCGAAGTTCATTGTAAACTGGACATACTAATTCATCCTCAATAACATGACAGTTTCCAACAAAGATAAATATTACAGAATCTCAAGCAATACTCAATCTTTTGATGTCTGCCCTTTTCTACATTTAAACACTGACTAGAAAATCTAAAATTTTACAATATGCGCCGACTATAATATGAGATATCCATGGAAAGATACATTTCTACATTTAAATGAGATTTAAAATGTTGATAATAATTTGACTAAGGTGAATCTCTGATCTTTTGCTGGAGGTTTTGGAGAGAGCAATCTAGAAGACGTTAAATATTGACTGATATAAGCACCAGGGAGGATGTTAACATTTACATTTGAGCCGTTTCATGAGAAAACCTACATTATTGACTCTGCGTTATGTATCGCCCCAAATCAGCCTGCGAAGTCCGCGCAGGCTAATCCGGGCCGACACATGCCGTCTCAGGGGGATAGAGGTATAGAAGAATTATGCATGAAACAGAAAATCCACATGAGGCAAAAAGTATCTGTCCGGATTAGCCTGTGCGGCATGCTTAGGCTGATCCGAGTCGATTATTTTCGCTGAGTACACAATGTTGGTTTTCTCGTTATTCGGCTCATTTATATATAATCCTTTCCAACATGCAGAGTCATATTGTCACATCTGCAGCATACGGCATTTGAAAATATTCGGGCACTAGGAGAAACTGCTCACAATGTTTTAACTCTTTTATGGAAGGATGATTTTATTTTAAGAAAGTTTTCATAGGTGTGCGTATCTGCGTGTTTCCAGTAGATGTTGTCACAGCTGGTCGTAGCTATGCTCAATCCTCGGAA
Source organism: Serripes groenlandicus (assembly GCA_031761405.1). Lineage (NCBI taxonomy): Eukaryota > Metazoa > Mollusca > Bivalvia > Cardiida > Cardiidae > Serripes > Serripes groenlandicus. Next base: position 4,966,831 of record JASEVX010000015.1, read on the forward strand.
AACTGTATGTGACTGAATGGCATGTGATTTACACGTGAACTCCTGAAAATAAAATACACGTGTAAATTCCATATGAGAGTTACAAGGATGCCATATAACAAACAAGATAGGTTAAAACACAATTATAGACGGATGAAATACATATATAGAATCAAAGCACTGAAAGTGCTGACGGCCACGGGGCTGCAGGGAGGTTGGAAAAGTAGGGAAAAAATGAAAGGAATAACAATTGTAGCTTAAGTTTATGTATTTATTGTTAAGAAGTTAAAAGATCATATCAAATATATTAAATATTATTAAACTGGAAATTGGAAAACATGAGGACCTTTTTGGACCTATATCGCTCACAAGTATGCAAATTTAAGATATGAAGGATCAAAGTAAAATTTGACAGCAGGTTTAGGTAGAAACATTTTGAAGTTTCTGTCATACTATATTGAGAAATATGTCAATGTTAAATCAACTTCCATCAAGAAGTTTCTTGTGTTTTACAAATTGCACCCACTCGAGAAAACTTGGTTGAGTTTTAAACAATGACTAGAAAATCTAAAATTTGACAATATGCGTCGATTATAATAAGAGATATCCATGTAAAGATACATTTCTACATTTAAAAGAGATTTAAAGTGTTGATAATATTTTGACTCGGGTGAATATCTGATCTTTTGCTGGAGGTGTTGGAGAGAGCAATCTAGAAGACGTTAACAATGGACTGATATAAGCATAAGGGAGAAGGTTAACATTTACATTTGAGCCGTTTCATGAGAAAAACCAACATTATTGACTCTGCGTAATGTATCGCCCCAGATCAGCCTGTGCTGTCCGCGCAGGCTAATCGGGATTAAAACATGCCGTTTCAGGGGGATTGAGGTATAGAAGAATTATTCCTGAAACAGAAAATCCATGAAGGATCAAAAGAAAATTTGACAGCAGGTTTAGGTAGAAATATACCAGCTCAAGCAATCTTTGATGAATATTCGCAAACTTATTTTTTTGTTTGTAAACTATATATTATGGAAAATGAAATTGCAGAATATAAACAAAATGTAAAATGCGAAGCCATAATGGTGAAACTAGGCATAATGATTTGTTTCACAATAGCAAATTATTCTATTTAAATTGAATTGGACAATCTCCGTAAATACTCGAACATAGTCGTACTTTTCCGTTCCACTTCGCGAATGTTCATAAGCTTCCATATTTGACCTCTCGGCGCATTAATTTCTAAAACATTTGTTAAATCTATATTGGAGTACTCACGCCTTAAGTTTTCCAATGATGTTCCAACAACATTTTAATGATCTTTCTTTGGGAGATCTTAACCTTTTAAATGCAGTTTTGTTGAATCCACGATGAACTATTTTTCTCGCGCTATATCAACCTAAAATGCGTTGTTGGGTGTTAACAGCAAACTCCGAAAAATGGTATTACTACTATGACCAGGGGCTCAAGCCACATGCCAAAAAGTATGGCTTAATGTTTAATAAAAGCGTCTGCTGAAGATGCGTCAAAAGCGTCTGGGAAAGGGTGGCAGGAAATAAATTACCGATGCATTTCAAAACTTTTCAACACGCAGACAGACTTAGATGCACTTGAAGCACACGATGTTTGAATATTTTTGATATGTCTGCCGTCGTCTGCTGAATGAGAAACAGTTAAATAGAGTTCAAATAACCGTTCGTCAATGTATCGCTTTTAAACAGATGCATATACATTCCAAGACAATGATATGTGTATCTAAAGGTGCACTGCCATTGGTCTCATTGTCCATCGAGCGGTATGATATCTTGAGCTAAAATTTCCATAAAAGCTAGTGATACATATACACAATTGCGAGTACTTGTTTAATCCGCCGTGGCATTTAAAGGCATTTACAAAAGACGACCTTTTTGAAAACATTAAGTGAAAACAAGAAAAAAAAACATATTTTACACGTGTTTTCTTCTTGTCACGTCACTTCCATTTTTCTTTATTTTCCTCATTTGCATTTAATATTTCCAATTTAGACTTGGCAAAAGTGTTTAACCCTTTACCATATACAGATACAATGCAGCAGGCGACTTTGAAAATATCTAGAAAAAGTGGAAAACATAGAAACTATCTTTATATGAAAGTATTATTATGGATTTCAGTTGAAAACATTGAAGCAAAATGGAAAAAAACGTCATCGACGGCAGACAAGTAAAATGCGCCAACAAGTAGGTAAAGGTAAATTAGATAACAAATAGGAACTGGCTTGATCGTGTTTCATGACGTATTGGCCCTATCAAACCATTTATAAAGAGACGTGGTCTTGCTGTTACCTTAGTTTATCCTAGAACTCCGAACGATAATCATCAAGGTGAGTGAATTTATTTATTTCGAAAATAGGGAGCCATCGGAACTATAGGGGAGTAATACTTCTTCATGTAATCCGTTCAACTTAGAAACAAATCTGCAGCTGATTACTTTGAAAAGATATGGGCAAAACTATAAAAAATATCTACACATTAAAGTATTATTATTGAATAGAGTTTAAATCATTGTGGCAAATGAGCATTTTCTCCTCTTGCTACAATGTTTAAATATGATTGTCTGCTATAGATGCGTCAAAAGCGACTTTGTCTGGGTTAAAATTAACGGAAATGAATTACCGCTGTATATCAAATGGGCTTGTTAGGCCCAATGGAAGAGAATTAAAATAAACTAAAAGACATCTGTTTGAACATGAAAAAAACATTCAGTAAGTTAAAATTGCTATTAAAAGGAGAATTCGACGTGATTTTTATCTCGATATATAACATTATATGTATTTAATTTGTAAGATATATTGTTATTTTCATGTGTCTCATTTTGAGACTTAGAAAAAAAACGATTGAAATATAACAGTCTACTGCAAGTCTAAAAGGGACTGTTTTGTCTTCGTAAATGAAACACAAAAAGCATAAATGCGAGTCAAAATAAAGAAACTGCAAATACTTAAAACATCGGAATATTTATTTCATTTTAGATGTGTCATAACTTAGTGTTTTTAAACAAATGCAATTGTAATATGTTCAAGACATTTAAATTTGTTTTTTTCTAATAATAACTCGTCCTCCCATGTCATTTCCGAAAAGCTATTAAAAATATAAGTCGCGGGCTTCTGCCCGGCGACTAATCAAACGTTTACCACACGCAAACAGACTTAGATTCAAAGATCTCCTCGGTACGCAGTATAGTGGAGAGCGTTTGTCTTAGCATATACGAATACACATATTGGAGATGTGTGCACGTGATCGCCGTGCGATGGCTGAGTATATAAGACCGGTTTGACGGGTTTTGGTCAGTTTTAGCAAGACTTCGAACAGTTAACTTCTCACTATCCGAATTCAGTACCAATACGAGGGTTTAATAGATATTTCTTTATTTCACTGTGTTATGTGCTTGGAAGAATTGAATAAGGAATGGTTAATATGCGATTGGACTGCACAGGTTTTCAGAGTCTTTTCATAAAATGTTTTTATCTCTGGTTTTTCCCCTGGGTTAGTCATATCGTAGTCATTATGTTTAAAGTTCTGATCAGACAACGGAACAATTTGATATTTATATAGTAAGCACAAATTGCAATTGCTTACTTCCTCTTGTGAATAAATCGCTGTCTTGCCCATGCAATAGGTGTTTGCTTGTGTTTAGTAGAGTTAAGACTGTATTTGAAGTTTAATACGTCTGCCTTGATTCTTTAAAAAGCTGCTGTTTATGACAAACGGTAAACCCTTTGCGACAAACAACACGTGTTTAGTAGACGACTTTAATAACATCACGGCAGAACATACATCAAATCTCTATAAATGAAATAAGTTGTAAACATTTTGATAACAGGAGAAATTACTTCTCTTCCATCTATTTTGACACTAGTTAATGAGTGAGTCAGTCGTCATGTTTTACGCAAGAAATAATTCACAAGGCAAAAATGATTACCGTCGTTTTGGACCAAATCGGGCCCGGACAAAACCAGTGTAAACCATTCTAGACTTTCAGTTTTAAACAAAGTCAAAATATTAAAAGTGATAAATTCAATCATTTCCAGTGCATCCTATACACATTTACAATGACTCAATGTCACATATTCAATGCATTCTAGTGATGGTATACACTCATTTCTGTGCAAACACCGTTTTTTTCGGGACTATTTAGCACTAGAACAGCGGAAGTGTTTATCGTAATTTGACCTACACGTTTTTAAAACAATGATATGCATCTTAATTGAAACAAAAGTCTTATTACTTTTCTCATCATTTGTTGTCGTGGTGCTTTTGAAATCAATGGTACTTTACAGTCATACAGTCAGTATATGATCTCAAGTGACTTTAACTGTTTCAATCTGCAGACGCATTTTGCAGCAGACTTTCAGGATAAAAAGAGCAATTGTTCATGATGAGTATTAAAATAGTGTTACACCTTCGTTGCATAGATGCTTCTAAAGTTATATGCTGCAGACATATTGTATCTTTGTTAAGGTTAAAGAAGGTCTAAGGTAATATGTGGCGATCTAAAAAGAACCTGATCGAATTTCGTAAAAGCACAGACAGGGTATTGATCGTTGTTTGACGCAAAACTGTCGAAGGTCGGTTGCTTTGTGAATACACGAATGTTCAGTCTTTTTTCGTGTCGAACCTAAATCTGCTATTTGAAATGTCTAAGGACAGTTTAAACCTTGTAATTGACGTCACTTCAACATTATGAAGTATCAACTCTCTAACACTTTCGACTCATTACATTCATGAAAGTGAGTGTAAGGAACGACAACTCTGCGAAGGTGAATGTGAGGTATCAGGCAGTTTATTTACGTGGTGTGTGTTGTTTATGACACTAGAACAAGATCATCATAACGTACAATAATATGACCTGCGGTTGGTATTTAAAAAACCCTCACGTTACTATGGAAACTCAAAATATTCCACGACGTAACAATTATATTACCGTTTTCAGAACTTTTACAAATTGCATGTTTGTAAATTTACTATATATCTGAAAGTAATATGTAGGAGGGTTGACCCGTAAACCGTACACACACACAGTGATTCAATCGATGATATTTGTCCACGAACTTTTGGAGAGCCCCTCGTATAAACTAATACGATGTTTCCTTCACATTTTAGACCTGAAAAATGAAGTGTGTGATCGCCCTCTGTCTCATCTCTGTTGCTTTGGCAGTTCCAGCAGGTAAGTGCTTTTTACGTATCTGCTACAAATAACTTTTTGAAAACATTGCGACAAAAGAAGAAATTTCAGTACAAGTAGTTGTATTGATGTGTTACGTCATTTTCTACATTAGTTCCGTTATATCACGGCGATAATTCACTTATTTATGATCCCTGGGTAAACCAATAAGTATTGGGCTAGAACATATCCCTTGCCCAAGGGCACTCCAGTCCGACCGCCGCAACCGGGGTTCGAACCCAGGACGCCCGGTTCGAAATACCAAAAGCTTACCACTCGACCACGACGTAATTTTAGCTTACTATTACTAGATAAGAAGAAGTGTTTTGCTAAAAGAAATGTAACTCTTTCCCGCATGTTGACGCATCAGCAAAGACGTATTTTGAAATATTGAGACAAGAGGAGAGCTTGCTCAGAATAACCCTTCTGCTGTAAAGTGTTGTAAAGTGTTGTACAGTGTTGTAAAGTGTTGTTGTAAAGTGTTGTAAAGTGTTGTAAAGTATTGTAAAGTGTTGTAAAGTATTGTAAAGCATTGTAAAGTATTGTAAAGTGTTGTAAAGTGTTGTAAAGTGTTGTAAAGTGTTGTAAAGTGTTGTAAAGTGTTGTAAAGTGTTGTAAAGTGTTGTAAAGTATTGTAAAGCATTGTAAAGTATTGTAAAGTGTTGTAAAGTATTGTAAAGTGTTGTAAAGTGTTGTAAAGTGTTGTAAAGTGTTGTAAAGTGTTGTAAAGTGTTGTAAAGTGTTTTAAAGTGTTGTAAAGTGTTGTAAAGTTTTAGTGTACGTATCAGTACTGTTGTATGCGCCGTTCCACGAGAAAACAAACATTATTGACTCTGCGTAATGTATCAACCCAGATCAGCCTGCGCAATCCACGCAAGCTAATCCGGGCCGACACATTCCGTCTCAGTGGAATAAAGGTATAGAGTAATGATTCCTGAAACAAACAATAAATCCACAGTGAGGAGGCGGAAAGTGTCTGTCCGGGTTAGCCTGCGTGGTATGCTGAGGCTGATAAGCTAATATTTCTTTTTTTTTCAGAAAGGAGATTCATTGAACAATTTGGTTTTCCTTCTGGAGCTTCAATTTGTAAGTTTATCTTTCTCTACTCGAGCCGCTCTATGCGAATGTTGGTCCTATTACAGTAACGTACTTAATGCCGCTTTTGAAATAATGGTAGGAGTGTAGCCTCACTAGTGTTACATCAATGTAGATTTAAATGACGCAAACGCGTAGCGGCAATAAGAGCCAAATTGCAGGAGGCGGCTTTGATACACACGAACAGTTGATCTTTAAATGTTCAGTGCAGTTGTCAAGTTGTATGACAAGCCGTTTTTCTATTCATTCGCCTGAGAGATATCTCTTTAAATTAAAGAGAAATCTCTATAATTTAGAGATATCTCTCTTATTAGAAAGATGTCTTGCAATTTAGAAGATGTCTCTTATTTAGATATATATATATATAAGACAGAGAGATATCTTCCTAGTTTACATATATTTCTCTACCTTAGAAATATGTCTCTCTATCCTAGAAAGATATATGTCTAGCTTTTAGGGAGATATCTCTAGCTTACAGAGGTATCCCTCTATATTAGAGATATATCTCTCAAACTTACAAAACTCACAAACTTACATAGATATCTTTCTATTGAATATAACATTCACCGTTAGAGATTAACCTTGATCAACAGAGTTCAAAATATATAACAGACCGCAACGCTTCCGACTGATGTACCGGGGCTCGTCTACCGCTGAATGAATAATAATTACCGCTTTTGATTGAAAAAATGAATAAAATGAACCGCGATTGTTTGGTCGAAAGAAACATGGATTTGTTTGACAACTGACTAAGGGAACACATACTAGAGAGACATCTCTCTTAATAACAAAGATATATCTCTAACATAAATAACTATTTTAGATATGAAGGTATCACTCTAACGTAGAGATATCGTTCTAAATTAGAGAAATATCTATTTCGACCTTTGTTACAAATGACCTTGACACATAGATATCCTTTAGTGCGATATTTTCGGATTTCGTCCTTTTTTACAATTGACCTAGAGACAAAGACATCATTAAGTGCCATATATTCGTAATTCGTCATTGTTCTTGTTACATTGACTTAGATAGCCTACCCTAACTTTGTGTTACAGTTGACCTACAGACACATAGACACCCTTCAGTGCGATATGATCGGAGTTCGTCCATTTCGTGGTACTTAAATACCCTTAAGTGTGATGTACAATTTTTCGATTTCGTATTTTGTTACAATTGATCTAGAGACATAGGAACCCTTAACTGCGATAAGTTCGGATTTCTCCTCTTTTTGTTACAGTCGACTTAGATACCCTAAAGTGTGACATACAACTGATGCTCGACGTTGTTGGTACCGACCCAACGGAAGCAGCCTGTGAAAAAGAATGCCACCAACTTTTGCAAGCAGGTCACATACTGAACTTCGGATGCCCATTGGTCTGTCATGGGTACGTCATATATCTAACCCAAATTTCCTCATGATGAACGGCTGAAACCTTTTTTCCTTCTTTAATTTATAGGAGATTACTCAATGCCAGATGAGCGGGTTGATCTGGGTCTACGCTCTAATGGCTGTTTCTTCTAATGAGTGCTTCATTTAAATCACACATCACTGCGGTTCAGAATCTAGTTATATAGTAATGTAACAATAGAGATCAATTGCTCTGATTGAGCATAAGCTTTATTTAGCGTCAATAGGAACAAATGATAGGCATATATACACTATCTTGCACAAGTATCTGATAGGTACATATAAATTAAAGAATTAGATAAAAAGGAGTCGGGTTGCTCAACCCTTTGTACTCTAACGGTTATGTATAGCAATCACCCAGAGGTTTCTAGAAACCGAACAGGAATTTGAACCTGGACTCCTGGACTGACAGTCCGGCATGTTAACAATTAGACAACAAAGTCAGCGGATTGTAAAGATCGGAGTAGTTTGAAAGTTGTAACATTGACATATTGACTGCACATTGAACAGTTATATTGACACATAGTTACGCGACAAATGGTCCCGCGAGAAAACCAACAGTGTGGACTATGCGTTAAGTATCGACACGGATCAACCTAAGAATGCCATGAAGGATTACCCAGATAGACACTTTTCGCCTCCTGTAGATTTTCTGTTTCAGGAATCATTACTCTATACCTCTATTCCCCTGAGACGGAATGTGTCTGCCCGGATCAGTCTGCGCGGACTGATCTGGTTCGATACCTTACGCAGAGGTCATTACGTTGGTTTTCTCGCGGGACGGCGCATAGCCCATTGGAACCTCGTTAGACGATAAACGGTATAATAGCAAATGTAACATAGATACATTGTCGTATACATGTCATATTAAATTGTAACCTCGTTAGACGATAAACGGTATAATAGCAAATGTAACATAGATACATTGTCGTATACATGCCATATTAAATTGTAACCTCGTTAGACGATAAACGGTATAATAGCAAATGTAACATAGATACATTGTCGTATACATGCCATATTAAATTGTAACCTCGTTAGACGATACACGGTATAATAGCAAATGTAACATAGATACATTGTCGTATACATGCCATATTAAATTGTAACCTCGTTAGACGATAAACGGTATAATAGCAAATGTAACATAGATACATTGTCGTATACATGCCATATTAAATTGTAACCTCGTTAGACGATAAACGGTATAATAGCAAATGTAACATAGATACATTGTCGTATACATGCCATATTAAATTGTAACCTCGTTAGACGATAAACGGTATAATAGCAAATGTAACATAGATACATTGTCGTATACATGCCATATTAAATTGTAACCTCGTTAGACGATAAACGGTATAATAGCAAATGTAACATAGATACATTGCTGTATACATGCCATATTAAATTGTAACCTCGTTAGACGATAAACGGTATAATAGCAAATGTAACATAGATACATTGTCGTATACATGCCATATTAAATTGTAACCTCGTTAGACGATAAACGGTATAATAGCAAATGTAACATAGATACATTGTCGTATACATGCCCTATAAGCGAAATACGCTATTATGACATGGATGACAGACCTATTGTAGGAAAGTAGTAGTATCAGCAGCTCTTGGTCGTCACGTCCCGGTATTTGCATGCTTAGTGGCCATCTATTTATAGTAACTCATTTGCATAAAAAAGCGGTACTATTTATAGAAATTCATTTGCAGGAGATGAACAGTGCGCGTGCGTGGCATCATCTTTGGATGAACTATGTTCTATTGTAACTGCTACCATTGAAGAAGTTTGCAAAATGAAAGTATTAAGAAATTCATTTAACAATTTTGAACAAAAAGAAGGCCATAAAACACAAAAAATAGATCTTATTCAAGCTCATTAGTATCATTATAAGTAATATTATTATTATAATTACTATTCTTATAATTGTTATTATTATTATTATTATCATTATTATTATTATAATCAAAGTCCAACCTTTCTTTAAAGACAACCCATGGGAAAAGAACAATCTGGTCTTTGTACACAAGTTGTCTTTAATAACAGGGTCATTTATGCAGACTCTGAATAATTGGGAAATTAAAATTGTGGTTGTTATAGACAGGGAATTGCTAAACAAAGGTGGTCTTTAGCACAGGTTTGACTGTATTACTATTCCTATTATGCTTTCAGGTTCCAACAACTAGTTCATCTATGGCACGTTAGCCCAGGAACCGGTCTGTGCACTAACGGAGTTACCACAACGGTGTCCGCATAGGTCTATTCGAATAAAATCATTTGATTGATTACTTCTCTTTTATTACTTTCTTGTTTGAACTCGCTTTTAATAAGATTCCTTTTTAAGGAACTCTTGATTTCCAAACGCACTTAAAACATATGTACATGTATACATGGACTATAACACGACCTATGTCTGTTTGGTTTCGCCTCATCAGGAGCAATATGTTCCAGTTGCGTATCCCTTTATCCCATTCAGACGCTTTCTGACGCTTCTGCACTAGTTAACGTTTGAAAACTTTGTGGACAAAGGAGAAATTGCTTATGATGTGCAATTACTCATTTCGCCCCGATGTTTTCAGCTGTATCCAATAATTGTACGTTCACGTATAGAAAACTTTCAACACGTTTGCATAGATGTCTTCTGTCGCAGATTTGTCATGTGTGGGAAGGGGTTATGCGAACTATGGCGACTAGAGAGAACCCGCGCACCAGACTCCTGCCTGAGTGATTGTCTATGTACATGTACGAGCGTAATGTGTGATAGATCACTAGATGTGTTACACGCCATTTTGAATTGATGTCGAACACGGGATCCGACAAGGCCCTTTATATGTCAAATTACTCCAAATACATCCGCTGACATGCTGATCTACACCAAAATAGTCCCTAAAAAACCCTTTGTTTTCGTAGAAATTAGCGTATACCATCACCAAAATGCATTGAATATATGACACTGAGTTTAACATCTTTGTAAATGTGTATAGGATGCACTGGAAATGATTGATTTTTAACACTTTTAGTATTTTGACCTTGTTTGAAATTGAAAGAAGAAAATGCTGGACACCGGTTTTGTCTGGGCCCGATTTGATCAAAAAGGACGGTAACCGTTTTCGCCTGGTGAATTCTTTCTTGCATAATGCATGACCCCCATTTTCTTTGGATAGTTTTAAAGCTTAGAGGTAACTCTTTGGTATAGGGTACTCTACATGAGAAACGCTTAGAAAGTGTGACAATTGCGGACTGAAACTGGTCGATTTACATGGAAACAAAGAAGGAATTTATTTGGTGTATTGTGACCTTATAATCACCAGAAACGGCATACCGTCTTAACTTTTTCCCTTCATACAACAAATCAACAGAAGTCGTGTTTATAAATAGTATACGCAAACTATTAAAAACCTCCATGAGTGGAAAAATAACTATTGGTTATAGTTGAAAACATCGTGGCAAAAGGAGAAATCGCCCATTGTGAGCAATTTACTGTTTTGTTGCAATGTTTTCAAAATGTATCCAATGCATGTAGATGCGTTATAATAGACACTAGACAGTTCTTTTATTGACGTAAACTGCGTTATAATAGACATTATTTCGCCTCCCACGAAATTCTAGCAATTTCATTGGTTAAAGCCTGTCACGTGCACACCCCCTATATTTCTATAGGGGGTGAGTAAATTCCATAGGGGGTGAGTAAATTCAATATGGCTTCTATTCTCAGATCAAGCTGACTGGAAGTTTTTTTCAGTTGCCTATGTTAAAATAGATCTATATACTGTATAATATCTTGATATTTTTAACAGCGATTTGTTTACAATATATATATCATAACGACTACGAAGTTGAATATCATGCAAAGTAACTTCCCTTTCCATAGACAAAAAAAAAAAAAATCAATGAATGTATAAAAATAATGCATGTTCTACGCTTGTTAATTTTTTTTTTTCCCTTAGTGGGTCAGTAACAGAACATTTATAAATGATTTATTTCATCAACCACCTTTCATGAACAAAACAAATTGATATTGTTTCATTTCATTATTAAAGTGGGTTTAGTACTAGGAATTTTAAAAATACTGGGACCAAATACTAGGTAAATGACGTCACGTCATCGGTTTGACGTCATAACGCTAGTGATTTGGCGCCAAAACCCGTAAATTTCATCTAGAAATATTGTAAATGTTAATGTAAATGAAAGAGTATCATTTTTTTTTGCTCATGAAAGGTGGTCGATGAAATAAATCAGTTATTTGGTCTGTTACTGACCCACTACTGAACAATAGGGGGTATGTTGAATGTATAGGGGGCCTCGGCTAACGCCTTGCCCCCTATAAATTCCACAGACCCCCTATTTTTCCGTAGTGGGTCAGTAACAGACCAAATAACTAATATTATTTCGCCTCCCACGAAATTCTAGCAATTTCATTGGTTAAAGCCTGTCACGTGCACACCCCCTATATTTCTATAGGGGGTGAGTAAATTCCATAGGGGGTGAGTAAATTCAATATGGCTTCTATTCTCAGATCAAGCTGACTGGAAGTTTTTTTCAGTTGCCTATGTTAAAATAGATCTATATACTGTATAATATCTTGATATTTTTAACAGCGATTTGTTTACAATATATATATCATAACGACTACGAAGTTGAATATCATGCAAAGTAACTTCCCTTTCCATAGAAAAAAAAAAAATCAATGAATGTATAAAAATAATGCATGTCCTACGCTTGTTAATTTTTTTTTTCTTCCCTTAGTGGGTCAGTAACAGACCATTTATAACTGATTTATTTCATCAACCACCTTTCATGAACAAAACAAATTGATATTGTTTCATTTCATTATTAAAGTGGGTTTAGTACTAGGAATTTTAAAAATACTTGGACCAAATACTAGGAAAATGACGTCACGTCATCGGTTTGACGTCATAACGCTAGTGATTTGGCGCCAAAACCCGTAAATTTCATCTAGAAATATTGTAAATGTTAATGTAAATGAAAGAGTATCATTTTTTTTTGCTCATGAAAGGTGGTCGATGAAATAAATCAGTTATTTGGTCTGTTACTGACCCACTACTGAAAAATAGGGGGTATGTTGAATGTATAGGGGGACTCGGCTAACGCCTCGCCCCCTATAAATTCCACAGACCCCCTATTTTTCCGTAGTGGGTCAGTAACAGACCAAATAACTAATAATAGACAATACTTTTATTGACGTAAACTGCGTTATAATAGACAATAGACAATACTTTTATTGACGTAAACTGCGTTATAATAGACAATAGACAATACTTTTATTGACGTAAACTGCGTTATAATAGACAATAGACAATACTTTTATTGACTTAAACTGTACAGTTTCTTGTCATTTTGCATATACACAAATTACAATTAACACACAAATAAAAAGAAAAAAGAAAGAAATCATATATCATAATACTCTTAATCGAAATTGACTAATCTTGTCTTTTGTAATGAGATACTAATTGACTAATCTTGTCTTTTGTAATGAGATATTAATTGCCTGGCAAGAGTAACCTTTTTATTTTCCGTAGTTAAAAAACTGATCACTTATGACAGATTTTATGATGACATTGCTTCAATATGCGAAAGGATTACGTACATGATCCCCGGATAAAAACTCCTCTAATTGGCGAATGAATTCCAGACTATCAGCGTATCAATCAGAGCCCTAGATAAGGGGCGTTTTGCATGTTCTTAAAATCTTTATTTGACCCTCAAACCCTATGTTGTAGGTACAGTGAGACGACTCTTTTCAGTACCCACAATAAAGGGTTTGCTGTTATAATAAGAGAGAAATTGTGGGCGAAAGAGCTGAATAACCCTCTTTATCTGGACCTCCGATCGAGTATATAATTTCAAACCGAGACTTTTGAAAAAGAAGAGCGCCTTTTTGTCTACCTCCTTTAAATTGTGTTACAGTCTTTTAAAGTTTTATTAAAAAAATCCATACAGCTGATTCGGAAGCTTAAAATGTGCTGAACTCCAGATGGGGGATCAACATTTTGGAAAGGTTGAAACTTCTGCAAATATTGCTAATAATGACAACAAAGTAAGTTTAAAACTATTTTGGCAGTAATAGTGAAAAACAGTCAATTGAAAGACATGAAATTGTACAAAATTGAGCTTCCTTGGTATGTTTACCCAGTAAAAATGAAGCATAAACGATCAATATTTAGATGTTTATTGTACTGGAAAGGGATAGTATTACTCTAATTTTATCCCAGAATGATGATTCTAATATTTCCAGACAACTTTTAAACAGTTTTAAAACTTTGACTTAACTATCTATAACCTGGAGTTCAGCATCTTTAAGATAGTGCTTACATTATTGACAGAAGCGTTAGAACGGAGTCCCGTTTCCACCATCCACTGTTCGACTTAACCCTGTCCCATATACAACAAGACTGCAGCAGACGACTTTAAAAATATCGGATAGAAGATATGCTAAATCTCTACAAATGAACGTTTTATTATTGAACAGAGTTGAACACATTGTGGCAAATGGAGAAATTGCTTGTTATGAGCAATTTCTCCTTTTGCCACAATGTTTTAAAACGTTGTCTGCTGCAGAGGCGTCAGAAAGCGTGCAGACGCGGGAAAGAGGGTTAATAACAACGCTGTCGCGCCGAATACTTAACCTCGGCTGTTTATAATTTCGAGTTGTCGACAGGATGACAATTTAAAACTAGCGCATTAATATCGACCCAAACACCGAAAACTTCGCCTTTTTGAGTTCAAATATTTAGCAAGAAAAAGCGATATAAGAAGCAGCTTATGACAAGTAGAAGTAAAGTAGACAAGTCGATAGCTGAAAAGGGATTCCGTACGTAAGTCTTATTCGATTGACGTTGTTTCAGAAGTGTACAAAGACATGTCGTTTTCGGCGATAGCAGATTAACCTGGGTTTTGACCTAGATGTTAAATACATGATCTAGATTGTAGACCAATCAAATGTTGTTTTTAATGAATAATATCGAAGAAATAAAGGAAATGAAACGTTTTTATTGGTTCATAGTTAAGTTGGCGATCCTACGAGGGGCACTTATAAGTTGAAGTTTTAAATTTAATGTTGTGCATACTAACCTTTAATTGTTTTCCCTAAAAACTAAATTTCAGTGAAAAAAATCCGTGAAAACGTATGACATTTATGATAGGTTTTCAGTTATTTATCGTCAATTGAAATTTATTGGAAGGCGGCTTCTTTTTTTTACATGATAATTTCAAAGTCATCTACTGCAGATTTGTTTCATGTGGGAAACTCTTATCCATTATTATGACTTACCGATACAAACGAAAAACAGATTGTCTGTGTGCCAGCATTTTTTGATAAAACATTATCATAACAGGGCGTGTGTTCAATACAAATAGTTGATTGTTTTTGGTACTAATTTAAATTTATCATAACCTCTTGTCCATTTATCTTTAGTATTATATGTCACTTTTTATGATCAGCTTAACTCTAAATTATCTCATTCACTTAAAACACAGACCCTGCCAGGTTAAATATCCTACATAAAACTTATATCTTCAATAATCGATATCAGCATTACTGACTATACAGATAGATATTAACATTTACACCGTTTACTTAATTTAAAAGCACTTGAATATTTTATAAATAGATGTGTACACATGTTCTGAATACACGAGGGGCAGAAATGTCGTCGTCTGCATTGAAATCCGCTCTAGACGAGATTGGTTTGTTCATTCGGCATGATTTGCAGTCTGATCAAAATCTAAAATCTAAAGTCTGAATATTACTAGTCTAATAATATATGACCTCTCACAAGCTCGAATACTTATGTTATAGGAGTAGATTATTACATGTACTTACATATGCTTATGAAAATATGCAGGCTGATTGGAACCTACACTGTTCAGAAAAGAAAAAAAAAGTTATGCCTTTTCCCAAAGACAAAATCAAATATATCATCTAAATCACTTTTCAAGTTATTTCTCTTATTTCCAGAAGCTGCTGAGGAATTTAAAGGTGTTTTTATGAGGAAACATTACCATAAAAGTGGTAACCTAAACACATTTTTAAATCTTTTCCGTAATACAACAAGTATGCATCAGATGACGTTAAGGCAAAACTATAGAAAATCTTAATATTATTGAAGAGGGGTTGGTTGAACGCATTGTGACAAATGGAGAAATGTCTAAGATGAGCAATTTATCATCCCCAATGTAAATGCACCACGTATAAAGTTTAAACCACCGCATACAATCAAAGTACCACCACACGTATTGAAGAATAGACTGCATATAATGTTGTTTGTATTGCATATGACGTTGTTTGCACATTATATAATGGTTATTCTACTGTATCTTCATACTTATGCACTTCATATTATTAAATAACCACTATATATTATACAAAATGCAAAACATATCATGCAAAATGTACCACGTCAAATGAAATATGTACCTCGTGTACATGATAATGTACTGCGTATAATACAATACAACATAGTAATAGGTGATTGTCATTTTTCTGATATAAAAAAATGAGGGGGGGGGGGGGGGGGGGGGGGGAAAGTAGAAATGCACAGAAATAATATTGGTGGACTTTTGTGGTATCAGGCACCACATTTATTATACTAAACGTCTGGGCCACTAATACGTTACAGTGGTCCCAGTAAACGTATAGAACAATTACATGGTGCAAAATATGATTTTTCGGTGATTTACAAAAGTCACTCGATTACCACACATTGGTTTACTATGGTCTACTTATCAGTTGCCTGAGAAGAATGTCTCGAGTTCTTTTTATTAAGTTATATCACGGCGACAGTTCACTTATGGGTAAACAAACCAGTACTAGGCTAGAAAATGTGCTACATATTGTCCGCCGTACCGCGACTGGGGATCGAAACCGGGACGCACGGTTTAAAATCCCCGAAGCTAACCACTCGACCACGGCGGATTCCTAGAAATGTTCGTGGAGTATTAGTGCTATGAACCCACGAAACATAAAGGAAGACTTAACCACTATGATACTATGATATCATGAAACTAGATTATCTTAGAACGGAAAATGTCTTATATTTTGGAATATCAGGATATAGTAGGCAGCTTCTTTCCTCCGTTGGTTGATGTTTGAATTCCTATTTCGACTTCACATTAACGCTAAGACTAGACTATACCTTGGTGAGTGCTGATCTACAGCATCTAAGGTCAGATGTGAAAGAAAGTCCTAGAATTTGTTTTGACCCAACGGTCAATGACAGGAATTTTGAAATCGTTCTTCTTATCGCTTATCGCATCATGATTAACCATTTCCCTCATATATACGCTTTTTGACGCCTCTGCAGCAGACGGAGAGTCCACAATGTTGGTTTTCACACACACAATGTAGCAGGCGACCGTGAACATATAGATCTAGGAAACTAGGAAAACGTGTAGAAACTATCTTTATATGAAAGTATGATTATGGATTACATTTGAAAACTTTGTAGCAAAATGGAAATAAGCTCATTGTGAGAAAATATTCACTTTCTTCACAATGTTGTTAAAGTTATCGACGGCAGACAAGTAAGATGATTCTACAAGTAGGTAAGGGTAAATCAGATAACAGTACTGGCGTGATCTTGTTTCATGACGTATTGACCTTATCAAACCATTTATAAAGAGACGTGGTCTTGCTGTTACCTTAGTTTATCCTGGTAGTCCGAACGATAATCATCAAGGTGAGTGAATTTATTTATTTAGAAAATAGGAAGCCACCGGAACAAGAGGGGAGTAATACTTCTTCATGTAACCCGTTCCAACTTAGAAACAAATCTGCAGCTGATTACTTTGAAAAGATATGGCACAATTATAGAAAATATCTACACATTAAAGTATTATTATTGAATAGAGTTTAACTCAGTGTGGCAAAACTATAGAAAATATCTACACATTAAAGTATCATTATTGAATAGAGTTTAAATCATTGTGGCAAAACTATAGAAAATATCTACACATTAAAGTATTATTATTGAATATAGTTTAAATCATTGTGGCAAAACTATAGAAAATATCTACACATTAAAGTATCATTATTGAATAGAGTTTAAATCATTGTGGCAAAACTATAGAAAATATCTACACATTAAAGTATTATTATTGAATAGAGTTTAAATCATTGTGGCAAAACTATAGGAAATATCTACACATTAAAGTATTATTATTGAATAGAGTTTAAATCATTGTGGCAAAACTATAGAAAATATCTACACATTAAAGTATTATTATTGAATAGAGTTTAAATCAGTGTGGCAAGACTATAGAAAATATCTACACATTAAAGTATCATTATTGAATAGAGTTTAAATCATTGTGGCAAAACTATAGAAAATATCTACACATTAAAGTATTATTATTGAATATAGTTTAAATCATTGTGGCAAAACTATAGAAAATATCTACAAGTTTAATATTATTATTGAATAGAGTTTAAATCATTGTGGCAAAACTATAGAAAATATCTACACATTAAAGTATTATTATTGAATATAGTTTAAATCATTGTGGCAAAACTATAGAAAATATCTACAAGTTTAATATTATTATTGAATAGAGTTTAACTCAGTGTGGCAAAACTATAGGAAATATCTACACATTAAAGTATTATTATTGAATAGAGTTTAAATCAGTGTGGCAAAACTATACAAAATATCTACACATTAAAGTATTATTATTGAATAGAGTTTAAATCATTGTGGCAAAACTATAGAAAATATCTACAAGTTTAATATTATTATTGAATAGAGTTTAAATCATTGTGGCAAATGAGCATTTTCTCCTCGTGCTACAATGTTTAAATATAATTGTCTGCTGTAGATACGTCAAAAAGCGACTTTGTCTGGGGGTAATGTTAACGGAAATGAATTACCGCTGTATATTAAATATGCTGGTTAGGCCCAATGGAAGAGAATTAAAATAAACTATCAAACGTTTACCACACGCAGACAGACTTAGATGTATTTGAAGCCCACGAACTTAGAATATCTTCAATACGTCTGCCTTTATACTTTCAAAAGCTGCTGTTTATGACAAAAGGTAAACCCTTTCCGACCAACAACACGTTTTAAGCAGACGACTTTAATAACATCAAGGCAGAACATATATAAAATCTCTATAAATGAAATAAGATGAAAACATTTTGACAACAGGAGGAATTACTTCTCTTCCATCTATTTTGAGACTAGTTAGTGAGTGAGTCATACAAGAAAGAATTCACAAGGCGAAAATGGTTCTCGTCCTTTTGGACCAAATCGGGCACGGACAAATCCGGTGTAAAACATTCTAGACATTCAGTTTTAAACAAAGTCAAAATACTAAAGGTGATAGAATCAATCATTTTCAGTGCATCCTATACACATTTACAATGACTCAATGTCATATATTCAATGCATTCCGGTAATGATATACACTCATTTCTATGCAAACAAAGTTCTTTAGGGACTATTTAGCACTAGAACAGCGGAAGTATGTATCGTAATTTGACGTACACGTTTTTAAAACTATGATATGCATCTTAATTAAAACAAAAGTCTAATTACTTTTCTGATCATTTGTAGTCGTGGTGGTTTTGAAATAAATGGTCCTTACAGTCATATAGTCAGTATATGATCTCAAGTGACTTTTACTTTTTCAATCTGCAGACGCATTCTGCAGCAGACACTGAGACAAAAAGAGCAATTGTTCATGATGAGCATGAAAGTATCAGCACAATTCTAGAATTGTTCTCATTATTATGGGATTCTTACACCTTCTTTGCCTAGATGCTTCTTAAGTTGTCTGCTGCAGACATATTGTATCTTTGTTAAGGTTAAAGGAGGGTCTAAGTTAATATGTGGCGATCTAAAAAGAACCTGATCGAACTTCGCAAAAGGCACAGAAAGGGTTTGGACATTTGTTTGACGCAAAACTGTCGAAGGTCGATTGCCTTGTGAATAAACAAATGTTCAGTCCTTTTTCGTGTCAAACCTATATCTGCTATTTGAAATGTCTAAGGACAGCACGTATATTAACCCTTAAAACGTTGTAACGGTAAATTATTGACGACACTTCAACATTATATAGTAACAACTCTCTAACACCATCGACTCATTATATTCATGAAAGTGAGTGTAAGAAACGACAACTCTGCGAAGGAGAATGTGAAGTATCAGGCAGTGCATTTCTACAGAAAGCCGCCTACTAGCGGATTCCTATAATATAACCTGCAATTGGTATTAAAACAAACCTCACGTTACTATGGAAACTCAAAATAGTGAACGACGTAACAATTATTTTACCGTTTTCAGAATTTATGCAAATTACATGTTTGTAAATTTACTATATATCTGAAAGTAATATTTATGTAGGAGGGTTGACCCGTAATCCGTACACACAATTAATCAATTGATGATATTTGTACACGAATATTTGGAGAGCCTCTCGTACAAACTAATACGATATTTCCTTCACATTTTAGACCTGAAAAATGAAGTGTGTGATCGCCCTCTGTCTCATCTCTGTTGCTTTTGCAGCTCCAGCAGGTAAGTGCTTTTTATGTATCTGATGCAAACGACTATTTGAAAACATTGCGACAAAAGAAATGTCAGTACAAGTGGTTGTATTGATGTTATACGCCATTTTCTACATTAGTTCAGTTATATCACGGCGATTTATCACCTACTCATGACCCTTGGGTAAACCAACACGTATTGTGTTATGACATATCTCTTACCCAAGGGCACTCCAGTCTGATCGCCGCAACCGGGGTTCAAACCCAGGACGCCCGATTCGAAATCCTAAAAGCTTACCACTCGACTACGATGTAATTTTATCTTACCATTACTAGAGAAGAAGAAGTGCTTTGCTAAAAGAAATGTAACTCTTTCCCGCATGTTGACGCACCAGCAAAGACGTATTTTGACAGAATAACCCTTCTGCTGTAAAGTGTTTTAAAGTGTTGTAAAGTGCTGTAAAGTGTTTTAAAGTGTTGTAAAGTGTTTTAAAGTGTTGTAAAGTGCTGTAAAGTGTTTTAAAGTGTTGTAAAGTATTGTAAAGTATTGTAAAGTGTTGTAAAGTAATAGAGTAATGATTCCTGAAACAAACAGAACATCCACAGTGAGGAGGCGAAAAGTGTCTGTCCGGGTTAGCCTGCGCGGTATGCTTAGGTTGATAAGCTAATATTATTTTGACATTTCTATTTTCCAGAAAAGAGATTCATTGAAGCATTTGGATTTCCTTCTGGAGCTTCAATTTGTAAGTTTATCTTTCTCTACTCGAGCCGGTCTATGCGAGTGTTGGTCCTATTGCAGTAACGTACTTAATGCCACTTTTGAAATAATGCTAGGGGTTTAGCCTAACTAGTGTTACGTCAATGTAGTTTTAAATGACGCAAAAGCGTAGCGGCAATAAGAGCCAAATTGCAGGACGCGGCTTTTATATACACGAACAGTTGATCTTTAAATGTTCAGTGCAGTTGTCAAGTTGTATGACAAGCCGTTTTTCTATTTATGTGCTTGAGAGATATCTCTTTAAATTATAGAGAAATATATACAGTGATATAAAGAGAGATATCTTGCATTTTAGAAGATGTCTCTTATTTAGATATAAATCTCTATAAGACAGAGAGATATCTCCCTAGCTTACATATATTTCTCTACCTTACATATATATCTCTCTATCATAGAAAGATAAACTTCACGCTTAAAGGGATATCTCTCTAGCTTACAGAGATATCCCTCTATGTTAGAGATATATCTCTCAAACTTACAGAGATATCTCTCTATTGAATATAACATTTACCGTTAGAGATATATCTCTAGGATTTATCTTTCTGAATTAGAGAGATATCTCTAAGCATGTTCGGATTTCGTCCTTTGTTACAAATGACCTTGGGACATAGACATCCTTAAGAGCGATATTTTCGGATTTCGTCCTTTGTTACAATTGACCTAGAGACATAGATATCCTTAAGTGCGATATTTCCGGATTTCGTCCTTTGTTACAATTGACCTAGAAACATAGATATCATATCCTTAAGTGAGATATTTTCGGAATTCGTCCTTTGTTGACCTAGAGAGAAAGACATCCTTAAGTGCCATATATTCGCAATTCGTCATTGTTCTTGTTACATTGACTTAGATACCCTAACTTTTTGTTACAATTGACCTACAGACACATAGACATCCTTAAGTGCGATATGATCGGAATTCGTCCATGTTGTGTTACAAATAACTTAGATACCCTTAAGTGTGACGTACAGTTTTCCGATTTCGTCTTTTGTTACAATTGATCTAGAGACATAGGAACCCTTAACTGCGATATGTTGGATTTCTCCTCTTTTTGTTACAGTTGACTTAGATACCCTTAAGTGTGACATACAACTGATGCTCGATGTTGTCGGTGCCGACCCAACTGAGGCAGCCTGTGAAACAGAATGCCACCAACTTTTGCAAGCAGGTCACGTGCTGAACTTCGGATGCCCATTGGTCTGCCATGGGTACGTCATATATTTAACTCAAACTTCCTCTCGTTGAAAGTCTGAAACCTTCTTTCCTTCTTTGATTTATAGGAGATAACTCAATGCCAGATGAGCGGGCTGATCTGGTTCTACGCTCCAATGGCTGTTTTTTCTGATGATTGCTTCATTTAAATCACACTAATTGCGGTTCGGAATCTAGTTATATAGTAATGTAACAATAGAGACCAATTGCTCTGATTGAGCATAAGCTTTTATTAAGCTTCAATAAGTACAATTGATAGAATATACACTATATCTTGCACAACTATCTGATAGGTACAGATAAATTAAAGAATTAGATAAAAAGGAGTCGGGTTGCTCAACCCTTTATACTCTAACGGTTGTGTATAGCAATCACCCGGAGGCTTCCAGAAACCGGACAGGAATTTGAACCTGGACTCCTGGACTGACAGTCCGGCATGTTAACAATTAGACAACAAAGTCAGCGGATTGTAAAGATCGGAGTAGTGTGAAAGTTGTAACATTGACATACTGACTGCACATTCAACAGACGCAGTCAAAGAACACTTTCACATGTTATATTGACACATTGTTACGCGAAAAATGGTCATAATAATTGAGCCGTCCCGCGAGAAAACTAACATTGTGGACTATGCGAAAAGTATCGACCCGGATCAACCTAAGCATGCCGCGAAGGCTTCCCGGATATACACTTTTCGCCTCCTGTGGATTTTTCTGTTTAAAGAATCATTACTCTATACCTCTATTCCCCTGAGACGGTATGTGTCGGCCCGGATCAGTCTGCGCGGACTGATCTGGATCGATACATTACGCAGAGGCCATTACGTTGGTTTTCTCGCGGGACGGCTCATATGTCATTCGAACCTCGTTAGACGATAAACGGTATAATATCAAATGTAACATAGATACATTGTCGTATACATGCCATATTAAATTGTAACCTCGTTAGACGATAAACGGTATAATATCAAATGTAACATAGATAGATTGTCGTATACATGCCATATTAAATTGTAACCTCGTTAGACGATACACGGTATAATATAAAATGTAACATAGATAGATTGTCGTATACATGCCATATTAAATTGTAACCTCGTTAGACGATAAACGGTATAATATCAGATGTAACATAGATAGATTGTCGTATACATGCCATATTAAATTGTAACCTCGTTAGACGATACACGGTATAATATCAAATGTAACATAGATAGATTGTCGTATACATGCCATATCAAATTGTAACCTCATTAGACGATAAACGGTATAATAGCAAATGTAACATAGATACATTGTCGTATACATGCCATATTAAATTGTAACCTCGTTAGACGATAAACGGTATAATAGCAAATGTAACATAGATACATTGTCGTATACATGCCATATTAAATTGTAACCTCGTTTGACGATAAACGGTATAATAGCAAATGTAACATAGATACATTGTCGTATACATGCCATATTAAATTGTAACCTCGTTAGACGATAAACGGTATAATATCAGATGTAACATAGATAGATTGTCGTATACATGCCATATTAAATTGTAACCTCGTTAGACGATACACGGTATAATATCAAATGTAACATAGATAGATTGTCGTATACATGCCATATCAAATTGTAACCTCATTAGACGATAAACGGTATAATAGCAAATGTAACATAGATACATTGTCGTATACATGCCATATTAAATTGTAACCTCGTTAGACGATAAACGGTATAATAGCAAATGTAACAAAGATACATTGTCGTATACATGCCATATTAAATTGTAACCTCGTTTGACGATAAACGGTATAATAGCAAATGTAATATAGATACATTGTCGTATACATGCCATATTAAATTGTAACCTCGTTAGACGATAAACGGTATAATAGCAAATGTAACATAGATACATTGTCGTATACATGCCATATTAAATTGTAACCTCGTTAGACGATAAACGGTATAATATCAAATGTAACATAGATACATTGTCGTATACATGCCATATTAAATTGTAACCTCGTTAGACGATAAACGGTATAATATCAAATGTAACATAGATACATTGTCGTATACATGCCATATTAAATTGTAACCTCGTTAGACGATAAACGGTATAATAGCAAATGTAACATAGATACATTGTCGTATACATGCCATATTAAATTGTAACCTCGTTAGACGATAAACGGTGTAATAGCAAATGAAACATAGACACATTGTCGTATACATGCCATATTAGCGAAATACGCTATTATGACATGGATGACAGTCACCTAATGTAGGAAAGTAGTAGTATCAGCATCTCTTAGTCGTCCAGTCCCTGTTTTTTGCATGCTTGGTGGCCATCTATTTATAGTAACTCATTTGCATAAAAAAGCGGTATTTGTTTTGTGTGAAGCGGACAATTTGATTACTATTTATAGAAATAAATTCATTTGCAGGAGATGAACAGTGCGCGTGCGTGGCATCATCTTTGGATGAACTATGTTCTTTTGTAATTGCTACCATTGAAGAATTTTGCAAAATGAAAGTATAAAGAAATTCATTTAACAATTTTGAACAAAAAGAAGGCCATAAAATACAAAAAGTAGATCTTGTTCAAGCTCATTAGTATCATTTTATGTATTATTATTATTATAATTACTATTCTTATAATTGTTATTATTATTATTATTATTATCATTATTATTATTATAATCAAAGTCCAACCTTTCTTTAAAGACCACCCATGGGAAAAGAACAATCTGGTCTTTGTTCACAGGTGGTCTTTAATGAAAGGGTCATTTATGCAGAAACTAAATAATTGGACTCTGAATAATTTGGATATTAAAATTGTGGTTGTTATAGACAGGGAATTGCTATCAAAGGTGGTCTTTGTCTCAGGTTTGACTGTATTACTATTCCTATTATGATTTCAGGTTCCAGTCTCTAGTTCATCTATGGCACGTTAGCCCAGGAGACGGTATGTGTCAGAACGGAGTTACCACAACGATGTCCGCATAGGTCTATAATAAGGAATAAAATCATTTAACTGATTAATTCTCTTTTATTGCTTTCTTGTTTGAACTCACTTTTAATAAGATTCCTTTTTAAGGAACTCTTGATTTCCAAACACACTTAAAACATATGTATACATGGAATATAAAACGACCTATGTCGGTTTGGTTTCGCCTCATCAGGAGCAATATGTTCCAGTTGCGTATCCCTTTCTCACATTCAGACGCTTTCTGACGCTTCTGCACCAGTTAACGTTTGAAAACTTTGTGGAAAAAGGAGAAATTGCTTATGATGTGCAATTACTCATTTCGCCACGAGGTTTTCGGCTGTATTCAATACGAATACATTCACGTATAGAAAACTTCAACATTTTTTAAAGTCGTCTGCCGCAGATTTGTCATGTGTGGGAAAGGGTTATTCGAACAAGACTCCCGCCCGGGTGATTGTCCATATACATGTACGATCGTAATGTGTGATAGATCACTAGATGTGTTTCTCCATTTGCTACACGCCATTTTGAAAACGGGGTCCAACAAGCCCTTTATATGTCAAATTACGCCAAATACATCCGCTGACATGCTGATCTACACCCAAATAGTCCCTAAAAAACCCTTTGTTTTCGTAGAAATGAGCGTATACAATCACCAAAATGCATTGAATATATGACACTGACTTTAACATCTTTGTAAATGTGTATAGGATGCACTGGAAATGATTGATTTTTAACACTTTTAGTATTTTAACCTTGTTTGAAATTGAAAGAAGAAAATGCCGGACACCGGTTTTGTCCGGGCCCGATTTGGTCCAAAAAGACGGTAACCATTTTCACCTGGTTAATTCTTTCTTGCATAATGCATGACCCCCCATTTTCTTTGGATAGTTTTAAAGCTTAGAGGTAACTCTTTGGTATATAGTACTCTACATGAGAAACGCTTAGAAAGTGTGACAATTGCGGACTGAAACTGGTCGATTTACATGGAAACAAAGAAGGAATTTATTTGGTGTATTGTGACCTTATAATCACCAGAAACGGCATACCGTCTTAACTCTTTCCAACATACAACACATCAACAGAAGTCGTGTTTATAAATGGTATACGCAAACTATAGAACATCTCCATGAGTGGAAAAATAACTATTGGTTATAGTTGAAGAAATCGTGGCAAAAGTAGAAATCGCCCATTGTGAGCAATTTACTGTTTTGTTGCAATGTTTTCAAAATGTATCTAATGCATGTAGATGCGTTATAATAGACACTAGACAGTTCTTTTATTGACTTAAACTGTACAGTTTATTGTCATTTTGCATATACACAAATTACAATTAACACACACATAAAAAGAAAAAAGAAAGAAATCATATATCATAATACTCTTAATCGAAATTGACTAATCTTGTCTTTTGTAATGAGATATTAATTGCCTTGCAAGAGTAACCTTTTTATTTTCCGTAGTTAAAACTGATCACTTATGACATATTTTATGATGACATTGCTTTAATATGCGAAAGGATTACGTACATGATCCCCGGATAAAAACTCCTCTAATTGGCGAATGAATTCCAGACTATCAGTGTATCAATCAGAGCCCTAGATAAGGGGCGTTTTGCATGTTCTTAAATCTTTATTTGACCCTCAAACCCTATATTGTGGGTACAGTGAGACGATTCTTTTGAGTACCAACAATAAAGGGTTTGCTGTTATAATAAGAGAGAAATTGTAGGCGAAAGAGCTGAATACCCCTCCGTATCTGGACCTCCGATCGAGTATTTAATTTCAAACCGAGACTTTTGAAAAAGAAGAGCGCCTTTTTGTCTACCTCCTTCAAATTGTGTTACAGTCTTTTAAAGTTTTATTAAAAAATTCCATACAGCTGATTCGGAAGCTTAAAATGTGCTGAACTCCAGATGGGGATCAACATTTTGGAAAGGTTGAAACTTCTGGAAATATTGCTAATAATGACAACAAAGTAAGTTTAAAACTATTTTGGCAGTAATAGTGAAAAACAGTCAATTGAAAGACATGAAATTGTACAAAATTGAGCTTCCTTGGTATGTTTACCCAGTAAAAATGAAGCATAAATGATCAATATTTAGATGTTTATTGTACTGGAAAGGGATAGTATTACTCTAATTTTATCCCAGAATGATGATTCTAATATTTCCAGACAACTTTTAAACAGTTTAAAACTTTGACTTAACTATCTATAACCTGGAGTTCAGTATCTTTAAGATAGTGCTTACATTATTGACAGAAGCGTTAGAACGGAGTCCCTTTTCCGCCATCCATTGTTCGACTTAACCCTGTCCCACATACAACAAGACTGCAGCAGACGACTTTAAAAATATCGGATAGAAGATATGGTAAATCTCTACAAATGAACGTTTTATTATTGAACAGAGTTGAACACATTGTGGCAAATGGAGTAATTGCTTGTTATGAGCAATTTCTCCTTTTGCCACAATGTTTTAAAAAGTCGTCTGCTGCAGAAGCGTCAGACGCGGGAAAGAGGGTTAATAGCAACGCTGTCGCGCCGAATACTTAACCTCGGCTGTTTATAATTTTGAGGACGACAATTTAAAACTAGCGCATTAATATTGACCCAAACACCGAAAACTTCGCCTTTTTGAGTTCAAATATTCAGCAAGAAAAAGCGATATAAGAAGCAGCTTATGACAAGTAGAAGTAAAGTAGACAAGTCGATAGCTGAAAAGGGATTCCGTACGTAAGTCTTACTCGATTGACGTTGTTTCAGAAGTGTACAAAGACATGTCGTTTTCGGCGATAGCTGATTAACCTGGGTTTTGACCTAGATGTTAAATACATGATCTAGATTGTAGACCAATCAAATGTTGTTTTTAATGAATAATATCGAAGAAATAAAGGAAATGAAACGTTTTTATTGGTTCATAGTTAAGTTGGCGATCCTACGAGGGGCACTTATAAGTTGAAGTTTTAAATTTAATGTTATGCATACTAACCTTTAATTGTTTTCCCTAAAAAATAAATTTCAGTGAAAAAAATCCGTGAAAACGTATGACATTTAAGATAGGTTTTCAGTTATTTATCGTCAATTGAAATTTATTGGAAGCCGCCAGGAGGCGGCTTCCTGTAGGGATGCTTTTAATTTTCGGTCAAGGAGAATATCTAGACCTGCCAGCGT
Source organism: Serripes groenlandicus (assembly GCA_031761405.1). Taxonomy (NCBI): domain Eukaryota; kingdom Metazoa; phylum Mollusca; class Bivalvia; order Cardiida; family Cardiidae; genus Serripes; species Serripes groenlandicus. The sequence goes on from JASEVX010000015.1 coordinate 4,995,191, forward strand.
GACCACATATCTTGATTTCTCTTTGTCCTTTCTAAGTACATTAATTTAAGGTAACGACTTTTAAAACATCCATTTTACACTCTATATACATGTGTGAGTTTTACAAATTAAAAATAAAAAGACAAAGGCCAGTATATTAATTGAATGTATGTACATTTTTATTTAAGCGAAATTCATACTGTATCTACTCTAGACAGTAAAATAGAGAACCCTTCTATTGAATTTGTAAATGTAGTCTGGTTCCTTAAAATTACATGCTATGATATATTACGCAGTAATTAGACGAAGAAGTCTCGTCCCGTATTCACTAAACTTTTCAATTTAGATATTTGTCTAAATCTAAATCTTAATATTTAGTCCACGTTTTAGATTTAATCGGTATTCACCAACGCTTTTTAAACCGATCTCAATTTGGTCTAGTGTGTAAATGTCGTAAGCGGCCACGCAGCGACTCTGGTTCCCGAATCAAGTTAAGAGCTAAAATAAAAGACAGTACTATTCATCTATAGTCTATTTATAGATTTTCATTTTTATCGCAATTTCACATACATTTTTCATTTGCTTTGCTTTTAATAATCTGACTTAGTTAACTTTGAGTACAATTGTCATCGCAAAATGTAGACATGAACAGATTTAAACCACAGAAATATCTGTTTCAAGATCAATTTCGTTCTTTTTCGCTGTTGCAGTTCCACATTTCATGAATATCGCGGTAAACACGATATCGGTGTATTTTGCCTAGCCAACAACATGTTTTATCACGGATGCGATGTGAACATCCAGAATACTTAAATGAAATAAAATCTTCTGGTTCTTACAAACAAAGTGTTATCGGATTAACTGAACTGTATTTAACTTATCACTGTAAATGTAAACAGCATTTCAACTCTTATATCAACTGGTAAATTTACAGTTTGAGAAATAAATTCAAGTAAATTTTCAAGCACTGGTTTATTGTTTTAAAAAAAAAATGAAACTAGTTCCTATGTTAAGCCTTTCCCTTATACGTAGCAAATTAAGTAACAATTGGAACATCTTGCTAAATGAAGGTATAATTTATGGACATAAAGTAGAAAACATTGTAGCAAAAGGATAAATTCCTCGTGATCAATTTCTCTTTTTGTCACCATGTTTTCAAAAGTCGCTGCAGCTATTGTCAGTCTTTCGGATTACGTGTACATAGAAATACGTTTCCTTGATTTTCTGAATGCTAATCACGACACGAGTTCACATCAGTTTCGTCAACTCAAGATTGTGCGTTTGTAATCCGACAGCTTTGATTTTCAATTGCTCAATTTGCCACAATAATTTCAACTCTTTTCAATTATCTTACTATCATTTATAGAGATTTTCTATGTTTTGTACTTGATGATTTTAAAGTCTGTCAGAGTAAACATCATTGAAATCATTGTGGCAAAAGGAGAAATTGCACATAATGAGCAATATCTGCATTTGCCACAATAATTCAACACTTTTCAATTATCATACGAACATTTATAGAGATTTTTTTTTTACATGATAATTTCAAAGTCGTCTACTGCAGATTTGTTTTATGTGGGAAACTCTTATCCATTATTATGACTTACCGATACAAACGAAAAACAGGTTGTCTGTGTGTCAGCATTATTTGATAACACATTATCATAACAGGGCGTGTGTTCAATACAAATAGTTGATTGTTTTTGGTACTAATTTTAATTTATCATAACCTCTAGTCCATTTATCTTTAGTATTATATGTCACTTTTTATGATCAGCTTAACTCTAAATTATCTCATTCACTTAAAACACAGACCCTGCCAGGTTAAATATCCTACATAAAACTTATATCTTCAATAATCGATATCAGCATTACTGACTATACAGATTAAATTGTTCTATGTTTGTGGATTAAAATGATCTTTTTTCTTATTTCTTCATGTGAAACGAAATATTGCGGCTTTTCTTTGATGCTTTGCATCAAACATCCGTCTTGTACACCTCTTGGGAGCCTCGCGTAATCTCTAGTCATGTTACGGGATATTCTCGGACTTGATAATCTATTTATAGAAACTGAAACTGGATGGAGATTGCCGATTAGCCTTTGGTAAACACATAGATTATTGTTATTATTTAGTAGTTGATACTGGGATAAAGATATAAACAAGTTGATTCCATCCTTTCCGTTTAGTATTTAATAATTTCTGAGAGTTTATATAATTTTGGCAGACACAAGGTTCTAAAAAGAAAGAGATAAACGAAAAACGCGCAAGCTACACTCGATAACCGATTATATATATTTTAAAGAACAATGTTCTAATCGAACAATGTTCCAACTGGTTCACGATTATAATGCATTACCAATTCAAGAAGCTGTCGAATTCTTAGATATACAACATTATTGCGCAAATTTGATAATTCATGAAAAATTACTGATTGTTTTGATTATTAACAAAACCTTTCTGATATTCAAATTAAATCATATGCGCATGTTCCATTTCTTAGTGTTTTCTCATATTGATCGCACAACACTTACAATTAGTGTTTTGCACGAGCTTCAACTATAATTACGAATAATACAGATACGCCTAAACTTATTTATTTTACATCGATTGCGAAACAAGCTTTACGCTTATATTTATCACGCTCGATGTCTGCTTCCTGGGACAATTCCAAAGGCAGAACCCGCTCATCACGGGATTCGAGCCCGGGACCTTTAGTACGAGAGCCCGACTCTCTACTACTGTACCAATGTCTTCCACATACTATCTGTGACACGACACACATGGCGCACTTGTAAAAACCCCGATTAAGATCAGTATGTACATTTCGAGGGTTTTGCGTAAAACGGTTGTTACTAAAATTGGTATTTTTTTTTACCAAGATTAATCACCTCGCCATAAAGTCTTTAAGTCTTTATAAGCGTTAAATCCTTTTTCTTGGTAAACAATAAGAATTTAAGAGCCACTGCCCGTTTTGAAAATTGACACCTAAATTTGCATTGTTAATAAAAGGGGTCAAAATTGTCCCTAAACCAGGGTTTTCAAAATAGGTTTTTAGTTACAACCGTTTCACTCCAAGCCCTCGATTTGTTCAGTCTAATCTGGGTATGCATTGTTTGCTGCTCATCTGTCAATGTAAGCAGTGACTAATGAACCTGTCTACATGGAATTCAGACGAATACGAATTCACCTCTTATTGATGCACCTGGTCTGCCGTAAAAGAAAAACATCTACTGTTTAAAACGGTATTAAACCCCGATATATCATCCTAGTGGTCCGTCTTATGAACTTTGACCTTATCCATGGGTAACGAATGTAACATCTGGCATCGACGATGGCTGTGATTCTGGAGCAGAATGTTTCTGTGACACGAAAGACATGGCGCCCTGGTAACGAAAACCCAATCTGATTAAAATCATCTCCTCAAAAACGCTACGCTTACATTTATAGAAAGATCGTGTACTTTAGTCAGATTTACGAAAACCTTACCACCGGGTAAAGGGTCGTCCTCTGGGTCAACCTACATAAAAGAGATATTAGATCGTAATATATGGAACGCCTTTATTGTCTTAGCATGTTGAATTGTATTATATGCAGTACATTTTCACGTACATGAGGTACATATTTCATTCGACGTGGTACATTATTCATGATATGCAGTGCCTTTTCTATTATGTGTGATGATTATTGAATACTATGCAGTGTAAAATAGTGTTTAAACAGTAGAATAACCATTATAAGTTGTACAAACAACGTCATGTGCAATACAAACTATATACTATGCAGTACAAATGACATTATATGTGGTGTATTTGTTTGTGTATGCAGTAGTTTTACATGTAAACGTTGTATGTTGGTCAATATATGCGATGTATGTTTTAATATATGAAGTGCCTGCACGTATCTTTATACCTGGTGAATTATTATGTATGTGATCATAAAAGATCATAGTACGCAATGCATTTGGCAATATGTTCGGTCCATACTAATGTATACATTATGGAACGCCTTTACTGTCTTAGTATGTTGTATTGTATTATACGCAGTACATTTTCACGTATATGAGGTACATATTTCATTTGACGTGGTACATTATACATGATATGCAGTGCCTTTTCTATTATGTATGGTGATTATTGAATAATATGCAGTGCAAAATAGTGTTTAAACAGTAGAATAACCATTATACGTTGTACAAACAACGTCTAGTGCAATACAAACTATATACTTTGGAGTACAAATGACATTATATGTGGTGTATTTGTTTGTGTATGCAGTAGTTTCACATGTATACGCTGTATGTTGGTCAATACATGCGATGTATGTTTTAATATATGAAGTGCCTGCACGTATCTTTATACCTGGTGAATTATTATGTATGTGTTCATAAAAAATCATAGTACGCAATGCATTTGGCAATATGTTCGGTCCATACTAATTTATACATGGTGTAAACAGCTTTATATGCGGTCCATTTTTCATTAGGATGATCATACTTTCCGGCAATCTCCGTAATTATTTATCCGGAAAATACCGAGTCAGACAGATAGATATTAACATTTACACCGTTTACTCAATTTAAAAAAAAAGCGCTTGCATAATTTATAAATAGATGTGTACACGTACACATGTTCTGAATACACGAGGGGCAGAATGTCGTAGGATTCCGTAGAAATCCGCTCTAGACGAGATTGGTCTGTTCATTCGGCATGATTTGCAGTCTGATCAAAATCTAAAATCTAAAGTCTGAATATTACTTGTCCAATAATATATGACCTCTCACAAGCTCGAGTGCTTGTCAACTGAGTCTTATGTTATAGGAGTAGAATATGACATGTACTAACATATGCTTATTAGAAGCTTCAGTCAACTTGTGAGGATTATGATAAGACAGAGCAAATATGCAGGCTGATTTGAACCTACACTGTTCAGAAAAAAACGAAGTAATGCCTTTTCCCAAAGACAAAATCAAATATATCATGTAAATCACTTTTCAAGTTATTTCTCTTATTTTCAGAAGCTGCTGAGGAATTTAAAGTTGTTTTTATGAGGGAACATTACCTTTAAGTGGTAACCTAAATACATATTTTAATATTTTCCGTAATACAACAATTAAGTATGCATCAGATGACGTTATGGCAACACTATAGAAAATATTAATAAATGAAAGTATAATTATTGAAGAGGGGTTGGTTGAAAGCATTGTGACAACTGGAGAAATTTCTCAAGATGAGCAATTTATCCTTTTGCCATAATGATTTCAAGAGTTGTCTGCATCAGGAATCAGAGATCGTCTGTATAGACGACATTCTGCATCTCGTCTATTTAGAAAAGTGTGCACTCCCATAAAGATTGTTCCACAAGGCCTTTTTAAAATGGATTAGACGGTGTTAATGTTCAAACCTATCTGTCATGCTCGGTAATTTCCGGAAATAATTCCGGAGAGTGCCGGAAAGTATGATCATCCCCAATGTAAATGCACTGCGTATAAAGTTTAAACCACCGCATATAATCAAAGTACCACCACACGTATTGAAGAATAGACTGCATATAATGTTGTTTGTATTGCATATGACGTTGTTTGCACACTATATAATGGTTATTCTACTGTATCTTCATACTTGTGGACTTCATATTATTAAATAACCACGATATATTATACAAAATACACTGCATATCATGCAAAATGTACCACATCATATGAAATATGTACCTCGTATACATGAAAATGTACTGCGTATAATACAATACAACATAGTAAGACAGTAAAGGCGTTCCATAATACATGGTGTAAACAGCTTTATATGCGGTGCATTTTTCATTAGGATGATCATAATTCCTGGCATTCACCGTAATTATTTATCCGGAAAATACCGAGTCAGACAGATAGATATTAACATTTACACCGTTTACTTAATTTAAAAGCGCTTGAATAATTTATAAATAGATGTGTACACGTACACATGTTCTGAATACACGAGGGGCAGAAATGTCGTCGTCTGCATTGAAATCCGCTCTAGACGAGATTGGTCTGTTCATTCGGCATGATTTGCAGTCTGATCAAAATCTAAAATCTAAAGTCTGAATATTACTAGTCTAATAATAAATGACCTCTCACAAGCTCGAATACTTATGTTATAGGAGTAGATTATTACATGTACTTACATATGCTTATGAAAACTTTTAACGATTATGATAAGCAGAGAAAATATGCAGGCTGATTGGAACCTACACTGTTCAGAAAACAACAACAAAGCTATGCATTTTCCCAAAGACAAAATCAAATATATCATCTAAATCACTTTTCAAGTTATTTCTCTTATTTCCAGAGCTGCTGAGGAATTTAAAGGTGTTTTTATGAGGAAACATTACCATAAAGTGGTAACCTAAACACCTTTTTAATTCTTTTCCGTTATACAACAAGTATGCATCAGATGACGTTAAGGCAAAACTATAGAAATTCTTAATATTATTGATGATGGGTTGGTTGAACGCATTGTGACAAATGGAGAAATTTCTCAAGATGAGCAATTTATCCTTTGACGATAATGATTTCAAGAGTTGTCTGCTTCAGGAATTAGAGATCGTCTGCATAGACGACATTCTGCATCTCGTCTGTTTAGCGCACATTGGTTTACTATGGTCTACTTATCAGTAGAAATGCACAGAAATAATATTGGTGGACTTTTGTGGTACCAGGCACCACATTTATTATACTAAACGTCTGGGCCACTAATACGTTTTAGTGGTCCCAGTAACGTATAGAACAATCACATGGTGCAAAATATGATTTTTTGGTGATTTACAAAAGTCACTCGATTACCACACATTGGTTTACTATGGTCTACTTATCAGTTGCCTGAGAAGAATGTCTCGAGTTCTTTTTATTAAGGTATATCACGGCGACAGTTCACTTATGGGTAAACAAACCAGTACTAGGCTAGAAAATGTGCCTTGCCCTAAGGGCACTACACATTGTCCGCCGTACCGCGACTGGGGATCGAAACCGGGACGCACGGTTTAAAATCCCCGAAGCTAACCACTCGACCACGGCGGATTCCTAGAAATGTTCGTGGAGTATTAGGGCTATGAACCCACGAAACATAAAGGAAGACTTAACCACTATGATATCATGAAACTAGATTATCTTAGAACGGAAAATGTCTTATATTTTGGAATATCAGGATATAGTAGGCAGCTTCTTTCCTCCGTTGGTTGATGTTTGAATTCCTATTTCGACTTCACATTAACGCTAAGACTAGACTATACCTTGTGAGTGCTGATCTACAGCATCTAAGGTCAGATGTGAAAGAAAGTCCTAGAATTTGTTTTGACCCAAAGGTGAATGACAGGAATTTTGAAATCGTTCTTCTTATCGCTTATCGCATCATGATTAACCATTTCCCTCATATATACGCTTTTTGACGCCTATCCAGCAGACGGAGAGTCCACAATGTTGGTTTTCACACACACAATATAGCAGGCGACCGTGAACATATCTAGGAAACTAGGAAAACATGTAGAAACTATCTCTGTATGAAAGTATGATTATGGATTACATTTGAAAACATTGTAGCAAAATGGAAATAAGCTCATTGTGAGAAAATATTCCCTTTCTTCACAATGTTGTCAAAGTTATCGACGGCAGACAAGTAAGATGCTTCTACAAGTAGGTAAGGGTTAATCAGATAACAGTACTGGCGTGATCTTGTTTCATGACGTATTGACCTTATCAAACCATTTATAAAGAGACGTGGTCTTGCTGTTACCTTAGTTTATCCTGGTACTCCGAACGATAACCATCAAGGTGAGTGATTTTATTTATTTCGAAAATAGGGAGTCACCGAAACTAAAGGGGAGTAATACTTCTTCATGTAACCCGTTCCAACTTAGAAACAAATCTGCAGCTGATTACTTTGAAATGATATGGGCAAAACTATAGAAAATATCTACACATTAAAGTATTATTATTTAATAGAGTTTAAATCATTGTGGCACAACTATAGAAACTATCTACACATTAAAGTATTATTATTGAATAGAGTTTAAATCATTGTGGCAAAACTATAGAGATATCTACACATTAAAGTATTAATATTGAATAGAGTTTAAATCATTGTGGCAAAACTATAGGAAATATCTACACATTAAAGTATTAATATTGAATAGAGTTTAAATCAATGTGGCAAATGAGCATTTTTTCCTCTTGCTACAATGTTTAAATAAAATCGTCTGCTGTAGATGCGTCAAAAAGCGACTATGTCTGGGGGTAATGTTAACGGAAATGAATTACCGCTGTATATCAAATGGGCTGGTTAGGCCCAATGGAAGAGAATTAAAATAAACTATCAAACGTTTACCACACGCAGACAGACTTAGAGATGTATTTGAAGCACACGAACTTAGAATATTTTCAATACGTCTGTCTTGATACCGTCATTTTGGACCAAATCGGGCCCGGATAAAAACATTCTAGACTTTCAGTTTTAAACAAAGTCAAAATACTAAACGTGATAAAATCAATCATTTTTAGTGCATCCTATACACATTTACAATGACTCAATGTCATATATTCAATGCATTCTGGTGATGGTATACACTCATTTCTGTGCAAACACCGTTTTTTAGGGACTATTTAGCACTAGAACAGCTTAAGTGTTTATCGTAATTTGACCTACTCGTTTTTAAAACAATGATATGCATCTTAATTGAAACAAGATTCTAATTACTTTTCTCATCATTTGTAGTCGTGGTGATTTTGAAATCAATGGTACTTTACAGTCATATAGTCAGTATATGATCTCAAGTGACTTTAAACATGTTTGGACAAAAAGAGCAATTGTTCATGATGAGCATTAAAGTATCAACACAATTCTAGAATTGTTCTCATATTAATTGGATGTTTACACCTTCGTTGCCTAGATGCTTCTAAAGTTGTCTGCTGTAGACATATTGTATCTTGGATAAGGTTAAAGGAGGTCTAAGTTAATATGTGGCGATCTAAAAAGAACCTGATCGAACTTCGCAAAAGGCACAGACAGTGTATTGATCTTTGTTTGACGCAAAACTGTCGAAGGTCGGTTACCTAGTGAATAAACGAATGTTCAGTCCTTTTTCGTGTCAAACCTATATCTGCTATTTGAAATGTCTAAGGACAGCCCGAACATTAACCCTTAAAACGTTGTAACGGTAAATTATTGACGTCACTTCAACATTATGAAGTATCAACTCTCTAACACTATCGACTCATTACATTCATGAAAGTTAGTGTAAGGAACGACAACTCTGCGAAGGAGAATGTGGAGTATCAGTCAGTGCATTCCTACAGGAAGTCGCATACTGGCGGTTTCCAATAATATGACCTGCGATTGGTATTAAATAAACCTCTCGCTACTATGGAAACTCAAAACGACGTAACAATTATATTACCGTTTTCAGAATTTATGCAAATTACATGTTTGTAAATTTACTATATATCTGAAAGTAATATTCATGTAGGAGGGTTGACCCGTAATCCGTACACACAATTATTCAATTGGTGATATTTGTACACGACATTTTGGAGAGCCCCTCGTACAAACTAATACGATATTTCCTTCACATTTTAGACCTGAAAAATGAAGTGTGTGATCGCCCTTTGTCTCATCTCTGTTGCGTTGGCAGCTCCAGCAGGTAAGTGCTTTTAACGTATCTGATGCAAACGACCTTTTGAAAACATTGCGACAAAAGAAGAAAGTTCAGTACAAGTGGTTGTATTGATGTTTTACGCCATTTTTATATTAGTTCAGTTATATCACTCGACCACGACGTAATTTTATCTTACTATTACTAGATAAGAAGATGCTTTACTAAAAGAAATGTAATCCTTTACCGTATGTTGACGCATCAGCAAAGACGTATTTTGAAATATTGAGAAAAGAGGAGAGCTTGCTGATACTAATTCTCCTGCTGTAAAGAGAACCAACATTATTGACTCTGCGTAATGTATGGACCCAGATCAGCCTGCGCAGTCCGCGCAGGCTAATCCGGACCGACATTTTCCGTCTCAGGGTGATAGAGGTATAGAGTAATGATTCCTGAAACAGACAATCCACAGTAGGCGAAAAGTATCTGTCCGAGTTATTCTGCGCGGCATGCTTAGGCTGATAACATAAGCTAATATTATTTTGATATTTCTTATTTCCAGAAAAGAGATTCATCGAACAAGTCGGTGATTTATTAGCAGGATCACTTTGTAAGTTTATCTTTCTCTACTCGAGCCGCTCTATGCGATTGGGGGTCCTATTGCAGCAACGCATTTAATGCCGCTTTTGACAAAATACTACAGTTAAGAACATCATGAAATTGACACATTTACCGTTCACGCTCAGTTCCGTTCCGTTCAGTTCCGCTCTGCTCACGTTCAAATCCGCTCTTAAAGCGTTCAGTCATCCAAATCATTGTCATTGCTTTTTTCCGTTCCGATCGAATTGATCGCTTTTTTACGCTCACTGAATGCTTTTTTTCGATCAAAATCCGTTCAACGATTTGATTGGCTTAAATTAATTTCGTTTCGTTCTTATGTTTGTTTACTTAACCCTAAATATCAACATACTAGCATCTAGAAAAATGCATACCTTTTTATGATTTAATTCATATGAGTAACTGTTAAAGTACGTATTGAAGCAAATTGTATTATGAAAAATGGATCATATATATATATAATATTGTTATATTATATTAACAATCTGATACTTAAGTGTCTTATAAAAAAAAGGTTTAGTATACAAATATGACATTCACTAAAGTAGCTTCGTAAATTAATTATCGAATAAATTGTTGCAACCACTCAATGAGCGAAGCATTCATGTGATTGGATTTTTTCATTCATTTTTATTGTTTCGTTCAGAGCGCAAAATTCTGTTCCGCTTTTAAAGCGTAACAACTTCGTTCCAATCAGGGCCACGATCCAATCACGTTCCGCTCAGATTGTCAATTTTAAGATGTTCAACTGTAGAAGTGTAGATTTAGAAAAAAATGAATTAAGTATATAGGTTATCAAATTCTACGTCAAATGATCGATTAATTTGTTTGGGATTAATTGCTTTCAACATCGACTGTAAGCCCATAGGTGGAAGAAGACGAACGGCGTTAATTGCATTTGTTTTTGCCAAACGTATAACAAAAATTAGGCCCAGCTGGGACTCGAACTCACAACCTTGATCGAATGATTGCAACGCTTCCGACTGATCTACCGGGGCTCGTCTAATAATTACCGCGTTTGATTGAAAACAATGAATATAATGTAAAGCGTTTGATCGGTCGAAAGAAACATGGGTTTGTTTGACAACTGACTAAGGGGAAAGCTCGTTTTACATTAACCAATAAATAGTTAGAGATACATCTCTCTTAATAACCGAGATAAATAACTATTTCAAATATGATGGTATCTCTCTAAGCCTTTTCGGATTTCGTCCTTTATTAAAATGACCTTGAGACATAGACATCCTTAAATGCGATATTTTCGGATTTCGTCCTTTGTAACAATTGACCTAGAGACATAGATATCCTTAAGTGCCATATATTGTAATTCGTCCTTTGTTACAATTGACCTAGAGACAAAGACATCCTTAATTGCAAAATATTCGTAATTCGTCCTTTGTTACAATTGACCTAGAGACAAAGACATCCTTAAGTGCAAAATATTCGTAATTCGTCCTTTGTTACAATTGACCTAGAGACAAAGACATCCTTAAGTGCAAAATATTCGTAATTCGTCTTTTGCTACAATTGACCTAGAGACAAAGACATCTTTAAGTGCAAAATATTCGTAATTCGTCATTGTTCTTATTCCATTGACTCAGATACTCTAACTGTTTGTCACAATTGACCTACAGACACAAAGACAGCCTTAAGTGTGATGTACAATTTTCCGATTTCGTCTTTTGTTACAATTGATCTAGAGACATAGGAACCCTTAAATACGATATGTTAGTATTTCTCCTCTTTTTGTTACAGTTGACTTAGATACCCTTAAGTGTGACGTACAACTGATGCTCGATGTTATCGGTGCCGACCCAACGGAAGTAGCCTGTGAAACAGAATGCCACCAACTTTTGAAAGACGGTCACATACTGAACTACGGATGCCCATTGGTCTGCCATGGGTACGTCATATATTTAACTCAAACTTCTTCTTGTTGAAAGTATAATCTTATTGGAGATCGCACAATGCCAGATGAGCGGGTTGATCTGGTTCTATGCTCGACGTAAACAGCCAATGACTGGGTTTCCTAATGATTGCTTCATATTAACCACACTAATTGCGGTTCAGAATCTAGTTATATAGTAATGTTACAATAGAGACCAATTGCTCTGATTGAGCATAAGCTTTTATTTAGCTTCAATAGGTACACAAGTATATGATAGGTACAGATACATTCAAGAGACATAGTTAGATAAAAGGGAGTCGGGTTGCTAAACCATTTGTACTTTAACGGTTGTGTATAGCAATCACACAGAAGTTTCCAGAAACTGGACCGGGATTTGAACCTGAATTTCTGGACTGACAGTCCAGCATGTTAACAATTAGACAACAAAGTCAGCGGATTGTAAAGATCGGAGTAGTGTGAAAGTTGTAACATTGTAACATACTGCCTGCATATTGAACAGACGCAGTCAAAGAACACTATTACCTATTATACTGACACATCGTTACGCGAAAAAATGGTCACATGTCATTGGAACCTCATTAAACGATAAACGGTATAATAGCATACATGTACATGTAGGTAACATAGAAACATTATCGTATACATGCCATATTATATTGGAACCTCGTTTGGCGAAAGACGCTATTATGACATGGATGACAGTGATTCACTGTCGTCAGTATTGTAGGAAAGTAGTAGTATCAGCAGCTCTTGGTCGTCTCGTCACGTTTTTTGCATGTTTGGTGGCCGTATTGTTTCTATTTATAGTAAATCATTTGCATAAAAGCGATATTTTTCGTGTGTGAAACGGACAATTTGATTACGTTTTATATGAATTCATCTGCAGATAAGGAGATGAACAGTGCGCATGCGTGGCATCAACTTTGGATTAACTATGTTCTATTGTAGTTAATTTTAAAATTGCTACCATTGAAGAATTTTGAACAATGAAAGTATAACAAAATTCATTCAACAATGTTGAACAAAAAGAAGGCCATAAAGTACAAAAAGTAGATCTTGTTCAAGCTCAATATTATTATTATTATTATTATTATTAAAGAGTGGTTGTATTAGACAGGGAACAGCTTAACAAACATTGTGGTATTTAGCACAGGTTTGACAGTATTATTATTATTATTATTTCAGGTTCCAGACTCTAATTCATACATGGCACGTTGTCCCAGGAGACAGTTTGTGCAAGAACGGAGCTACTACAACGGTGTCCGCATAGGTCTATTCGAATAAAATCATTTGACTGAATACTTATCTTCTTTTCCCTTTTTTTTAACTCATTTTTAATAAGATTCCCTTTTAAGGAACTTTCTCACATTCAGACGCTTTCTGACGCTTCTGCACTAGTTAACGTTTTAAACTTTGTAGAAAAAGGAGAAATGCTCATGATGTGCAATTACTCATTTCGCCACGAGGTGTTTTTAGTTGTATACAATACCTAAACGTTCACGTATAGAAAACTTTCAACATTTGTGCATACATTATTACTCGCAGAATTATGATTCTAATATTTCCAGACAACTTTTAAACAGTTTTAAAACTTTGACTAAACTATCTATACTCCGGAGTTCAGCATCTTTAAGATAGTCCATACGTTGACAGAAGCGTAAGAACGGAGTCCTGTTTCTTCCGCCATCCACTGTTCGACTTAACTCTTTCCCACATACAACAAGACTGCAGCAGACGACTTTGAAAACATCGGATAGAAGATATGGTTAATCTTTACAAATGAGCGTTTTATTATTGAACAGAGTTGAAAACTTTGAGGCGTCATAAATGAATGTATATTGTTTTATGGCGCATCGACAGCTAAGGTCATTTAGCGCGCAATGAGGCGTCATAAAGCGAGCAGATGTGGAAAAGGGTTAATGGCAATGCTGTCGCGCCAAATATTTAACCTCGGCTGTTTACAATTTCGAGTTGTCGACAGGACGACCAGTTTAAACAAACGCTTTAATACCGAAAACTTTGCCGTTTCAAGTTCAAATATTCAGCGCGAAAAAGCGATATAAGAAGAAGCTTATGACGAGTAGAAGTAAAATAGAGAAGTCGATGGCGGAAAAAGGAATTCCGTACATGAGTCTTTCTCAATTGCTGTTGTTTAAGATGTGTTCCAACACAGGTTGTGTTATACTTGTTTGCGTTAAAACATTTAAATTCTTATTCCGCTTTACGCCACTTTAAACACCACTTGCGATTACTGTTTTGCACGAGCTTCAACTATAATTACGAACAATACAGATCAGTTTAAACTTATTCATTTTACATAGATTGCAAAACAAGCTTTAAGCTTATATTGATCACGCTCGATGTTTGCTTCCTGGAGATATAACCTGTACTCGCGCTAATTGTGTGGTACAATTACAAAGGTAGAACCCGCTCATCCCGGACGCGAGAAACATGGCGCCCTGGTAATAAAACAGATAAAGACCAGCATGTACATTTCGAGGGCTTGGCGTGAAAATATTTTTTCCTGGTAAACAATGGAAATTTAGGTACCATTGCTCGTTCTGAGCAATGACACTTAAATTTACATTGTTTACAAAGGGGTCGAAATTGCCCCCTAACCAGGGTTTTCAAAAGACGTTTTTAGTTACAACCGTTTCTCACCAAGCCCTCGATTTGATCAGTCTAATCTGGATATACATTGTTGCTCATCTGTCAATGTAAGCAGTGAATGGTGAACCTGTCTGCAAGAATTTAGACGAATACGAATAATCCTCTTTTTGATACACCTGGTCTGCCGTAAAAAACCTATCTACTGTTGAAAATGGTATTAAACCCCGATCGCTCATCCTAGTGGTCCGTCTTGTGACCTTTGACCTTGTCCATGGGTAACGAATGTAACATCTGGCATCGCCGATGGCTGTGATTCTTAAGCAGAATGTTTCTGTGACACGACACACATGGCGCCCTGGTAACGAAAACCTTACCCCCGGGTAAAGGGGCGTCTTCTGGGTCAACCTACATAAAAGAGGTTCAAAGTTAAATCATACTAACTCATTGCCATGTTCCTGATATGTAATTTAAGAGCCATTGGATACAGAATTGTATTGATAATGCGATATGGTTGATATTCGAGAAAGCCGAAATTGCTCTTTTAAAATATCAACCAAGAACATCATTCGCATCACGGTTTCCACTGTTCCCATATTTTAGTAACATAAGCTTGTCAGGAAATTTGTGTATATTATAATATATTTGCATTTTCAGCCGCAGGGGCACTGGACCAGTCCAGTAAAAAAATTTAAAAAAAATGAGAGAAAAGAAGCACAGAAATAATTTTGGTGAATTTGTGTCGTATCAGTTCCACTTTTATTATACTAAAAATAAAGAACAATCGCACGGTGCAAAATATGATTTTGTGGGTAAAATGTGTGAAAAGTTGTATAAAAATGGAAATTTCTGGAATTTGTCAAAAACTGTGTCACATTTTGCAATAAAACACTATACTAACTGTATTTACTAGATATCATAGTACAGTAAACTAGGACTGAACAGACGAACAGGCTGATCTGAATCTACATTGTTCAGAAATGCCAACTTGTACATTGTCACCTGAGGACCATTCATTTCGTGTTTTAGAAAAACTAACACATTTGCCAATTTGTACATTTTCCCCTTAATGGGCTCTTATGATCTATGAGGACCTTTTCCCACTGACACCTCTGCAGCAGATGACTTTTGAAAACATTGTGGCAAAAGGGGCAATTAACTAAAAATGAGCAATTTCTTTTTTGATTTGCCACAATGTTTTCAACTCTATTTTAAAATCAAACTGTCATCTGTCATCAGTGGTTTTCCATACTTTTCCTCAATTGTTTTCAAAGTCATCTGCTATGGATTTGTTATGTGCGAGAAAGGGGTACCGACTCTTACGTCATCCACATCGTATCTGGCTAGAGTTGGTACATAGTGGATCTGGGAGTTAGTGTCGCCACACCTCTCGTGGAAGTCCTTTACACGCATCTCAATGGTACCGGGTGTTACGCTCCGCCTGTCAAACTGTAAAGTGTATGGTGTAAACCAGTTCCAACTTAGAACAAATATGCAGGAGTCGACTTTGAAAATCATCTATGCACAAATATGGAAACTCTTTTATTATTGATACTTTCATTATTCAGAAGTGTTGAAAACATTGTTGCAACATGAGAAATTGTCACATTGTTTTCAGAACTCGTCTTCTGCAGAGGCGTCAGAAAGCGTCTGCATGTGGGAATGGGTTAACCGCTTTGACACGCCACTCATTTACATTAACTCTTTCAGCGCCTAAGGCAATATTGAAGTTTTTGCAAACAATACTGATTCAGGTGAGTCAGCTCGTAACGAGCTGTCTCACCTGAAATCAGCATTGTTTGCCTTTTAGTTATCAAAATAGTCCAAACTTTTCTTACATGAGAAATGGAAAGGCCCTATTTTGAATATGGAAGAGTCTACTTTAAACAATTCGGCGCTGAAGGAGTTAATCTGATTATGTTTAGCATTCGGCTGTATACTTCGTAATGAGAAGGCTTGGAAAGCGCGGATGTTTTTTTTACGTTGCGACAGTGTTAACGATAATGTATTTGAGGGTTCCATTCCAATATGTATGTTTTTTCTATCTCTTTTTTTTTTCTTTTTTGTTTAAAAAGAAATTAAAATATGTTAGGAGAAAGCCAGGACACACATTAGTAAGCGAACTGGCCGTCTTGATATGACTGAAACGTATTGAAAACGGCTTCAAAACCCCAACCAGTCAATCTTCCAATATGTCAGTTTGCTACACATTCAGTCTAGTAATGTCGAATGAGAGCTAGGGACATACACTGCTATAAGTACATTTTAACCCTATACTTACAATTCATTCATTATTTTAACTTTAAATCTTTTAGCGCCAATGGTAATATTTAGATGTTTGCAAACAATGTAGATTCAGGTGAGTCGTACCGAGCTGTCTCACCTGTAATCAACATTGTTCGCCTTTTAGTTATCAACATATGCCAAGACTATAATTATATGAGAAATGGAGACGCCCGCTTTAGTACATGGAAGATTCTACTTTAAACAGTTCGGCGCTAAATTTCTTTAAAGAAACATCATTTCCGATTTGTAAATGCGTACCATACGATTCAGTCAATCAGCGCTAACGTTACTTTGGTGTTAAACAATGTAAAATGTAGTAAGAACAGTTCGTTAAAAGCAACCCTTTACAGTGTGCATATATAAATGTACCTGTAGTGTACGGTAAGTGCTAGCATAACTTTTTGCTGTACGTTTTGTAAATCTCGATGGAGCCCTCTCAAACACGTCGTCGTTATAACTTTCCTCGACACGAAGGATGTTGGCGTCAATCTCAGAGTCGCCATCTTGGAACAAGGCCTAGAAATAAAGACTTTGAATCAATAGTAAATCACTCGGTTACATACGGAAAACATACTGTTTTCCGGGAATAGGCGAGTGGTACCGATTTTAAAGAAATCGGCTACGCTCGAATGATGGTGTTCGCATTGCAGGATACATGCTTAACAAATGCATTACAATTGTGTTAATGTTGACATTTAGTACATCAGGTTTCAATTAAAGTATACACAAGTAATAGCTTCTTAACATATTAGAAACACGGCAAACGACATATAATGCAAAGCTAAATATCATCTTACCATTGCCATGACACTTTTGTCACGTGACCTATTCTTGTGCTCTAACATACTCGAGAACTTCCTGACTAATTGGTTGCCATATCGACGGTACCGAAAGAGGTTATATTCTTCGTCAATGACGCGTTCGCGTTGGCGTGAAATGTCCTCTTCTCTGTCAATTGGTGTCCCTGAATACTGAATGAAGGTTACATAAAAATAATTGATTGAGTGATTGGAGGAGCTTAACGCCGTTTTAAACGGTATTTCGGTTATATCTCGGCGACCAGTTCACATAACGTGTGTACTATTCTCGTACCATTCCTTCAAGCTGCATGTTACAGGGGCGTATCTTTGCAATAATCAATGTGTAGGCCGTCTCGTGAGAAAACCAACAGTGTGGGCTCTGCGTAAAGTATCGACCCGGATCAGCCTAAACATGCCACACAGGCCTACCCGGATAGACACTTTTCGCCTCCTGTGAATTTTCTGTTTCAGGAATCACTACTCTATACAACTATCCCCCTAATACGGAATGTGTCGGCCGAATCAGTATGCGCGGACAGCGCAGGCTGATCTGGTCGATACATTACGCAGATGCCTATCGCCGCAGCTGTATTTTGGGGGTATTTTGAGAAGAAATGTGTAGGTACGTGCCTACAGTGCCTAAAGGGAGCTACGCCTCTGTGTTACTGTTTACGTTCCCTCATATAGTTAGTCTGTTTAGGTCATTGATGAAAAACAAGTTACTTTAAAAAAACTGTTATCTGGAAAACTGGTGTGAGGAAGCCAGGAAATGTAGGAGAAGGTGAACATGCCGGCTGAAAGCGTCTATATGTGGGAAAGTGTTAAGTCGTACCAATCAACACTTGTAAATGTATTTTTAAAGTTGCCAGTAGCGGGATAATAGTAACAACTCCAATGTATTAGTTCATTACAATGTAAGATATCATTCGATAGTGTTTGAGGTGTGATCAGCATTCTTCCATCACATTTACGTTTTGGCCAATTGAATGATGGTGCTTATTATCCATTTATGGAAACTGATTATTTTTATTTTCTATATATTAAAAATGTAACTTCGTTAGTTAACTCTATGAGTCAGCCGATGCCAAAACCGCCCCTCAGAAATTAATTTATCAGCCGGTTCAAAATGATTATATAGCAAACAAAGACCGTACTCATACTGCACAATGTCACAGGCTTAACTGATCCTCGCTGATTGTTAAAAAGTTAAAAGAAATCCATTTTTCCATGGCGTTTCTACCATAGCCTTAAATAGCCCTATTACAAACACGCACCAAGTCCCATAAATCGACCGGAGAATGTTTCTACCATAGCCTAAAATGGCCCAATTACAGATATGCACCAAGACCCCAAAATGTGACTACCATTGCCAATAATGACCCAATGATAGACATGCAACAGGACGCCAAATCAACTTGAAAATGTTTCTAAATACCATAATAGAGATGCAATAAGGCCCTACATCAATCGGACAATTTTACTAATATAGCCCGTTATGTGATACCATTACAGACATGCACCAAAATACCAAATCAACAGGACAATATTACTACTATGGCCCGTTATGTGTTACCATTACAGCCATGCACCAAGACCACACATCAACCGAATAATGTAACTACCATTGCCCGTTTTTTATACCATTACAGATATGCACCAAGCCCTCAAATCAACCGGAAAATGTGTCTACCATAACCAATAATGACACAATTACAGACATGGAACAGGACGCCAAATCAACCGTAGAATGTGTCTAAAATAACCAATAATGACCCTATTACAGACAAGGAAAAGGAAGCCAAATCAACCAGAGAATGTTTCTACAATAACCAATAATGACCCAATTACAGACATGGAACAGGACACCAAATTAACTTGAGACTGTTTCTACCATAACCAATAATGACCCAATTACAGACATGCAACAGGACGCCAAATCAACCGGAGAATGTTACTACCATAACCAATAATGACCCAATTACAGACATGGAACAGGACGCCAAATCAACCGGAGAATGTTTTTACCATAACCAATAATTACCCAATTACAGACACGCAACAGGACGCCAAATCAACCGGAAAATGTTACTACGATAACCATAATGACCCAATTACAGACATGTAACAGGACGCCAAATCAACCGGAAAATGTTTCTACCATAACCAATAATGACCCAATTACAGACATAGAACAGGACGCCAAATCAACCGGAGAATATTTCTACCATAACCAATAATGACCCAACAGGACGCCAAATCAACCGAATGTTACTACCATGTATCGTTATGTTATACAATTACAGACATACAATAGACCCCTCATCAACCGGACCATGTTACTTCTAAAGCCCAGTATGTGAAACAATTACAGACATGTACCAGAACGCCAAATCAACCAGACAATGTTACTAATATGGCCTGTTATTTGATACCGTTACAGACATGCACCAGAATATCAAATCAACCGGACAATGTTACTACCATACCCCGTTGTGTGACACAATTACATACATGCAACACGACCCAAATTTAACCGGACAATGTTACTACCATAGTCCGTTATGAGATATAATTACAGACATGCACCAGAATACCAAATCAACAGAAGAATGTTTCTAGCATTGCCCGTTATGTGATACCATTACAGCCATGCACCAAGACCCGAAATCAACTGCCGGAGAATGTTACTACCGTAGTCTATAATGACCCAAATACAACATGCACCAAGACACCAATTTAAACAGAACATGTTACTACCAAACCCCGTTATGTGATACTATTACATACATGCAACACGACCTTAATTTAATCGGAGAATGTTACTACCGTAACCCGTTATGTGATCCACGACTAAAAATCGCCAGGCGAGTGTAATTGCCATTGACCGTTATGTGGTACCATTACAGACAGGCAACACAATATTAATCGCCAGGCGAGTGTAACTGCCATTGACCGTTATGTGGTACCATAACAGACATGCAACACGACCCTGATCGCCAGGCGAGTGTAATTGCCATTGCCCGTTATGTGGTACCATTACAGACATGTAACACGACCCTGATCACAAGGCGAGTGTTACTACCATTGCCCGTTGTGTGATCACATTACAGACAAGCAACACAACCCTGATCGCCAGGCGAGTGTTACTACAATTGCCCGTTGTGTGATCACATTACAGACATGCAACACAACCCTAATCACAAAGCGAGTGTTACTACCATTGCCCGTTATGTGGTACCAAACAACCCTAATCGCCAGGCGAGTGTAACTGCTATTGACCGTTATGTGGTACCATTACAGACATGCAACACGACCCTGATCGCCAGGCGAGTGTAATTGCTATTGACCGTTATGTGGTACCATTACAGACAGGCAACACAGCGAGTGTAACTGCTATTGACCGTTATGTGGTACCATTACAGACATGCAACACGACCCTGATCGCTAAGCGCGGCTTAAAGTATTGCGTAAATACCTTCAAAAGAAATTCCTCGAACTCCTCTTCATTCTGTATAAAGGTTCCGTCCATTCTAAGTCGGAGTAACACTTCGTTCATCGGATTTCTCAACTTGTGTAAGCTCATTGGTTCCCTGTTGGGTTTAATGGCATGCATACAACCTCGTCGAAAAAAAGGTTTCGCTGAAATAAAATAGACAAGTCAAATGATAAACCTAGTCTGGAACCCGGCGTACTCAAGTAAATAAGTCCTTCTGGCATGAATCATCAAAGGCGACTAGATTGGTCACCTTTCTGTACTGTCGCAGGAGCATATTTTAGTAAAATATACAAATGATTTTAGTAAACTCTACAGCGGACCAGTACAGCTTGATGTTTGGAATCAAAACATGAATAATGAAGACAATTACTTTCGGAGTTTGAAAGACAAAACATGTGTGGTCTACATTAATGTTTTCTCTGTAGCCTTTGCTTGCTACACTATATCCAAAGGGTACCCGCCATTATTGTTGTATGCTTGACCCTAATACATAATGAATGTCACGGGTAAACAAAGGTCTCGAGTGCCTTGTGGCAGTAGTTCAAGCGCCGGTTTAAAAGCAGACAAAGCGCACATAGTGTATCTCAGCTATATCGAGGGCTTGGCATGAAACGGTTGTGACTAAAAACCTATTTTGACCCCTTTGTAAAAATTGCAAATTTAGGTGCCATTGCTCAGATCGATCAATAGCACCTACATTTCCACTGTTTACCAAGATAAAATATCTAACGCTTATAAAGACTTTATGGCGAGGTGATTATAAACAATTTGAGTTACAACCGTTTCACGCCAAGCCCTCGATATGCTGTAACAGGAGTAATACCATTTGAATGTTCTTTGATTGATTGTCTAACTCTGGCTCTCTCTTTCATATTTTCCTTTAGTTGTATAATACCCGGGTCCTTGTTATTGATGAGAGGGGCTTTATCCTTCTTGAACCACTTTAACGCCATCTTCAGCTCAGCTTCACGGTCCTGTATCTTCTCTACACCTTTAGTGACCACACCTTAACAATTCAAATATAAATGAGCCGTCCCGCGAGAAAACCAACATTATGGCCTTTGCGTAATGTATCGACCAAGATCAGCCTGCGCAGTCCGCGCAGACTGATCCGGGCCGACATATTTCGTCCCAGGGGGATAGAGGTATAAAGGAATGATTCCTGAAACAGAAAATTCACAGGAACCGAAGAGTGTCTACCCGGGTAAGCCGTCGCCGTATGCTTAGACTGATCCGGGTCGATACTTTACGCAGAGTCCACAATGTTGGATTTATCACGGGTCGGCTCAAATGCGAGTATAATAATCTTCATCGAACACACTTTGAACATTATTTGACAATTAACGGTATTTATGTGGTAAATAATCGCATTTAATGTGTTTTAAAAGGGTCATCAGCTGCAGAGCCGTCAAAATGCGTCATTGGAAAATTGATAATTTGAAGGCACGGAAACTTAAAAGTAGTCACAAAGAATTACCATGGTACGACTTCTCCTTACTCTCCGTCTCTACCTTGTTGTATAAACAGTTTAACAACGGAACCTTATCACCGAGACTGTTTTTCATCCTAAACTGTAGTTTCATTTTGATGTAGGCCAGGATGAGTTCGTTTAATGACCCGTTTCTTCGTAACACGCGTCTGTAAACAAGGAACTAATTGAGTGAGGTTTTAAACAGGTACAACTAACGAACAATATTGTTACACAATATGAGTGGCCTTCAACATAGATATGGGTGTATGTATAAAAGGGAGATATTACGTTTGATTGGATAATTTATTACACACTTCTCCCTTTCAAAGGAACAGTTATATTGTTTATTTTAACACAGTCGTTGCTCCCTCGGCCTGCTCATCATAGCTTGTTCAATCCTAGCTGATCTAACAAAGAAAAGTATACCAGCTTATTCAACATCCATGAAGCTGATGATGTGGTGCATTCATTTGTAATGTGCCGTTATGCAAGAAGCAATACGTAGCTATCGCGTCATCACTTAATGAAAATAAGACCGATAAACAAGAGTCAATCCAATGTTATTGAAATCAGATCAAACTACCAAGCTGTACGTATATTGGATTTGACGACAACGCATAAAAGGTCGTTTCGAATTAATCCTTCACAATTCAATACAGTAAGAACACTCTGCAATCACCGCTTTTCTTTCGCGTTTATTTATATCGGTTACTCCTCGCTAATTCCTAACTATTTTGAAGGCGGTGATTTGATTAACAGACGCAAAGGGCAATCTGAGACGATCTGTGACAGGCATCCATCAGATCTATAGGAGCGTTCGCTATAGTGGTGAGTTTATGTCTGGTTTTAATGATTTGTTTGTTTGGTATTTTATGCCGCTTTCAACAATTTTTCAGATATATCAAGGCGTTTCCTGGGTAAGTTACCAGTACTGTTGGTCAATATATCCTGACACCAGTCAGTCAGATAAAATGTTAACACCATTAGGTTAACCTCGCAATCCTGAATTCCAACGAGGGAAGCCACTACTACGATGTTTAAAGTCTTTAGTATGACCCGACCGGGGATCGAACTCGCGACCTCCCGCACCCAAGGCGGTCGCTCTGCCTCAACACCACCGAGGCGGTCTGGTTTTAATGAAATTGGAATCATACCTAAATGGTTTTACACTCAGAGAGTAGACATCACAATCATGGAGGCAGCGGTACCCCTGAACGTATGAATTCAGATTCAACATTATCTCTGTCACACCGAGCACCTCCCTATCTAACACGGCACACATGCTGATCTCCTTCCGGGCAGCTAGACGCTTTGAGTAACGTCTTGTTACCTCACCGTGACATTGATATTGTTGTTGGTAGACACGCCGACGTGATTCCCTTGAAAAAACAATACATTATGTTAAATCAATACAATACTATGTTAACTATTTTCTTTGCCATCATGTCCAAGCAGTACAAAAAGCAACATACAAAAACAACACGTATAATTTATGCGATGGTTTAGACTTTAATAAGTAAGAGATTGTTAAAATCGATATGAATATAACGTGTATGCACACTGTGTTATTTAATAACTATGCTAGATAACAAACTATGTCGATTTCTTATTTAGGAAGTGTGGAGATCGTGAATGTTGAAACGAGAATAAATTCGTTTGACTAAAACGACGTTTTTCCCAAGATATTTCAAGAATGCCCCAATTGCTACTTTATCTACCAATGTTCTATCTCGCACCAGGATACCAAAACCAAAAGACGTCAGTATTTCGACAACTTTGAAAACATCTAGACATTATTATGGACAATAGCTACACAAAAAAAATGAATGTAGTAGAAAACATTGTGACAAAAGGAGAAATAACTCATCATGATTTTAAAATGATCTGCTGCAAACATAACTTTTGAAGTTTAATTAACGACTAAATTAAAAACAAAGAATATGATGTTCCCTAGAAAGAAAAAAACCTTATGGCTCATACGACCAGTGTATATCTAGATTAAATTGCACATCTCCACGGTTTGATCATACCCTGTACTCTTTGTGAATAATGCACAGCAGGTTTCCAGAAATTTCTTACAACTATTTGTGAATTTGGATCAGATATCATGGGCAGACCTTTATCTACAATTGTCAACCATCTCAGTGGTGTCCGCCTGGAGAGTGGGAGATCAGGGGTTCGGTCCCCGGTCGGGTCATGCCAATCCGGGAAAACGACGGAAATGTGAGAATGCATTTGATATTTCGGCAAAAACGTCCCGGATCATCCCGGTAAACCCTTTTTTCACCGGAAGATACCGGAACTAGAACCGGGACAGTGAGAATGGGGCTAAAGACGCAATGCATACCTCAACCAATCACATTCTTTGTAGTATACGTCTGTACTCATCTCAAACGGCCAGAATTCTGGGAACTGGTACCGGTGTTTACCGGGCTCTATTATTAACTCTGCACTGCCACTGATGACAAATATAAACATTTGGTTTAAACTATTTTCACCTTTCTTTTACATGTGTCTTTCCTGAATCCTCATATACCATATGTATGCTGTAGACACTTAAGTGCAACCGTGCTATGTATATCGTGGATGTAGAAACATTGTTAGACAAGGGAAATTTGCTCAAAACGAGCAATTATTTATTGATACATGCAGTTAATAAAATAGTCTGCTGATAAATAATCAAAAGTCTTTATCAGGCAACGGATTAAACTTGGTGGTGTCGTACACGCGATTGTAACGTGGTTCTTGTACTGCCTGTTATTTTGGCTTAATTGACGCTTAAAAACAACACACTCATTTAAAATACCATGTATATACAATTAGATAATCTAATTTGCAAAGTAGATTTATCAAGGACATTCTTGAAGAGATTTTAATTTATTTCAATAATTCAAATCAAATCAAATTATAAACGCCAATATCAGAGAAACAGATAACACACGGACGGATTGAATAAAATAGTGTTTTCTTTCGTTTGTCATTGTTTTCTTTTTAAATGTAGATATATACATAGGGAACTCGCGATAACTCGATTGGTATGAATCGAACTAATCGTTTAACTCGAAGTAATTTCTGGAACGGATATGTCTTTTGAAAATAGAGTAACAGCAGCTGTAATTGCTCTGAAGAGCAATCAGAACTGCTGCTGAGCTGTTTCTTTGATATTATTTTATCACTGACTTGCATGACATAATAAAGGTAAGTATAAATAAACAAAGATGTTGAAAATACATAAATTAATTGAGTATATCGGGGCCTCACTCAAACACCTCACTCAATCAATGTATATAGAAAAATATCGAAAAGTGTTTAATTTACCTTATAATGAATTTCATACTCTTGACTGGTTCCCCTTGTTTGACTATAAATGTCCCAGCGTCATGGTGGTGTTTCTTTAAACTAATCTGTATAAAACCTTTGGACTGTAATGGCAAGTCTCGAAAGAATGGATGGTAATCGACATAATCAATCAGGTCGACGGCGTCTTTGTCATGGTGCTCCTGTAAATACACGAGCCGGATCCGGAACAGAATATAACAAAAAGGACAATAATTACATTTAATTTATTGTTGTTGCAAATCTTTATAGTTTTCGATAAAATATTAGTCAAAATGGATACATATTTTCACTTGTTAATATATCAACAGTTTTACCACGAATATAGTAAATAATTGCTCAAAGATTACAAGGTTTTTACCGGAGGCAATCAGGCAATGTTTGCCTATTTCAATTACCATCAATATCAAACTGCAGATTCCCAGAATACTAATTTCACATGCAACATGTTTCTAAAAGGAGTATCCTGTGGAAGATCAAAATTCGAAAGTTTCGATATTTTGGAAAATAAATCACTGTAGAACAAAAGTAACATGGGTTAAGAGCATCCGTTTGATACTGACCGCATGAAACGACATTAAATCGCCCATAATTAGAGTTCTCTTAATTGGTGGTATGCAATATCATGGGTATCATTTGATAAGATTAGCATTTTAAGCAAACCTTTATCTTTACAATAAGAGAGATTCCATAGATATTTGAGAACAAAGCACCCTACACATGAATCAATATTAACATACATGGATGTTTTACCAAACTTATCAGAGATGACAAGCATTTGTATAATCATGTCCTCTTCGTACATTTTAGTACATGTCACGGACGACATATCTTCTATTTGTTTAATAGGGGTTTCACGCCGTTTTCAATATTGTTTCGGTTATATCACGGCGACAGTTCACTTATTCGTGACTCACGGGGAAACAAACCAGTACTAGACTTCAACCGTTTGACTGCGACTGGGGACTGAACGCATATATTCTATACCTGAGAAATTACGACACGATGTTACCTTGGAAATAATCAGTAACTTCGAGCACGTACGCTTTAGAACACCTGGACTGTTTCATCGGACGTTAATTTGAGGTGGGCCGATGTGAGAGATGTAACATACGTACAATATATAATTCAGAGAGTAGAAAAGAGAGAGAGAGAGAGTGAGTTTATTTAACGCATACCCACACTT
Source organism: Serripes groenlandicus (assembly GCA_031761405.1). Classification (NCBI taxonomy): domain Eukaryota; kingdom Metazoa; phylum Mollusca; class Bivalvia; order Cardiida; family Cardiidae; genus Serripes; species Serripes groenlandicus. The sequence goes on from JASEVX010000015.1 coordinate 5,022,504, forward strand.
TAAGGTGCCCCATAAGGTGCCCCATAAGGTGCCCCTAAAATATATAGAGCTCTGTCAGTAGTTTGGTCAAATTAATGTTACCTTGATATATTTGTCAAACGTTTTCTCGTCCATCTCCATCATATCTGTGTGTTCGTCCACAATGACAGAACCCGTGTACGCATCGTCATCATTCAGAATGGCTTCCTCACTAACATATGTACCTTTCTCTGGTAATATAAATGATCAATTAAATAATGGGTTGATTGATCGAATGATTCCAGTAATTTTTCAGTTTTATCACAACATTTCCTGAGTAGGTTACCAATACTACGGATACATTAATTCTGACACCAGCAAGTCAGTCGTAATGCTAACCCCCGCAACCTGGAGCGTCAAGGAGGGCAGCTATTACAACCATATTTACCAGACGCTCTACCACAACACCACGATCTTAAAAGTATGGAACCTGGCTATAAACAATGCTACAATCAGGCCTTTTAGACCGGTGTAACCTAGATCAACATGCACTTCCGGGGAGTCGGGTTATGATCTAAACATTTTGCAAAATACTTGCAGTTTCATTTTGGAAGCTTGCTCCTCGAACTGTGATAAGACCGAGTAGATAAACAGGCTTATCCGAGCCGGTATAACATTTTAGTAATCAATGGTACATATAACTTGTACCTTTTTATATAATCATGGACCAACTCAAATGCATTCGTAAATGTCAAGTGGTGCTTAGGATTAAACTGTAGGTAATGGAGATGCACATGACACTGAATGATACCTGATGCGAGGAAATGGGTGTTTTATTTGTACATATTAAAACGCACCAATTGAAGTGATCTCTTTACAGTAAGTTGAGTTTCTCTCATTATTAGACTTCATTGGTTTAACATGTTTATGATAACCAAGAAGAAAGTCATTATACCTTTTACTCGCAAAACGGTGTTGTTGCTGATATAAGCTGCAATGATCGGATATAAAATGGATTGAAACTCATTAAAATCGAAAAAACTACTTACCAATCACTTGTATATATTAGTTCAGAAAATTTCTACTCACCATATTTCACAACAAAATTTCCCAGTTTTGTTCTCACCGATTGTGTCGATCTTCCTGACACTCTGGACACTGGGCTCCCGCTAGCTTGATTCCGGCTTTCTCCCTCCTGATTGGCAGTTACGGTACCATCATTTCTTTCTTTACCCTCGTCTTCTTTGACACATTCCACCGCATCTGCCTCGTTTTGGTTTATGATGCCATCGTCTGTTTCATGTACGTCGTTGTCCACGTCATCAAAATCTTCATTGACGGAAGTGTATAAAATCGGTGAAAGTCTTGTCCCTGTGCTTTTAGAGGCGGCTGATTTCGGATGAAGGTTGCGTGACTTGTCCAGAGCAGACGACGTCAATAAAATCCTCTCCAGTGAATATGAACTTCGTCTGCTTGATTTACCTTGTGACACGAATGGGTTGTTGAAAAGCGACGCTGATCCGCGTAGAATGATATAAACTTTGAGAGTAGTTTCACTGAAAATAAGAGTTAGATTGGCTATATTATTTACATATGCGTTCATTTCTAATGCTTTGAAGCGTCGTTAGTAGAACTTGATTTTTAAATAGTTGTGAAAGGTTGGTTTACTGATGGAATAGCAAAACCAGAAGAAAAATGTTCTTGGTTGTTATTTACTGCTACTTTGCTAACTTACAAAGCGAATTTACAAGTATGCCATTATGCTTAGTGCTTCAATTTTCTTTAAAAAAAATAGTTTTTTTGCAAATAAGATATACGATTGATAAACGTGTTTAACAAGTTCCGTGCTTAGCTTATAACGTAATTGGACTTTAACACCGACAGCAGAGAAAATATATTAATAAGATTACAACATTTTTTCTCGAAAAGTAACTTGTAGCAATCAGCTCTACTGTCACTTTCCACCCCCCACAACCCCGCCCCCCCCCTCTCCAGAAATAAGTATGAAGGGTTAACGTATCTTTAAAAATATTGAATAAGCCAGTAACGAAAACGGCATCATAGATTGCAAACCTGTCACGTGGTTCCCCTTGCCGAAATATGACGTCATCTCGTTTAAATGTCTCGTGACGTGAATTTCTAATAACCTCTATCACGTGTTCTGAAAGGAAAACAGAAAAGGAGTATTGTAAGGAACACCAGCAAGTCAATCGCAATAATAACCCCCACCCCTGAGCACCAAGGAGGGGTGGTCATTATTACTATTTTGTAGAAGGGTAACTAAGGGAAATTAATTCTGCAATGAATGTAACAGTTAAAACAGATCCATTATAATGTTGTTGAAACAAGAACTGATTTAAAGCAATTATTGACCCTTTACTACATGATATTATATTTCAAAAGGTAGTATGAGAATTCATCAACGTAGCGGGTACTAAAATAACCAAAAAGTTGTAAATTCAATCAATGCTTGTTTCAAGGTGTCGTAGCAAGTTAATAAAAGAACAAGAACAGTTGCAAACAAAATATAACATGGTAAAGGCTTCCACGTACCATTTACTAAACGAATAAGAAAGTTGTGAAACCAACTTACTTGTTTTGAGGTTATGTAGTACTGGATTTCTTCCATGTAGCAACTTAATAAACGAAATAAGTTGTAAACCCGGGGATAAGTGCTATTGGTTTTCAAGCACTTAGCAGCTTATAAAAAAGCAAAATAAATTGTCTAACCAACTTACTTGATTCAATGTTACTTTTTGTCCCATGTAGCAACTAAGGTTGTTAAACAGAAGAACCAGAGGGAAGGGCTTTGTGAACAACTTACTTGTTTCGAGATTACGTCGCATGGACTGTCTTTTACCAGATAACAGAAAAACAATAATTTTGAAAGAAACAACAACATGTATGAGTCCAGGTAATGTAGTTATGGGTTTATTCATCGTTGCCAGATAACAAAAATGCAATTATTTTGTAAATAAAACTTACTTGTTTTCAGGTTTCTTAGCATGGAGTTTGTTCACCGTTACCAGATAACAGAAATACAATAATTGTGTAAACAAAACCCTACTTGTTTCCAGATTTCGTAGTATTGGGTTTCTTCTTCGTAGCCAGGTAACGAAAGTTCCCATTTTCAAATCATCTCTTATGTCATTAACACTTTGTAACAGTTCTATATAATCTTTTAGTTTCCGAGACATTTTATCAATTTTATTGTATCGGAAGATATAAATTTGATTTTCAATTTTCACTAATAACGAATTAATATTTAAGTATTGTTAAGTACAATATTTTTCATCGTTTTGAATTCGTAAATTCGCGTTCTTTTATATCTTCATTAATCTGCACACGATAACCTGATTGTGTCTTCATATCATTTTGTATTTATTCCTAAACATATCTTTAATAAATTTATATTGTTCGTTCATATCTTAAAATCCAGTAAAGATTTTCTTTTGATTCCGTCTATGTTGAAGATTTTAGTTACATGAAACAAAAATAACTGAGGTCACACGTTTTCTATTTTGTCTTGTAAGTAATTAAGTTAAAACCACAATGATAAATTACAGTTAAAGTTTCTTTTTATGATTTAGTTTTACACATTTTTCGATATTTCCATTGTCTATTTATCTTTACAAATTTTCCTTTGACCTTATATATGTACATTTTATCGGAGAAAGGCGCTATTCACGTCTGAAAATCTTTGAACACAGTGTAGGTAAAGGAAAATTTACTCATACGAGCAATTTAATAACTTTCCCAGAAAGTTATACAATGTCCTTAAAAAAAACCTTCGATTTATATAGGCTCTCCATTCTTTTCTACTAATGATTTCAATATTGAAGACATATTATATCATCATAGCAGACAAGAGGTAAAGTTCGTTTCCTTTTAAATGTTTCCATAATACAAATGAGAATATTAGATCATTTACGAATGATATGAGCCGTCCCGCGAGAAAACCAACATTGTCGACACTTTGCTCCTATGTTTGTGTTGCGTTTTACGCCGTTTTCAACAATATTTCAGTCATATTACGAATATGTCTCGCCAGATTATCCGTCCATCAGTCGTTCTGCTATCCCTGCTATCCCTGCAATCCCTGCAATCCCTGACATCCATGCAATCCCTGCTATCCCTGCAATCCCTGCAATCCTTCGTTCTGCTATCCCTGCAATCCTTCGGGAACGCAAAGAAGAAAGGTCATAACTATCATTATGTTTAAATATCTTTGGTATGACCAAGAACAAATATTTTATGAAATATATTATGTTCATTGTCGAATGCATATTTATGTATAATTATTTCCCGTATTTAGCCAGTGACTATTGTGTTTTTTGTTTACAGTAATAATCATGGAACAATAACTCATCTTCATTCAAAAGAGACGTAACTAATCATTGCAAATAGAGGTAATTAGCTCGTTTCGGAGATAAGCTTAAAGAACCGCCTTGGTATTCGTTCATTGACAGATATTTCATTTGGTTATGTTTTTTGAAAAGATTATTGGTTAAAAAGACTTTCAATTAATTTAGTCTGATTTGCTATCGATTCATTGTTTTGATAAAACATTAAGGTTTCGATAATTATTTTATAACTGCCGAAAAACGTTTCAAATTTCCAACCATTTCCAATGTGTAGACGCTTGCTGATGAGGTTGAAGATGACGAATTTTGAAACATTGAAGGAAAAAGAGAATTTATCCATGATGAGCAATTTCTTTTTTCTTCACAATGTTTCTTAAAGTGTTTTTCTTATTTTGAGAAATTCCCCATTTTTTTCGCCAAATGTTTTCAGAGTAGTTTACTGTATGTTCTCACTATGATAAAGGTGGTTAAATGGAAAGGTTAACCGCTGTCATTTTATCTTACCATAGGATTATCCTGCACAATCAAAACAACACGAGGTCGCAGGTTCGATCCCCGGTCGGGTCATACCAAATACTTTAACAGTGGTATTAAATGGCTTTCCATCCTTTGCGTTCAGGAGTGTGGTGATAGCATTACGACGGACTGAAGGGTGTCAGGATAAATGGACCAGAAATACCGGTAAAATTACCCAGGAGAAAACGGCGTGATATAACTGAACCATTGTTGTAAGCGGCGTAAAACACCATACTAACACACAATGTAAACAAAGCAACACGTTGCCTCAACACAGCTTTCTCACATGACTTATCCACATGTATTGCTTCAACACAACTTTCAGGGGCGAAGCTTGGCAATAATCAATGTGTAGGCCGTCTCGTGAGAAAATCAACAGTGCGTAAAGTATCGACCCGTATCAGCCTAAGCATGCCACACAGGCCTACCCGGATAGACACTTTTCGCCTCCTGTGGATTTTATGTTACAGGAATAACTACTCTATACATTTATCCCCCCTAAGACGGAATGTGTCGGCCGGATCAGTCTGCGCGGACAGCGCAGGCTGATCTGGTCGATACATTACGTAGATGTCTATCGCTGCAGCTGCATTTTGGGAGCCTATAGGGAGCTACGCCCCTGACTTTCTCACATGACTTATCCACATTTGAGCTTGACATGTTTAGTTCCACTACCTACATGTTACTGATACTCTGCCGGGTCATCTAGTGGCCTTTTCTATATATCTACATATTTACATATCACTTTCCGAATTATTTATTGCTTTAACACAACTTTCAGGGGCGTAGCTTGGCAATAATCAATGTGTAGGCCGTCTCGTGAGAAAATCAACATTGTGGACTCTGTGTAAAGTATCGACCAGGATCAGCTTAAGCATGCCACACAGGCCTACCCGGATAGACACTTTTCGCCTACTGTGGATTTTCTGTTTCAAGAATAACTACTCTATACATCTATCCCCCTAAGACAGAATGTGTCGGCCGGATCAGTCTGCGCGGACAGCGCAGGCTGATCTGGTCGATACATTACACAGATGTCTATCGCTGCAGCTGCATTTTGGGGCATTATGAGAAAAAAGTGTAGGCACGTGCCTACAGTGCCTAAAGGGAGCTACGCCCCTGACTTTCTCACATGAGTTATCCACATTTCAACTTGACATGTTAAGTTCCACTACCTACAGCTTACTGATACTCTCCCGGGTCATCCAGTGCCTTTTTTTTATATACATATCTACATATCTACATATCCCTTTCCGAATTATTTATTCATGATTGTTCCGTATATGAGCCATCCCGCGAGAAAACCAACACTACAGACTCTGCGTAATGTATCGATTCAGGTCAGCCTGCTCAGTCCGCACAGGCTCATCTGGGTCGACACATTCCGTCTCAGGGGAATAGAGGTATGATATCCACGGGAGGCGAAAAGTGTATGTCCGGGTTAGCCTGCGCGGCATGCTTAGGCTGATCTTGGTCGATACTTTACGGAGAGTCCACAATGTTGGTTTTCTCGTGGAATGGCTCATATGTGTATACATGTTTTAACCTTCACATTTGTCTCGAGCGCCGTTAACTCAGTCGGTAGGGTCGCGGACTGTCAACCAAAGTGCTGTGAGTTTGAGCCCTATTTCGGCCCCATTCTGTCCTACGTTTGACAAACGTCAATGCGACAAGCGTCATCCGGTCTTCCATCAATAGGTTCACAGTTTATGTGGAAAAGCAGCCAGTTGCTTGGAAAGACTGTTCTGTGGATTTCTGGTGTGAGTAAGCCAGGAAACACACGTGTAGGTGAACTTTACTTATTTAATAAGAAACGGGAAGGATGCGATTTATTTTCACTGTCATTGCTTCATTCTTAAGGTCTATGTAAACCCCTCTCAGATAACGAAGAATTAGTCGCCTTTACTGCAGACAGGTTTTGGAAACATTACGAGAAAAGAAAAAAATGAACAGAGTTCTGATAATCTAGTCAAATGTGACCCGAAAGGATGCGCTGGAAGATCTATATCTACACTGGTCACAAATAACTTACGTTTAATTTTAGCAGTACACAGCTCAAATGTACATAATTAGCTATGCTCCTGTTTCCCTCAATGTGTTTTAGTTAAAATAATAAATAGATAAAGGGGTGTAATTTATAAAAATGAATACTAAACAAAATATCGGTTGTCTCCCTTATTTGTACCCACCTCGGACCCATATGTAAACTGTTTCCAGATTCCGAATGCCTTGGTTCAAATCCCGAGATAACCTCATACTTGTTGTGTTATTACATCCTCCAGATGAAGCTGTTGGCAAGGGGTCTTATTCTGTGCTCAGATATTTTGCTCGAGTGTTTGATTTGTCAGAAACTAATTCATTCTGAATCAATTGGAAGTCTTGTTTTGAGCACAGAGTTCCATTCTTGGCACAAATAACGTTCTCAATGATTTATATCTTGGACTCTATGACTCCATTACGTAAAGAGAGATTGATATTACGTGACAGATTAAGTTTGGGGCTACCTGCCCCTACCATAACATTATACACCAGGAATGACGGTGCCGTCTTTTGTGTTACGCCACTTTCAACGCGTTTTCGGTTATATCACGGCGTTTCCTGGTCATTTACCGGTACAACTGGTCAATTTATCCTGACACCAGCAAGTCAGACGTAATGCTAACCCCACAATCCCGAGCGCCAAGGAGGGCAGGCATTACTACCAATGTTAAGGTATTTAGTATGACCCGGCCGGGGATCGAACCCGCGATCTCCCTCATCCGAGGCGGAGGTTCTACAACTACACCACCGAGGCGGCCCTTTGGACATGGTGTACGACAAGACTATGGATACGATTTATTGTGTGAACCAACCGCTTTAACTTTTCAAACACCGAAAGTAATTTGCTTCATTGTAAATGTATTTTCTAACTCCCAAGTTCTATTCATCCGCTATAAAGTTTACGAAAATCAATTGTATGTACTACTAAATCATAATCAAAGCGCTGAAAGCGCTGATGGTATAGGGGGCATATGTAAATTGAAAACATATGGCATAGATCATATGGACAAACATTGTTGAAACAATGAAACAATGACCTTTAAACAAACCAAACCAAAACTGTTTGAAGCAACACATATTGCCTGCCAATAACATATACCTCATTTGTCAAAGTTTTACCCTTTTCTTGTATAAACAAAATATCGAAGGACAAAAGATTGACAAAAAAAACCCGAGCAGCTACCCTTAATTAAAATATTTCTAGTTCAGAAATCACTAAAGATCCACAATGTATATTGTAATCATGCTGATAAATGAAAGACGATCGAAAGCATGATAGAGTTATGTTTCTTTTGCACTGCACAATTGCAGCTCTGAGTTTCCTATACACCAAGTCTTAAATTGATATATTGGACATATATTGAGACAATAACCGAAGAAATGAAAAAATTGAGTTTACACCTAAAGAACAGATTGGATTTGACGAAGTACAAATCTTGGGGAAGCACTCATTAACGAAAAAGGGAATTTCACGGAACGCATGTGTTGCATATAATAAGGGAGAACATTGAAAGACAAAAATATACACACTCCAAACGCAGCATGCTAAATTTATGGTAATGGTGCACTGCAAATCTGTAGGTCATAAGTTACATACAAACCAAGTTTGAAATTGATACAATGAAAGTTAATTGAGACAATCGCTGAACTAAATAAGGAAAAATGGAGATAACTGAAAAAACAGACCAGAGTTATGTACCTAGTACTTTGCCGTTCTCCTGATCACACGGGTATAATTGTGACCACTTTGAAATAAATCTGCCATACAGAAACAACGTGTTAACCAATACATGCAATCCATGACGGACGGACGAATGCACATTCAGGCAGACAGCCGGTCGGACGCCGGATTATACCTCCAAGCTTTACAGACGGAGACAACTCAAGTATTGATTACAGAAGACTGGTTCGATGCGTCAAAACACGTCAGCTTAGATTATGGTATTTGTAAAGTATTTGCAATTTAATTGTATCTCCGAAACGGGACCGGACCGTCAAGGTTAATTTTCAAAAACCTATTTAGACTACATTTCTAGTTTATTTGTCAACAGATACATCTAGGACTATATTACACGTTGATGAACGTTGAGTCTTAAATTAACGCAAATGCATATACATTATAATTTTAGTCCCAAAATCGCTAGAAGCTTCTCAATAATAAAATAAATAATGACCTTGCGGTTATAACTCGGATGTGTTGACAAATTCGGCCAAATTTCTTTCCGACGTTTGACAAAAGTCAATGCGACATGCGTCATTCGTCTTTCACCAATGGCTAAGTCTATGTGGAAACGCAGCCAGTTACTTGGGAAGATTGTTGTGAGGAGTACTGGTTTGAGAAAACCAGGAAATACATTTGTAGGTGAACTGGCCGCCGTGATATGACTGAAGAAATGTTAAAAACGGCGTTAAATCCCAATCAATCAATGTTGAAATTAACTTACCTATAATTTGTAGATTTAATTTCTATTTCCTAGTAGGGTCTACATACAGCGACACATGAGAATATTCAACACAAAACGCGACCTGTTTTACCAACAATTCCCCAGTAGCGGTGAGACCGTTTGTAACATTATTTCATGGCATGTATACACAGTAGGACCTCTCTCTTTGGACGAATTATGTTGTAACAAGTTTGTTTACAGTATTCCTTAACCTTGACCACATAGACTAAATATACAGCAAACAACATTGAACTAAGGCATAACTATTGACCTGAATTAATAAAAGTATGATATGATTTTGAATAGTGATGAAAACATTGTGGAAAAAGACAAACTTGTTGATTATCATTCATCTGTTAAGGTTAGTCAAATGTGTCTAAAAGGGGCAAAGGTTAAAATAATAACTGTAGACAAATGTTTTCGTTATCTAGGTTATAGAAACAAATTGATTCATGTTTCAAAGCATTGTTTGAAAAGGAGGAATTGCCCATTGTCAGCAATTGCTCCGTTTGCAAATATACTTTCAACATTTGTTTGTAACTAAGTAGCTATAACGGGAACGGTTCAACCCTTTCCCGCTTACAGTCGCTTTTTGACGCATGTGCAGCAGACGGTTGCAGAATTGTTTATCATGACCTATTTCCTCTTTTTCCACAAAGGTTTCAACTATATATTTTTCCCCTTGATGTAAGGCAAAATTGCTCGTAATCATTCATCTCTAGCATGTTATTCAAAATGTGTCCGGAAGGGAGAAAGAGGGAAAGAACGTCCATAGTAAAACGTTTAAATATGAAAAGAATTAATTTGAAACGTGTTTGAAAGCATTGTGTAAAAAGGAGGAATTGCTCATTGTCAGCAAAAGCTCCATTTACAACAATATTTTTTAAATATTCGAACTGTTATAGTATCACGGAAAGGGTTCCGCTTCCATGGGAAGGATGTAACCATTTTCCGCCTACAGACGCTTACAGACGCATGTGCAGCAGACGACAATCGAAAACATTGTGACAAAAGGGGAAATTGCTTTTCGTAGGCAATTTCTACTTTTACCACAATGGTTTCAACTCCTTTCAATAATTGTATTTACAGTGCTTTGCACATTTCTCTATAAGTCGACTGTTGTAAACTAATGGGGTCACAGAACGGTCGACGTTACCTCACACTACTGACATTGAGGTCAACCATAGTTCAGAGTGAGTTTCATTCATAGAAACTATTTTGTCTCGTAAATTTATGCAAGCGGAGGGTTTTGTGATTCGGTCGAACCAATGAAATCGTTGAAAAGGCAGATTATAACCAATCAAAACTCGATTTTGGTGTAGGTATACACATGTGGACTGCGGTTGCAGCTTTTAATCCGACTTTTCGAAAGCAGCTTCGCTATGAGATAGTGGCGAAACGCCCCTATCCCAAAAACGATAGCAATATGTAATGGGAGTTGACCACTTTAGTCGCGTTTTGTGCTAGACGTACTTATTTACTTAAGTACGCCGGGTACATGTACCAGACAAGTGAGACATCTTGCCTTTCAATATATGTTTATACACCTGCTAACTAATGTTACGACCGCTTTTAGCATGACTGCTTGCACTTCTCCTTCTGTTGTTATAACAAACGTGGATGCTATACAATGTAGTTTATATATAGGAACTCTGCTGTTATAACAAACGGGGATTCTTTAGTTTATATATGGGAACTCTGTTGTTATCACAAACGGGGATTCTTTAGTTTATATATGGGAACTCTGCTGTTATAACAAACGGGGATTCTTTAGTTTATATATGGGAACTCTGCTGTTATAACACACGGGGATTCTTTAGTTTATATATGGAAACTCTGCTGTTATAACAAACGGGGATTATTTAGTTTATATATGGGAACTCTGCTGGTATAACAAACAGGGATTCTTTAGTTTATATATGGGAACTCTGCTGTTATCACAAACGGGGCTTCTTTAGTTTATATATGGGAACTCTGCTGTTATAACAAACGGGGATTCTTTAGTGTATGTATGGGAACTTTGCTGTTATAAGAAACGGGGATTCTTTAGTTTATATATGGGAACTCTGCTGTTATAACAAACAGGGATTCTTTAGTTTATATATGGGAACTCTGCTGTTATCACAAACGGGGCTTCTTTGGTTTATATATAGGAACTCTGCTGTTATAAGAAACGGGATTCTTTAGTTTATATATGTGAACTCTGCTGTTATAAGAAACGGGGATTATTTAGTTTATATATGGGAACTCTGCTGTTATAACAAACGGGGATTCTTTAGTTTATATATGGGAACTCTGCTGTTATCACAAACGGGGCTTCTTTAGTTTATATATGGGAACTCTGCTGTTATAACAAACGGGGATTATTTAGTTTATATATGGGAACTATGCTGTTATAACAAACCGGGATTCTTTAGTTTATATATGGGAACTCTGCTGTTATCACAAACGGGGCTTCTTTAGTTTATATATGGGAACTCTGCTGTTATCACAAACGGGGCGTCTTTAGTTTATATATGGGAACTCTGCTGTTATAACAAACGGGGATTCTTTAGTTTATATATGTGAACTCTGCTGTTATAACAAACGGGGATTCTTTAGTTTATATATGGGAACTCTGCTGTTATAACAAACGGGGATTCTTTAGTTTATATATGGGAACTCTGCTGTTATCACAAACGGGGCTTCTTTAGTTTATAAATGGGAACTCTGCTGTTATCACAAACGGGGCTTCTTTAGTTTATATATGGGAACTCTGCTGTTACAACAAACGGGGATTCTTTAGTTTATATATGTGAACTCTGCTATTATAACAAACGGGGATTCTTTAGTTTATATATGGGAACTCTGCTGTTATAACAAACGGGGATTCTTTAGCTTATATATGTGAACTCTGCTGTTATAAGAAACGGGTATTCTTTAGTTTATATATGGGAACTCTGCTGTTATAACAAACGGGAATTCTTTAGTTTATATATGGGAACTCTGCTGCCGCTTATTCCACTTAATAACAAAAGAAGCCAAGTCGTAATTGTTTCACTCCATTTAGTTTTATTGGATAGACTAAGTTAAGTTAAATGAAGACGGACGGATGCAAACTGTAGTAAAAAGGTATATATATATTCGACAAGGTATGCAACGGCACATGATCACAATGTTGGCCTAGTTTGTTTAGAACCAATCTAATAAGGTATAGTTGTCTGTACTGCATTCAAATCCGACATGTTTACAATTAAGCTAACATTGTATGTGGAGAAAACAGTCAGTTGCTTCGACAATCTGTTGTGTGGACAGGGGCGTAGCTTTGCAATAATCAATGTGTAGGCCGTCTCGTGAGAAAACAACAAAGTGGACTCAGCGTAAAGTATCGACCCTGATCAGCCTAACCATGCCACACAGGCCTACGCGGATATACACTTTTCGCCTCCTGTGGATTTTCTCTTTCAGGAATAACTACACTATACATCTATCCCCGTAAGACGGAATGTGTCGGCCGGATCAGTCTGCGCGGACAGCGCAGGCTGATCTGGTCGATACAATACGCAGATGTATATCGCAACAGCTGCATTTTGGGGCATTTTGAAAAAAAATGTGTAGGCACGTGCCTACAGTGCCTAAAGGGAGCTACGCCTCTGGTTATTATATGCTCCCTTTATTATACATGTATTTGTATTATGGGTAAATAAAAGTTGAAATTGAATTGGTGGAGTAGTGATGTGAGAAAGCCACGAAACACAAGAGAAGGTGAACTGGACGCCGTGATATGACTGAACAATTAATGACAACGGCGTTAAACGCCAATCAAGCAATCATTACAGTATGGATGACAACTTTACAGACACATAATCTGAATCTTCAAAAACACCAGTCCAGTAAAGATGTCCTTATCGATATGGATCAGTAAAGACTAGTATCTTAAGAACTCATCAAATAGATCAGGAAATTTAAAAAAGGAGCTATTTATATTGGCCTTTGAATAGCGGCAAATGATTTAGCCGTAATACATAACATATTTTTCTTATTCATTTTAGTGTATTTAACATGTATTATTGATGGATATACGCAGAAATATTGAAACAGAAGTGAAGTCAGATCTAGACACTCCCTCTCCAATATACAACATATCTGCAGCTGACGACTTGGAAAATATATTTACAAAAATGTGAAAAATCTCTGTAAATGTATTATAATTGAATAGGGTTGAAAAGATCGTGGCAGAAGGAGATATTGCTAATAATGAGCAATTTCTCCCTTGTCGCATTTTGTTTTAAGTCGCTTGCTGTAATGACGTCGAAATGCGTATGTATGAGGGAACAGGTAAATGTATATTATTCCTTTAAACATATCTATCTCCTTCCTTTCTTCTGACTTACTTTACATCACGATACCAAAACATACTCTTTTTCCGATAACAGTAAGATCTATGTTACATTGAAAATTTATAATTAACAAGATACACATTGTCATGACAAACTAAAAGTCCATTAAACAACAACAACACACACAGGCCAGCAGGGCCACCAAACAACACGCGGCCGCTCCCTTTCCATCGTCAGAACTACTTCGTCTTCTCTGTCGAACGCTGTAAAATAAATAAATGGTCATATAAATGTCACGTCAATGGCGGCCAATGAGGTATATCAAAATATACATGCGCGTCAGTAAACTCTCATCTGCATCTCCACTGATTGCAAATTAGAGAGATACATGAACTATTATTAAATGCATCAGAAAAACACGTTATTAATCTAGGATAAAAAAAAATAAAAATTCTTATTCTTAAAAATTCTTAAAAATAAAATGCTATAACACAGAGCTAACTTATGTTAACTTATTTTATGATAGCGTTTTTTTTTTTTTTCGAAATTTGGCAGGTTCCACAGACGCTTAAATTATCCGCCAATAAATCCTGACGTGTAATTCGAACGACTCGTTACTTTCTAAAATCAGGGTCCAATTCCACTAACCTTACTTAGAGTTAAGAAATACTTAAATACTTAACGCATATGTCATTTTTTATACTTAAATACTTAACGCATATGTCATCTGTTTTGTTTCCTCAATAAACATATAAACATTTTTCATTTCTTAAAAAGAATTGTTAGTCCGAAAGATAATTTGTTATGCAAATTTAGCCATATACTTAAATACATTCCACCATTCATGTATAACAAACTTTTAGGAAAACAAAAACGATGAAATATGCTTTTAAGTATTTAAGTAATTAAGTTTGAAAGTATTTAAAATATTTAAGTATTTTTTAAAGTATTTAAGTATTTTTTAAAGTATTTAAGTATTGTTTAAAGTATTTAAGTATTTTTTAAAGTATTTAAGTATTTACGTATTTAAGTATTTACGTATTTAAGTATTACTTAGCGCTAATAGATATATACATGTAGAGCACCCTTGTACCTTTATACGGTGTCTAAACGGAGAACTTATAAGACATTCTTGGCGGCTGACACGGCTCCAAGACAACCGAGTTTATGTTATTTCGACCAGTTCAGTTCCAGAGCAAACTTGCGCTTCGGCCCAGCCGACCTCCCGTAGCCGAGCGAGGTGTACGCTCTACGACTATAGCGCCGAGGCGGTTGTAAGGCTCATTTACATGTACTTACTGTGCAGGTTGGGCGATGATGACGGTATTGGTGTGATAGGCTGGGGCCGGATACTGACCCTGGGGAGCGGGATATGCCTGCTGTCCCGCGGGGTAAGGCTGTGAATAGGGCTGTCCCGCGGGGTAAGGCTGTGAATAGGGCTGTCCCGCGGGGTAAGGCTGTTGTGAATAGGGCGGTGGTGGATACTCGGACATCTCTGAAATAATGAACATTGTAAATTTAAGTCTCTACTGGTCTGGTGTAATATCGACTTCAAATACATTCAAATACAGTGGAACATGTGTAAATTAGTAATTGGGAAACGAAAAGTATGGTCTCTATAGACAGGGAATTGCTATTCCAGTGTGGTCTTTAGCACAGGTTTGACTGTATTTAGTATACTGTTGGTTCGCGAGTTCTTTGGGATGGATCAGTACAATATAATTGCCCTATGTACCCGGAATGATTTTGAACCTGTTGCCTTAAGTTAATATTTACCCTAAATATGATACATTCGGAGTAGAACCGCACTGGAAATATGAAATATTGTTTGCGTAAGTAGCTGAAAATGACACACTATCATTCAAGGGCTGATTTGTTTTGCTTTATTGTCTTATAACCCTTTCCCACACACGGACGCTTTCTGACGCCTCTGCAACACACGGCTTTGAAAACAAATGGAGAAAGTGCTCATTATAAGCAATTCTGCATTTTACGGCAATGCTTTCAACTCTATTCAGTAGTTTAACTTTAATTTTTAGAGGTTTCCATTTAAAGGATAAATAGCGGAGTCGGTCCTGATTGAGAAGAGACAATGCGCTATTGGAAATAGGGTCAAGTCATTTAATCCCTCTATACTAGTTAACAGATTAAACTTGGCGCTCATAAATATTCGTGACGTTTTGTTCTAAATTTAAATCTTTGAGACAAAGATGAAATATGATATCCATTTTAAAACGAAATGTCAACAGATAATGTTATTAGCCCTGAACGTAATACTGCTCTTAATTGAGGGTTCGAATCTCGGACAAAGAATGTCTATCTTTTTTATGAAAAAGCTTTATTATAATTATTATAACCTGTCTTTATTCTAGATAAGGGGCGTTTTGCATGTTATAAAATGGTTATTTGACCCTCAAAACCTATGTTGTGGGTAGTCAAATAATCGTATCTGTGAGACTATTCTTTTGAGTACCCGCAACAAAGGGTTTGCTTTAATAATAAGAGAGAAATTGTCGGAAAAATAGCTGAATACCACTCCTTATCTGGACCTCTGTAACACTGATGTATTCTGTATTTCTAAATACAACTGATAAAACAATGTATTAAATGTGTCTATGTAACACACATTCATTGTAAATGTTCAGAACGTTAAAGTATACTATACATGTACCATGGTCTGCTGGCACAACAACATGACCTTCTGTATATATCAAGACATATTGTGGTCTATGGTAATGGTATTAGTGTTTGTTTATGCGTGCCATACGACAGGTATTGCATCTATACTTGTAGTCTTGAAACAAAAAAAGAAGGTGACAATCTAACAATTTATTATTGAATAATGTTTTCTGACCAAACAACAAAAAACCCACAAAATTGTGAGTTAGATACAAAACAGATTCAGAGATGTCCAACATGGAGTGAACAAGCATAATAAGGATCGAACCCACGGGAAGTTAAAATCGTTTTTTTACCAAGTGCTCTTACAAATCACATGTGGTAACGATAGTTTGTTCAATAAAAGACATGTAAATAACGATCATATTGCCGAATGGTAACGGAGACACAGATTAATGAGTGCAAAATAAAATAAATTTTATCAATCTGTATATATATATATATATATATGAGCCAACATGTTGGACTATGTATCAACCCAGATCAGCCTGTTTTTGCTTTGAAATCGGGAGCCATTGAAAATGCCACGATTTAATAAACGGTACTTCAGTGCATAAACGCGCGCGTGTGTTCTGTCATACATATGATATGTGTCGCCTCTACCGAAGATGACATTGAAATAAAATGATAGATTGACCAGTTTGGTTAGTGCAAGAAAAATAATCTAAAAATAGCCCGTGCCTTAACCTTGTCAAGACTAGATGGTCGATGTTTCTATATACGACATTGAATGACATTGAGAGTTGGTTAGTACAAGAGAGCAATGTGGAGATAATACACATTTCGTGTCAACAGTGCGTAACCATTTCACTCATACATATCCTAACGGCAGACGGCATTTTTAAAACATCATTTAAACGTCTTTAATTTGAGATATAAGACTACCTTCAGAATACTTTTTTTTTTGAATTCCTATTTCGACTTCACATTAACATTAAGACTGGACTACACGATGGTGAATGATGATCTACAGCATCTAAGGTCAAACGTGAAAAAAAGTCCTAGAAGGAGGTCAATGACAGGAATTTTGAAATCGTTCTTCTTATCGCTAATCGCATCATGCTTAACCCTTTCCCTCATATAGACGCTTTTTGACGCCTCTGCAGCAGACGGCTTTTTGAAAACATAGTGACAAAAGAAGAAATTGCTCAAGACGAGAAATTTCTCCTTTTGCCACAATATTTTTCACTTTTAGTTATAGGTTATCCATTCAATTATAGAGATGTTCTGTTCAATTATAGAGATTTTCCATTCAATTATAGAGATTTTACATTTATTGACAAAATATGTTCAAAGTCATCTGCTGCAGAATTGTCGTATGAGAGAAAGGGTTAAATGACGGAGCTCTGTACATGTACATTATCTATGAACCATTTCCCCACATACGACGCATTTGTTGCAGTCGACTTTGAAAACATCTATTCAAATATATAGAAGCTCTCAATCCACGAAAGAATAATTATTGAATTAAAATATTTAACATTGTGGTAAAAGGAACAATTGTTTCATTATGAGCAATGTCTCCTCTTATCACAGGTTTTTCAAAAAATGAATGCTGCAGACGCGTCGGAAATCGCGTGTATTTGGGGACAGGTTAAATATTCAAGGTGCTTTATTTAAACATCTTAGTAAAGGGAACTTGAGACAACGTACGACACAGTGTAATCTTTTGATATATATAATAAATAAAAATTAAATACCGTTTCTTAAGCGAATTTCCTTTTCCTTAAATGTTTACTAAAGCAGGTTGCAGTAGGAGCTAAGAGTCATATTTAACTTATAACATATTTACGGCTGAATGTTTGATGGCGTTTATCGATGTATCATTAAAGCCGTCCCGCGAGAAAACCTTTATTTTATACAATCAGGAATATAGAGTACAATTCTAGATTTCTGATACAATGCATACCAGTTTGTACCATTGTTAATGTATAGATTAGACAATCTTACACAGAAAAATGGAATTCACAATATATTACACAGGAAACAGATACATTTATGGTATTTCAGTTATATCTCAGGAAAGAACACTTAAACAATGTGGCCTCTGTGTAATGAGCCCTGCACAGTTCGCAAAGAATGAGCGGGGCCGACACATTGCGTCTCAGGGGGATAAAGGTATAGAGTAATGATTCCTGAAACAGAAACTCCACAGGAGGCTGATCCGGGTCGATACTTTACACAGAGTCCACATTGTTGGTTTTCTCGCGGGACGGCTCATTTCATTTATCAGGGCACTGTCTGGTTGGGCAGCAATTCGTTTGCCATTTGACAGTATATCGGTACGATTGACTTCGGCCGAACCCCCGGTAGCTCAGTCGGTAGCAATGCGGGCTGTCAGTCCAGGGGCTGTGAGCTCGAACCACAGCTCGGCCAACATCCTTAACAACGTGGATAATAGAAAAGTCGACAGGTGTCATTCGTCTAAAAATGAATGTGCTAATAGTCTATGTGGGAAAAGTTAAAATTGATTTAAAAAAACTGTTGTGTTTAGTACTGTTGTGAGAAATCTAGAACACACATGGGTATGTGAACTGGTCGCCGTAATAAGTTAAACCCCAATTAACCAATCATACAACGACCCATTTCAATATACAAATACAAATACAAATATTGTATTCAGTAATGTAAGGCCTCCGGCCCATTTTACATAATTTACACGTACATAATAATTTTTTTGAAGTGACATCATAAACAGTTTGAAGACATTCAAAAGTAGAAATAATTAGTAAACGACACATACTTTATAATTTAAAAAGAGACCTGTTCATCTAAAATAATTTATCTGGTTTTAAATTAGATATTTTGTCATTGATTTTACATATGTGGGTCATAAAACAACCTTGTAGTAGGGTATGAATTTGACCAGACTTCTTGGAAATAAAAAAAGCCGAAGTTCATTGTAAACTGGACATACTAATTCATCCTCAATAACATGACAGTTTCCAACAAAGATAAATATTACAGAATCTCAAGCAATACTCAATCTTTTGATGTCTGCCCTTTTCTACATTTAAACACTGACTAGAAAATCTAAAATGTTACAATATGCGCCGACTATAATATGAGATATCCATGGAAAGATACATTTCTACATTTAAATGAGATTTAAAATGTTGATAATAATTTGACTAAGGTGAATCTCTGATCTTTTGCTGGAGGTTTTGGAGAGAGCAATCTAGAAGACGTTAAATATTGACTGATAATAAGAGGATGTTAACATTTACATTTGAGCCGTTTCATGAGAAAACCTACATTATTGACTCTGCGTTATGTATCGCCCCAAATCAGCCTGCGAAGTCCGCGCAGGCTCATCCGGGCCGACACATGCCGTCTCAGGGGGATAGAGGTATAGAAGAATTATGCATGAAACAGAAAATCCACATGAGGCAAAAAGTATCTGTCCGGATTAGCCTGTGCGGCATGCTTAGGCTGATCCGAGTCGATTATTTTCGCTGAGTACACAATGTTGGTTTTCTCGTAATTCGGCTCATTTATATATAATCCTTTCCAACATGCAGAGTCATATTGTCACATCTGCAGCATACGGCATTTGAAAATATTCGGGCACTAGGAGAAACTGCTCACAATGTTTTAACTCTTTTATGGAAGGATGATTTTATTTTAAGAAAGTTTTCATAGGTGTGCGTATCTGCGTGTTTCCAGTAGATGTTGTCACAGCTGGTCGTAGCTACGCTCAATCCTCGGAAAACTGTATGTGACTGAATGGCATGTGATTTACACGTGAACTCCTGAAAATAAAATGCACGTGTAAATTCCATATGAGAGTTACAAGGATGCCATATAACAAACAAGATAGGTTAAAACACAATTATAGACGGATGAAATACATATATAGCATCAAAGCACTGAAAGTGCTGACGGCCACGGGGCTGCAGGGAGGTTGGAAAAGTAGGGAAAATATGAAAGGAATAACAATTGTAGCTTAAGTTTATGTATTTATTGTTAAGAAGTTAAAAGATCATATCAAATATATTAAATATTATTAAACTGGAAATTGGAAAACATGAGGACCTTTTTGGACCTATATCGCTCACAAGTATGCAAATTTAAGATATGAAGGATTAAAGTAAAATTTGACAGCAGGTTTAGGTAGAAACATTTTGAACTTTCTGTCATACTATATTGAGAAATATGTCAATGTTAAATCAACTTCCATCAAGAAGTTTCTTGTGTTTTACAAATTGCACCCACTCGAGAAAACTTGGTTGAGTTTTAAACAATGACTAGAAAATCTAAAATTTGACAATATGCGTCGATTATAATAAGAGATATCCATGTAAAGATACATTTCTACATTTAAAAGAGATTTAAAGTGTTGATAATATTTTGACTCGGGTGAATATCTGATCTTTTGCTGGAGGTGTTGGAGAGAGCAATCTAGAAGACGTTAACACTGGACTGATATAAGCATAAGGGAGAAGGTTAACATTTACATTTGAGCCGTTTCATGAGAAAAACCAACATTATTGACTCTGCGTAATGTATCGCCCCAGATCAGCCTGTGCTGTCCGCGCAGGCTAATCGGGATTAAAACATGCCGTTTCAGGGGGATTGAGGTATAGAAGAATTATTCCTGAAACAGAAAATCCATGAAGGATCAAAAGAAAATTTGACAGCAGGTTTAGGTAGAAATATACCAGCTCAAGCAATCTTTGATGAATATTCGCAAACTTATTTTTTTGTTTGTAAACTATATATTATGGAAAATGAAATTGCAGAATATAAACAAAATGTAAAATGCGAAGCCATAATGGTGAAACTAGGCATAATGATTTGTTTCACAATAGCAAATGATTCTATTTAAATTGAATTGGACAATCTCCGTAAATACTCGAACATAGTCGTACTTTTCCGTTCCACTTCGCGAATGTTCATAAGCTTCCATATTTGACCTCTCGGCGCATTAATTTCTAAAACATTTGTTAAATCTATATTGGAGTACTCACGCCTTAAGTTTTCCAATGATGTTCCAACAACATTTTAATGATCTTTCTTTGGGAGATCTTAACCTTTTAAATGCAGTTTTGTTGAATCCACGATGAACTATTTTTCCCGCGCTATATCACCCTAAAATGCGTTGTTGGGTGTTAACAGCAAACTCCGAAAAATGGTATTACTACTATGACCAGGGGCTAAAGCCACATGCCAAAAAGTATGGCACAATGTTTAATAAAAGCGTCTGCTGAAGATGCGTCAAAAAGCGTCTGGGAAAGGGTGGCAGGAAATAAATTACCGACGCATTTCAAAACTTTTCAACACGCAGACAGACTTAGATGCACTTGAAGCACACGGCGTTTGAATATTTTCGTCGTCTGCTGCATGAGAAACAGATAAATAGAGTTCAAATACCTGTTCTTCAATGTATCGCTTTTACACAGATGCATATACATTGCAAGACAATGCTATGTGTATCTAAAAGTGCCATGTCATTGGTCTCTTTGTCCCTCGGGCGCTATGATATATTGAGCTAAAGTTTCCCATAAAAGCCAGTGATATATATATATACACACACAATTGCGAGTACTTGTTTAATCCGCCTTGGCATTTAAAGGCATTTACAAAAGACGACCTTTTTGAAAACATTTAGTGAAAACAAAAAAAACTACCTTTTACACGTTTTTTCTTCTTGTCACGTCACTTCCATTTTTCTTAATTTTCCACATTTACATTTAATATTTCCAATTTAGACGTGGCAAAGCTATTTAACCCTTTACCGTATACACACACAATGCAGCAGGAGACATTGAAAATATCTAGTAAAAGTGGAACTCATAGAAACTATCTTTATATGAAAGTATTACTATGGATTTCAGTTGAATACATTGAAGCAAAATGAGAATAAGATAATTGTGAGAAAACATTCCCTTTCTTCACAATGTTGTCAAAGTCATCGACGGCAGACAAGTAAGATGCGTCTACAAGTAGGTAAGGGTTAATTAGATAACAGTAGTGGCGTGATCGTGTTTCATGACGTGTTGGCCTTATCAAAGCATTTATAAAGAGACGTGGCTTTGCTGTAACCTTAGTTTATCCTAGAACTCCGAACGATAATCATCAAGGTGAGTGAATTTATTTATTTAGAAAATAGGGAGCCACCGAAACTAGAGGGGAGTTATACTTCTTCATGTAACCCGTTCCAACTTAGAAACAAATCTGCAACTGATTACTTTGAAATGATATGGGCAAAACTATAGAAAATATCTACACATTAAAGTATTATTATTGAATAGAGTTTAAATCAGTGTGGCAAAACTATAGGAAATATCTACACATTAAAGTATTATTATTGAATAGAGTTTAAATCATTGTGGCCAAAACTTTAGAAAATATCTACACATTAAAGTATTAATATTGAATAGAGTTTAAATCATTGTGGCCAAAACTTTAGAAAATATCTACACATTAAAGTATTAATATTGAATAGAATTTAAATCATTGTGGCCAAAACTATAGGAAATATCTACACATTAAAGTATTATTATTGAATAGAGTTTAAATCATTGTGGCAAATGAGCATTTTTTCATCTTGCTACAATGTTTAAATATTTTTATTATTGAATACAGTTTGAATCATTGTGGCATTAAAAGCAATGTTTCCTTTTACTACAAGTTTAAATAAAATCGTCTTCTATAGATGCGTCAAAAAGCGACTTTGTCTGGGGGTAATGTGAACGGAAATGAATTACCGCTGTATATCAAATGAGCATGTTATACCCAATGGAAGAGAATTACATTTAACTATTAAACGCTTACCTCGCGCAGACAGACTTATATGTATTTGAAGCCCACAAACTTAGACAATTGTCAGTACGTCTGCCTTGATACTTTCAAAAGCTGCTGTTTATGACAAACGGTAAACCTTTTCCGACATACAACACGTTTTTAGCAGTCGACTTTAATAACATCAAGGCAGAACATATATAAAATCTCTATGAATGAAATACTTCTCTTCCATCTATGTTGACACTAGTTAGTGAGTGAGTCAGTCGTCATGTATTATGCAAGGAAGAATTCACAAAGCGAAAATGGTTACCGTCGTTTTGGACCAAATCGGGCCCGGACAAAACCGGTGTAAACCATTCGAGTCTTTTTCAGTTTTAAACAAAGTCAAAATACTAAACGTGATACAATCAATCATTTCCAGTGCATCCTATACACATTTACAATGACTAAATGTTATATTTTCAATGCATTCTTTTGATGGTATACACTAATTTCTATGCAAACAATTTTTTTTTTAGGAACTATTTAGCACTTGAACAGCGGATAAATTTATCGTAATTTGACCTAAACGTTTTTAGAACTATGCGGTTTGTATTAAAACAAAACTCACGTTACTATGGAAACTCAAATTGTTCCACGACGTAACAATTATACTACCGTTTTCAGAATTTATGCAAAATACATGTTTGTAAATTTATTATATATCTGAAAGTAATATTTATGTTGGAGGGTTGACCCGTAATCCGTACACACAATTATTTAATTGATGATATTTGTACACGACATTTTAGAGAGCCCCTCGTACAAACTAATACGATATTTCCTTCACATTTTAGACCTGCAAAATGAAGTGTGTGATCGCCCTCTGTCTCATCTCTGTTGCTTTTGCAGCTCCAGCAGGTAAGTGTTTTTGACGTATCTGCTACAAACGACTTTTTGAAAACATTGCGTCAAACGAAATGTCAGAACAAGTGGCTGTATTGATATTATACGCCATTTTCTACATTAGTTCAGTTATATCACGGCAATATTTCACTTATTCATGACCCCTGTGTAAACCAACACGTCCTGGGCTATGACATATCCCTTACCCAAGGGCATTCCAGTCTGACCACCGCAACCGGGGTTCGAACCCAAGACGCCCGGTTCGAAATCCCAAAAGCTTACCACTCGACTACGATGTAATATTATCTTACCATTTCTAGATAAGAATAAGTGCTTTGCTAAAAGAAATGTAACCCTTTCCCGCATGTTGACGCATCAGCAAAGAAGTATTTTAAAATATTGAGACAAGAGGAGTGCTTGTTCAGAATAACCCTTTCTTCTGTAAAGTGTTGTTATGTGTTGTAAAGTGTTGTAAAGTGTTGTAAAGTGTTGTAAAGTGTTGTAAAGTGTTGTAAAGTGTTGTAAAGTGTTGTAAAGTGTTGTAAAGTGTTGTAAAGTGTTGTAAAGTGTTGTAAAGTGTTGTAAAGTGTTGTAAAGTGTTGTAAAGTGTTGTAAAGTGTTGTAAAGTGTTGTAAAGTGTTGTAAAGTGCTGTAAAGTGTTGTAAAGTGTTGTAAAGTGTTGTAAAGTGTTGTAAAGTGTTGTAAAGTGTTGTAAAGTGTTGTAAAGTGTTGTTGTAAAGTGTTGTAAAGTGTTGTAAAGTGCTGTAAAGTGTTGTAAAGTGTTGTAAAGTGTTGTAAAGTGTTGTAAAGTGTTGTAAAGTGTTGTAAAGTGTTGTAAAATGTTAGTGTACGTATCAGTACTGTTGTATGAGCCGTTCCACGAGAAAACCAACATTATTGACTCTGCGTAATGTATCAACCCGGATCAGCCTGCGCAAGCTAATCCGGGCCGACACTTTCCATCTCAGAGTGATAGAGGTATAGAGTAATGATTCCTGAAACAAACAGAACATCCAAAGTGAGGAGGCGAAAACTGTCTGTCCGGGTTAGCCTGAGCGGTATGCTAAGGTTGCTAAGCTAATATTATTTTGACATTTCCTTTTTCCAGAAAAGAGATTCATTGAAGCATTTGGTTTTCCTTCTGGAGCTTCAATTTGTAAGTTTATCTTTCTCTACTCGAGCCGTTCTATGCGAGTGTTAGTCCTATTGCAGAAACGTATTTAATGCCATTTTTGACATAATGCTAGGGGTGTAGCCTCACTAGTGTTACGTCAATGTAATTTTAAATGACGCAAACGCGTAGCGGCAATAAGAGTCACATTGCAGGACGCGGCTTTTATATACACAAACAGTTGATCTTTAAATGTTCAGTGCAGTTGTCAATTTGTATGACAAGCCGTTTTTCTACTGATTCGCTTGAGCGATATCTCTTTAAATTAAAGAGAAATCTCTATAAAATAAAGAGATATCTCTCTTATTAGAGAGATATCTTGCAATTTAGAAAATGTCTCTTATTTAGATATATATCTCTGTAAGACAGGGAGATATCTCCCTAGCTTTCATATATTTCTTTTACCTTAGAGATATATCTCTCTATCCTAGAAATATATATTTCTAGATTATAGGGATATCTCTCTAGCTTACATAGATATCCATCTATGTTAGCGATATATCTCTCAAACTTACAGAAATATCTCTCTATTGAATATAACATTCATCGTTAGAGATATATCTCCATGATTTAGAGAGATTTCTCTATAACTCAGAGAGATATATTTCCATCGTAGAGATACATGTATTCTTAAACATGCGAACAAGATATCTTTCTAAATTAGAAAGACATCTCTTTGACTTAGGGAGATATCTTTCTATGACTTATATAGGCGTGTACTAACTGCTAGCTAGTATTAGGAACGTGTCATTGATATCATTGAGCCAAAGCAAATACGAAATAGCCTTATTAAACTTTGAAACTACAAATTAATCTTGATCAACAGAGGTCAAAATATATGACGTTTGCCTTTATTTTCGGAGAGCATGGTCAAAATGTTCATCACAAGTTGAAAGTATAGGTTAAAATTATCCTATTATTTATTCTCTTTTAGAACTTTGATTGTCTGTCTGACTGCGGTATCGTTTATTATTTGAAAAAGTAATTACAGTTAAATCGTCATTAGTGACGTCTACTGTATTAAATGTGCAATATATTAAATGACCCAAGTTCTCGTGTCATAGATTTAAAAAAACACGAATAAAGTATATGGGAATTTTAAATTGGAATATCAAATTCTGCGTCAAATGATTGATTGATTTGTTTGGGATCAATTGCTTTCAACATCGACTGTAAGCCCGGTGGAAGACGAATGGCGTTTATTGCATTTTGTTATGCCAAACGTTTAAAAAAAATGAGGCCGAGCTGGGATTCGGACTCACAACCTTCATCGACAGACCGCAACGCTCTCGACTGATCTACCGGGGCTCGTCTTTCCCTGAATGAATAATAACTACCGCGTTTGATTGAAAAAATGAATAAAATGAACAGCGTTTGATTAGTCGAAAGAAACATGGGTTTGTTTGACAACTGACTAAGGGGACAACTCATTTTACATTAACCAACACATATTAGAGAGACACCTCTCTTAATAACAGAGATATCTCTCTAACATTAATAACTATCTTAAATATAAAGATATCTCTCTAACGTATAGATATCTATAAGCATGTTCGGATTTCGTCCTTTGTTACAAATGACCTTGACACATAGACCTCCTTCAGTGCGATATTTTCATATTTCGTCCTTTGTTACAATTGACCTAGAGACATGGGAACTCTTAAATGCGATATGTTAGTATTTCTCCTCTTTTTGTTACAGTTGACTTAGATACCCTTAAGTGTGACATACAACTGATGCTCGATGTTGTCGGTACCGACCCAACGGAAGTAGCCTGTGAAAAAGAATGCCACCAACTTTTGCAAGACGGTCACATACTGAACTTCGGATGCCCATTGGTCTGTCATGGGTACGTCATATATTTAACTATAACTTCGTCTTGTTGAAAGTCTGAAACCTTCTTTCCTTCTTTGATAACTCAATGCCCAATGAGCGGGTTGATCTGGTTCTACGCTCCAATGACTGTTTTTTCTAATGATTGATTCATATAAATCACACTAATTGCGGTTCAGAATCAAGTTATATAGTAATGTAACAATAGAGATCAATTGCTCTGATTGAGCATAAGCTTTTATTAAGCTTCAATAGGTACAATTGATAGAATACACACTATGTCTTTCACAAGTATCTGATAGGTGCAGATAAATTAAATGGTTAGATAAAAAGGAGTCGGGTTGCTCAACCCTTTGTACTTTAACAGTTGTGTATAGCAATCACCCAGAAACCAGAACCCCGACAGGAATTTGAACCTGGACGCCTGGACTGACAGTCCGGCATGTTAACAATTAGACAACAAAGTCAGCGGATTGTAAAGATCGGAGTAGTGTGAAAGTTGTAACATTGACATACTGACTGCACATTGAACAGACGCAGTCAAAGAACACTTTCACATGTTATATTGACACATTGTTACGCGAAAAATGGTCATAATAATTGAGCCGTCCCCCAAGAAAACCAACATTGTCGACTATGCGTAAAGTATCGACCCGGATCAACCTAAGCATGCCGCGCAGGCTTACTCGGATAGACACTTTTCGCCTCCTGTGGATTTTCTGTTTCAAGAATCATTACTCTATACCTCTATCCCCCTGAGACGAAATGTGTCGACCCGGATCAGTCTGTGCGGACATAGAAACAGTATCGTATACACGCCATATTATATTGGAACCTCGTTTGGCGAAATACGCTATTATGTAATGAATGACAGTGATCCATTGTCGTCAGCATTGTAGGAGAGTAGAAGTATCAACAGCTCTTGGTCGTCACGTCACGTTTTTTGCATGCTTGGTGGCCATCTATTTATAACTAATTTGCATAAAAAAGCGATATTTGTTTTGTGTGAAGAGCACAATTTGAATACTATTTATAGAAATTCATTTGCAGGAGATGAACAGTGCGCATGCGTGACATCAACTTTGTTTGAACCATGTTCTGTTGTAGTTGGCTTGCTACAATTAAAGAATTTGAACAATGAAAGTATAAAGAAATTCTTTCAACAATGTTGAACAAAAAGAAGGCCATAAAGTACAAAAAGTAGATCTTGTTCAAGCTGATTAGTATCATAATTATTATTATTATTATTACAATTATTATTTTTATAATTGTTATTATTATTATTATTATTATCATTATTATTATTATAATCAAAGTCCAACCTATGTGTAAAGACCACCCATGGGAAGAGAACACTCCGGTCTTTGTACACAGGTGGTCTTTAATTACAGGGTCATTTATGCAGTCTCTGAATAATTTGGAAATTAAAAGTGTGGTTGTTATAGACAGGGAATTGCTAAACAAAGGTGGTCTTTGTCACAGGTTTGACTGTATTACTATTCCTATTATGATTTCAGGTTCCAGGAACTAGTTCATCTATGGCACGTTAGCCCAGGAACCGGTCTGTGCACTAACGGAGTTACCACAACGGTTTCCGCATAGGTCTATTCGAATAAAATCATTTAATTGATTTACTACTCTTTTGTTACTTTTTTGTTTGAACTGACTTTTAATAAGATTCCTTTTTAAGGAACTCTTGATTTCCAAACACACTTAAAACATATGTACAAGTGTACATGGAATATAAAACGGCCTATGTCTGTTTGGTCTCGCCTTATCAGGAGCAATATGTTCCAGTTGCGTATCCCTTTATCACATTCAGACACTTTCTGACGCTTCTGCACTAGTTAACGTTTGAAAACTTTGTGGACAAAGGAGAAATTGCTTATGATGTGCAATAACTCATTTCGCCCCGATGTTTTCAGCTGTATCCAATAATTGTACGTTCACGTATAGAAAACTTTCAACACGTTTGCATAGATGTCTTCTGTCGCAGATTTGTCATGTGTGGGAAAGGGTTATGCGAACTATGGCGACTAGAAAGAACCCGCGCACCAGACTCCCGCCCGAGTGATTGTCTATGTACATGTACGTGCGTAATGTGTGATAGATCACTAGATGTGTTTCTCCATTTGTTACACGCCATTTTGAATTGATGTCGAACACGGGATCCGACAAGGCCCTTTATATGTCAAATTACTCCAAATACATCCGCTGACATGCACCAAAATAGTCCCTAAAAACCCTTTGTTTTCGTAGAAATTAGCGTATACCATCACCAAATGCATTGAATATATGACACTGAGTTTAACATCTTTGTAAATGTGTATAGGATGCACTGGAAATGATTGATTTTTAACACTTTTAGTATTTTGACCTTGTTTGAAATTGAAAGAAGAAAATGCTGGACACCGGTTTTGTCTGGGCCCGATTTGATCAAAAAGGACGGTAACCGTTTTCGCCTGGTGAATTCTTTCTTGCATAATGCATGACCCCCCATTTTCTTTGGATTGTTTTAAAGCTTAGAGGTAACTCTTTGGTATATGGTACTTCACATGAGAAAGGCTTAGAAAGTGTGACAATTGCGGACTGAAACTGATCGATTTACATGGAAACAAAGAAGGAATTTAGTTGGTGTATTGTGACCTTATAATCACCAGAAACCATATACCGTCTTAACTTTTTCCCTTCATACAACAAATCAACAGAAGTCGTGTTTATAAATAGTATACGCAAACTATTAAAAACCTCCATGAGTGGAAAAATAACTATTGGTTATAGTTGAAAACATCGTGGCAAAAGGAGATATCGCCCATTGTGAGCAATTTACTGTTTTGTTGCAATGTTTTCAAAATGTATCCAATGCATGTAGATGCGTTATAATAGACACTAGACAGTTAAACTGTACAGTTTCTTGTCATTATGCATATACACAAATTACAATTAACACACAACACATAAAAAGAAAAAAAGAAAAAGAAATCATATATCATAATACTCTTAATCGAAATTGACTAATCTTGTCTTTTGTAATGAGATATTAATTGCCTTGCAAGAGGTTATAATGACCTTGCTTCAATATGCGAAAGGATTACGTACATGAACCCCGGATGAAAACTCCTCTAATTGGCGAATGAATTCCAGACTATCAGCGTATCAATCAGAGCCCTAGATAAGGGGCGTTTTGCATGTTCTTAAATCTTTATTTGACCCTCAAACCCTATGTTGGTGGTACAGCGAGACGATTCTTTTCAGTACCCCCGATAAAGGGTTTGCTGTTATAATAAGAGAGAAATTGTGGGCGAAAGAGCTGAATACCCCTCCTTATCTGGACCTCCGATCGAGTATTTAATTTCAAACCGAGACTTTTGAAAAAGAAGAGCGCCTTTTTGTTTACCCCCTTCAAATTGTGTTACAGTCTTTTAAAGTTTTATTAAAAAAATCCATACAGCTGATTCGGAAGCTTAAAATGTGCTGAACTCCAGATGGGGATCAACATTTTGGAAAGGTTGAAACTTCTGCAAATATTGCTAATAATGACAACAAAGTAAGTTTAAAACTATTTTGGCAGTAATAGTGAAAAACAGTCAATTGAAAGACATGAAATTGTACAAAATTGAGCTTCCTTGGTATGTTTACCCAGTAAAAAATGAAGCATAAACGATCAATATTTAGATGTTTATGGTATTGGAAAGGGATAGTATTACTCTAATTTTATCCCAGAATGATGATTCTAATATTTCCAGACAACTTTTAAACAGTTTTAAAACTTTGACTTAACTATCTATAACCTGGAGTTCAGCATCTTTAAGATAGTGCTTACATTATTGACAGAAGCGTTAGAACGGAGTCCCGTTTCCACCATCCACTGTTCGACTTAACCCTGTCCCATATACAACAAGACTGCAGCAGACGACTTTAAAAATATCGGATAGAAGATATGGTAAATCTCTACAAATGAACGTTTTATTATTGAACAGAGTTGAACACATTGTGGCAAATGGAGAAATTGCTTGTTATGAGCAATTTCTCCTTTTGCCACAATGTTTTAAAACGTTGTCTGCTGCAGAGGCGTCAGAAAGCGTGCAGACGCGGGAAAGAGGGTTAATAACAACGCTGTCGCGCCGAATACTTAACCTCGGCTGTTTATAATTTCGAGTTGTCGACAGGATGACAATTTAAAACTAGCGCATTAATATCGACCCAAACACCGAAAACTTCGCCTTTTTGAGTTCAAATATTTAGCAAGAAAAAGCGATATAAGAAGCAGCTTATGACAAGTAGAAGTAAAGTAGACAAGTCGATAGCTGAAAAGGGATTCCGTACGTAAGTCTTATTCGATTGACGTTGTTTCAGAAGTGTACAAAGACATGTCGTTTTCGGCAATAGCAGATTAACCTGGGTTTTGACCTAGATGTTAAATACATGATCTAGATTGTAGACCAATCAAATGTTGTTTTTAATGAATAATATCGAAGAAATAAAGGAAATGAAACGTTTTTATTGGTTCATAGTTAAGTTGGCGATCCTACGAGGGGCACTTATAAGTTGAAGTTTTAAATTTAATGTTATGCATACTAACCTTTAATTGTTTTCCCTAAAAACTAAATTTCAGTGAAAAAAATCCGTGAAAACGTATGACATTTATGATAGGTTTTCAGTTATTTATCGTCAATTGAAATTTATTGGAAGCCGCCAGGAGGCGGCTTCCTGTAGGGATGCTTTTAATTTTCGGTCAAGGAGAATATTTAGACCTACCAGCGTGACCACATATCTTGATTTCTCTTTGTCCTTTCTAAGTACATTAATTTAAGGTAACGACTTTTAAAACATCCCTTTTACACTCTATATACATGTGTGAGTTTTACAAATTAAAAACAAAAGACAAAGGCCAGTATATTAATTGAATGTATGTACATTTTTATTTAAGCGAAATTCATACTGTATCTACTCTAGACAGTAAGATAGAGAACCCTTCTATTGAATTTGTAAATGTAGTCTGGTTCCTTAAAATTACATGCTATGATATATTACGCAGTAATTAGACGAAGAAGCCTCGTCCCGTATTCACTAAACTTTTCAATTTAGATATTTGTCTAAATCTAAATCATATTATTTAGTCCACGTTTTAGATTTAATCGGTATTCACCAACGCGTTTTAAACCGATCTCAATTTGGTCTAGTGTGTAAATGTCGTAAGCGGCCACGCATCGACTCTGGTTTCCGAATCAAGTTAAGAGCTAAAATAAAAGACAGTACCATTCATCTATAGTCTATTTATATATTTTCATTTTTATCGCAATTTCACATACATTTTTCATTTGCTTTGATTTTAATAATCTGACTTTCATGTTCAGTACATACTGGATTCAAAGTTAACTTTGAGTACAATTGTCATTGGAAAATGTAGACATGAAAAGATTTAAACCACAGAAATATCTGTTTCAAGATCAATTTCGTTCTTTTTCGCTGTTGCAGTTCCACATTTCATGAATATCGCGGTAAACACGATATCGGTGTATTTTGCCTAGCCAACAACATGTTTTATCACGGATGCGATGTGAACATCCAGAATACTTAAATGAAATGAAATCTTCTGGTTCTTACAAACAAAGTGTGATCGGATTAACTGAACTGTATTTAACTTATCACTGTAAATGTAAACAGCATTTCAACTCTTATATCAACTGGTAAATTTACAGTTTGAGAAATAAATTCAAGTAAATTTTCAAGCACTGGTTTATCGTTTTCAACAAAAATGAAACTAGTTCCTATGTTAAGCATTTCCCTTATACGTAGCACATTAAGTACAAATTGGAACATCTTGCTAAATGAAGGTATAATTTATGGACATAAAGTAGAAAACATTGTAGCAAAAGGATAAATTCCTCGTGATCAATTTCTCTTTTTGTCACAATGTTTTCAAAAGTCGCTGCAGCTATTGCCAGTCTTTCGGATTACGTGTACATAGAAATACGTTTCCTTGATTTTCTGAATGCTAATCACGACACGAGTTCACATCAGTTTCGTCAACTCGAGATTGTGCGTTTGTAATCCGACAGCCTTGACTTTCAATTGCTCAATTTGCCACAATAATTTCAACTCTTTTCAATTATCTTACTATCATTTATAGAGATTTTCTATGTTTTGTACTTGATGATTTTAAAGTCTGTCAGAGTAAACATCATTGAAATCATTGTGGCAAAAGGAGAAATTGCACATAATGAGCAATACCTGCATTTGCCACAATAATTCAACACTTTTCAATTATCATACGATCATTTATAGAGATTTTTTTTTTACATGATAATTTCAAAGTCGTCTACTGCAGATTTGTTTTATGTGGGAAACTCTTATCCATTATTATGACTTACCGATACAAACGAAAAACAGATTGTCTGTGTGTCAGCATTTTTTGATAAAACATTATCATAACAGGGCGTGTGTTCAATACAAATAGTTCATTGTTTTTGGTACTAATTTAAATTTATCATAACCTCTTGTCCATTTATCTTTAGTATTATATGTCACTTTTTATGATCAGCTTAACTCTAAATTATCTCATTCACTTAAAACACAGACCCTGCCAGGTTAAATATCCTACATAAAACTTATATCTTCAATAATCGATATCAGCATTACTGACTATACAGATAGATATTAACATTTACACCGTTTACTTAATTTAAAAGCGCTTGAATAATTTATAAATAGATGTGTACACATGTTCTGAATACACGAGGGGCAGAAATGTCGTCGTCTGCATTGAAATCCGCTCTAGACGAGATTGGTTTGTTCATTCGGCATGATTTGCAGTCTGATCAAAATCTAAAATCTAAAGTCTGAATATTACTAGTCTAATAATATATGACCTCTCACAAGCTCGAATACTTATGTTATAGGAGTAGATTATTACATGTACTTACATATGCTTATGCAAATATGCAGGCTGATTGGAACCTACACTGTTCAGAAAAAAACAACAAAGTTATGCCTTTTCCCAAAGACAAAATCAAATATATCATCTAAATCACTTTTCAAGTTATTTCTCTTATTTTCAGAAGCTGCTGAGGAATTTAAAGGTGTTTTTATGAGGAAACATTACCATAAAGTGGTAACCTAAACACATTTTTAAATCTTTTCCGTAATACAACAAGTATGCATCAGATGACGTTAAGGCAAAACTATAGAAAATCTTAATATTATTGAAGAGGGGTTGGTTGAACGCATTGTGACAAATGGAGAAATTTCTCAAGATCTCGTCTATTTAGAAAATGTGTACACTTTTCATAAAGATTGTTTCACAAGGCCTTTTTAAAACGGATTAGACGGTGTTAATGTTCAAACCTATCTGTCATGCTCGGTAATTTCCGGAAATAATTCCGGAGAATCCCGGAGAATACCGGAAAGTATGATCATCCCCAATGTATATGCACCACGTATAAAGTTTAAACCACCGCATACAATCAAAGTACCACCACACGTATTGAAGAATAGACTGCATATAATGTTGTTTGTATTGCATATGACGTTGTTTGCACATTATATAATGGTTATTCTACTGTATCTTCATACTTATGCACTTCATATTATTAAATAACCACTATATATTATACAAAATGCAAAACATATCATGCAAAATGTACCACGTCAAATGAAATATGTACCTCGTGTACATGATAATGTACTGCGTATAATACAATACAACATAGTAATATGTGATTGTCATTTTTCTGATATAAAAAATGAGGGGGGGGGGAGTAGAAATGCACAGAAATAATATTGGTGGACTTTTGTGGTATCAGGCACCACATTTATTATACTAAACGTCTGGGCCACTAATACGTTATAGTGGTCCCAGTAAACGTATAGAACAATTACATGGTGCAAAATATGATTTTTCGATGATTTACAAAAGTCACTCGATTACCACACATTGGTTTACTGTGGTCTACTTATCAGTTGCCTGAGAAGAATGTCTCGAGTTCTTTTTATTAAGTTATATCACGGCGACAGTTCACTTATGGGTAAACAAACCAGTACTAGGCTAAAAAATGTGCTACACATTGTCCGCCGTACAGCGACTGGGGATCGAAACCGGGACGCACGGTTTAAAATCCCCGAAGCTAACCACTCGACCACGGCGGATTCCTAGAAATGTTCGTGGAGTATTAGTGCTATGAACCCACGAAACATTAAGGAAGACTTAACCACTATGACATCATGAAACTAGATTATCTTAGAACGGAAAATGTCTTATATTTTGGAATATCAGGATATAGTAGGCAGCTTCTTTCCTCCGTTGGTTGATGTTTGAATTCCTATTTCGACTTCACATTAACGCTAAGACTAGACTATACCTTGGTGAGTGCTGATCTACAGCATCTAATGTCAGATGTGAAAGAAAGTCCTAGAATTTGTTTTGACCCAACGGTCAATGACAGGAATTTTGAAATCGTTCTTCTTATCGCTTATCGCATCATGATTAACCATTTCCCTCATATATACGCCTTTTGACGCCTCTGCAGCAGACGGAGAGTCCACAATGTTGGTTTTCACACACACAATGTAGCAGGCGACCGTGAACATATAGATCTAGGAAACTAGGAAAACATGTAGAAACTATCTTTATATGAAAGTATGATTATGGATTACATTTGAAAACTTTGTAGCAAAATGGAAATAAGCTCATTGTGAGAAAATATTCACTTTCTTCACAATGTTGTTAAAGTTATCGACGGCAGACAATTCTGAGATGATTCTACAAGTAGGTAAGGGTAAATCAGATAACAGTACTGGCGTGATCTTGTTTCATGACGTATTGACCTTATCAAACCATTTATAAAGAGATGTGGTCTTGCTGTTACCTTAGTTTATCCTGGTACTCCGAACGATAATCATCAAGGTGAGTGAATTTATTTATTTAGAAAATAGGAAGCCACCGGAACAAGAGGGGAGTAATACTTCTTCATGTAACCCGTTCCAACTTAGAAACAAATCTGCAGCTGATTACTTTGAAAAGATATGGCAAAATTATAGAAAATATCTACACATTAAAGTATTATTATTGAATAGAGTTTAAATCATTGTGGCAAAACTATAGAAAATATCTACAAGTTTGATATTATTATTGATGCAAATGAGCATTTTCTCCTCTTGCTACAATGTTTAAATATAATTGTCTGCTGTAGATACGTCAAAAAGTGACTTTGTCTGGGGGTAATGTTAACGGAAATGAATTACCGCTGTATATTAAATATGCTGGTTAGGCCCAATGGAAGAGAATTAAAATAAACTATCAAACGTTTATCACACGCAGACAGACTTAGATGTAATTGAAGCCCACGAACTTAGAATATCTTCAATACGTCTACCTTGATACTTTCAAAAGCTGCTGTTTATGACAAAAGGTAAACCCTTTCCGACCAACAACACGTTTTAAGCAGACGACTTTAATAACATAAAGGCAGAACATATATAAAATATCTATAAATGAAATAAGATGAAAACATTTTGACAACAGGAGGAATTACTTCTCTTCCATCTATTTTGAGACTAGTTAGTGAGTGAGTCAGTCGTCATGTATTATACAAGAAAGAATTCACAAGGCGAAAATGGTTCTCGTCCTTTTGGACCAAATCGGGCACGGACAAATCCGGTGTAAAACATTCTAGACATTCAGTTTTAAACAAAGTCAAAATACTAAAGGTGATAGAATCAATCATTTTCAGTGCATCCTATACACATTTACAATGACTCAATGTCATATATTCAATGCATTCCGGTTATGATATACACTAATTTCTATGCAAACAAAGTTCTTTAGGGACTATTTAGCACTAGAACAGCGGAAGTATGTATCGTAATTTGACGTACACGTTTTTAAAACTATGATATGCATCTTAATTAAAACAAAAGTCTAATTACTTTTCTGATCATTTGTAGTCGTGGTGGTTTTGAAATAAATGGTCCTTACAGTCATATAGTCAGTATATGATCTCAAGTGACTTTAACTTTTTCAATCTGCAGACGCATTCTGCAGCAGACACTGAGACAAAAAGAGCAATTGTTCATGATGAGCATGAAAGTATCAGCACAATTCTAGAATTGTTCTCATTATTATGGGATTCTTACACCTTCTTTGCCTAGATGCTTCTTAAGTTGTCTGCTGCAGACATATTGTATCTTTGTTAAGGTTAAAGGAGGGTCTAAGTTAATATGTGGCGATCTAAAAAGAACCTGATCGAACTTCGCAAAAGGCACAGAAAGGGTTTGGACATTTGTTTGACGCAAAACTGTCGAAGGTCGATTGCCTTGTGAATAAACAAATGTTCAGTCCTTTTTCGTGTCAAACCTATATCTGCTATTTGAAATGTCTAAGGACAGCACGTACATTAACCCTTAAAACGTTGTAACGGTAAATTATTGACGACACTTCAACATTATATGGTATCAACTCTCTAACACCATCGACTCATTACATTCATGAAAGTGCGTGTAAGGAACGACAACTCTGCGAAGGAGAATGTGAAGTATCAGGCAGTGCATTTCTACAGGAAGCCGTCTACTGGCGGATTCCTATAATATAACCTGCAATTGGTATTAAAAAAACCCTCACGTTACTATGGAAACTCAAAATATTGAACGACGTAACAATTATATTACCGTTTTCAGAATTTATGCAAATTACATGTTTGTAAATTTACTATATATCTGAAATTAATATTAATGTAGGAGGGTTGACCCGTAATCCGTACACACAATTAATCAATTGATGATATTTGTACACGAATATTTGGAGAGCCCCTCGTACAAACTAATACGATATTTCCTTCACATTTTAGACCTGAAAAATGAAGTGTGTGATCGCCCTCTGTCTCATCTCTGTTGCTTTTGCAGCTCCAGCAGGTAAGTGCTTTTTATGTATCTGATGCAAACGACTATTTGAAAACATTGCGACAAAAGAAATGTCAGTACAAGTGGTTGTATTGATGTTATACGCCATTTTCTACATTAGTTCAGTTATATCACGGCGATTTATCACCTACTCATGACCCTTGGGTAAACCAACACGTATTGTGTTATGACATATCTCTTACCCAAGGGCACTCCAGTCTGATCGCCGCAACCGGGCTTCAAACCCAGGACGCCCGATTCGAAATCCCAAAAGAATACCACTCGACTACGATGTAATTTTATCTTACCATTACTAGAGAAGAAGAAGTGCTTTGCTAAAAGAAATGTAACTCTTTCCCGCATGTTGACGCATCAGCAAAGACGTATTTTGACAGAATAACCCTTCTGCTGTAAAGTGTTTTAAAGTGTTGTAAAGTGCTGTAAAGTGTTTTAAAGTGTTGTAAAGTGTTGTAATGTGTTGTAAAGTGTTGTAAAGTGTTGTAAAGTGTTTTTAAAGTGTTGTAAAGTGTTGTAAAGTGTTGTAAAGTGTTGTAAAGTGTTGTAAAGTGTTGTAAAGTGTTTTAAAGTGTTGTTATGTGTTGTAAAGTGTTGTAAAGTGTTGTAAAGTGTTGTAAAGTGTTGTAAAGTGTTGTAAAGTGTTGTAAAGTGTTTTAAAGTGTTGTAAAGTGTTGTAAAGTGTTGTAAAGTGTTGTAAAGTGTTGTAAAGTGTTGTAAAGTGTTTTAAAGTGTTGTTATGTGTTGTAAAGTGTTGTAAAGTGTTGTAAAGTGTTGTAAAGTGTTTTAAAGTGTTGTAAAGTGCTGTAAAGTGTTGTAAAGTGTTGTAAAGTGTTGTAAAGTGTTGTAAAGTGTTGTAAAGTGTTGTAAAGTGTTGTAAAATGTTAGTGTACGTATCAGTACTGTTGTATGAGCCGTTCCACGAGAAAACCAACATTATTGACTCTGCGTAATGTATCAACCCAGATCAGCCTGCGCAAGCTACTCCGGGCCGACACTTTCCATCTCAGAGTGATAGAGGTATAGAGTAATGATTCCTGAAACAAACAGAACATCCACAGTGAGGAGGCGAAAAGTGTCTGTCCGGGTTAGCCTGCGCGGTATACTTAGGTTGATAAGCTAATATTATTTTGACATTTCTATTTTCCAGAAAAGAGATTCATTGAAGCATTTGGATTTCCTTCTGGAGCTTCAATTTGTAAGTTTATCTTTCTCTACTCGAGCCGGTCTATGCGAGTGTTGGTCCTATTGCAGTAACGTACTTAATGCCACTTTTGAAATAATGCTAGGGGTTTAGCCTAACTAGTGTTACGTCAATGTAGTTTTAAATGACGCAAAAGCGTAGCGGCAATAAGAGCCAAATTGCAGGACGCGGCTTTTATATACACGAACAGTTGATCTTTAAATGTTCAGTGCAGTTGTCAAGTTGTATGACAAGCCGTTTTTCTATTTATGTGCTTGAGAGATATCTCTTTAAATTATAGAGAAATATATACAGAGATATAAAGAGAGATATTTTGCATTTTAGAAGATGTCTCTAATTTCTATAAGACAGAGAGATATCTCCCTAGCTTACATATATTTCTCTACCTTACAGATATATCTGTCTATCATAGAAAGATAAACTTCACGCTTAAAGGGATATCTCTCTAGCTTACAGAGATATCCCTCTGTGTTAGAGATATATATCTCAAACTTACAGAGATATCTCTCTATTGAATATAACATTTACCGTTAGAGATATATCTCTAGGATATATCTTTCTGAATTAGAGAGATATCTCTAAGCATGTTCGGATTTCGTCCTTTGTTACAAATGACCTTGGGAAATAGACATCCTTAAGTGCGATATTTTCGGATTTCGTCCTTTGTTACAATTGACCTAGAGACATAGATATCCTTAAGTGCGATATTTCCGGATTTCGTCCTTTGTTACAATTGACCTAGAAACATAGATATCATATCCTTAAGTGAGATATTTTCGGAATTCGTCCTTTGTTACAATTGACCTAGAGAGAAAGACATCCTTAAGTGCCATATATTCGCAATTCGTCATTGTTCTTGTTACATTGACTTAGATACCCTAACTTTTTGTTACAATTGACCTACAGACACATAGACATCCTTAAGTGCGATATGATCGGAATTCGTCCATGTTGTGTTACAAATAACTTAGATACCCTTAAGTGTGACGTACAGTTTTCCGATTTCGTCTTTTGTTACAATTGATCTAGAGACATAGGAACCCTTAACTGCGATATGTTGGATTTCTCCTCTTTTTGTTACAGTTGACTTAGATACCCTTAAGTGTGACATACAACTGATGCTCGATGTTGTCGGTGCCGACCCAACTGAGGCAGCCTGTGAAAAAGAATGCCACCAACTTTTGCAAGCAGGTCACGTGCTGAACTTCGGATGCCCATTGGTCTGCCATGGGTACGTCATATATTTAACTCAAACTTCCTCTCGTTGAAAGTCTGAAACCTTCTTTCCTTCTTTGTTTTATAGGAGATAACTCAATGCCAGATGAGCGGGCTGATCTGGTTCTACGCTCCAATGGCTGTTTTTTCTAATGATTGCTTCATTTAAATCACACTAATTGCGGTTCAGAATCTAGTTATATAGTAATGTAACAATAGAGACCAATTGCTCTGATTGAGCATAAGCTTTTATTAAGCTTCAATAAGTACAATTGATAGAATATACACTATATCTTGCACAACTATCTGATAGGTACAGATAAATTAAAGAATTAGATAAAAAGGAGTCGGGTTGCTCAACCCTTTATACTCTAACGGTTGTGTATAGCAATCACCCAGAGGCTTCAAGAAACCGGACAGGAATTTGAACCTGGACTCCTGGACTGACAGTCCGGCATGTTAACAATTAGACAACAAAGTCAGCGGATTGTAAAGATCGGAGTAGTGTGAAAGTTGTAACATTGACATACTGACTGCACATTGAACAGACGCAGTCAAAGAACACTATCACATGTTATATTTACACATTGTTACGCGAGAAATGGTCATAATAATTGAGCCGTCCCCCAAGAAAACCAACATTGTCGACTATGCGTAAAGTATCGACCCGGATCAACCTAAGCATGCCGCGCAGGCTTACTCGGATAGACACTTTTCGCCTCCTGTGGATTTTCTGTTTCAAGAATCATTACTCTATACCTCTATCCCCCTGAGACGAAATGTGTCGACCCGGATCAGTCTGTGCGGACATAAAAACATTATCGTATACACGCCATATTATATTGGAACCTCGTTTGGCGAAATACGCTATTATGACATGAATGACAGTGATCCATTGTCGTCAGTATTGTATCAACAGCTCTTGGTCGTCACGTCACGTTTTTTGCATGCTTGGTGGCCATCTATCTATAACTAATTTGCATATAAAAGCGATATTTGTTTTGTGTGAAGAGCACAATTTGAATACTATTTATAGAAATTCATTTGCAGGAGATGAACAGTGCGCATGCGTGACATCAACTTTGGATGAACCATGTTCTATTGTAGTTGGCTTGCTACAATTAAAGAATTTGAACAATGAAAGTATAAAGAAATTCATTCAACAATGTTGAACAAAAAGAAGGCCATAAAGTACAAAAAGTAGATCTTGTTCAAGCTGATTAGTATCATAATTATTAGTATTATTACAATTATTATTTTTATAATTGTTATTATTATTATTATTATCATTATTAT
This sequence comes from Serripes groenlandicus, assembly GCA_031761405.1. Lineage (NCBI taxonomy): Eukaryota > Metazoa > Mollusca > Bivalvia > Cardiida > Cardiidae > Serripes > Serripes groenlandicus. Next base: position 5,064,086 of record JASEVX010000015.1, read on the forward strand.
TATTATTATAATCAAAGTCCAACCTATGTGTAAAGACCACCTATGGGAAGAGAACACTCCGGTCTTTGTACACAGGTGGTCGTTAATTACAGGGTCATTTATGCAGACTCTGAATAATTTGGAAATTAAAAGTGTGGTTGTTATAGACAGGGAATTACTAAACAAAGGTGGTCTTTGTCACAGGTTTGACTGTATTACTATTCCTATTATGATTTCAGGTTCCAGGAACTAGTTCATCTATGGCACGTTAGCCCAGGAGACGGTCTGTGCACTAACGGAGTTACCACAACGGTGTCCGCATAGGTCTATTCGAATAAATCCATTTGATTGATTTACTTCTCTTTTGTTACTTTTTTGTTTGAACTGACTTTTAAAACATTCCTTTTTAAGGAACTCTTGATTTCCAAACACACTTAAAACATATGTACATGTGTACATGTGTACATGGAATATAAAACGGCCTATGTCTGTTTGGTCTCGCCTTATCAGGAGCAATATGTTCCAGTTGCGTATCCCTTTATCACATTCAGACACTTTCTGACGCTTCTGCACTAGTTAACGTTTGAAAACTGTGTGGACAAAGGAGAAATTGCTTATGATGTGCAATTACTCATTTCGCCCCGATGTTTTCAGCTGTATCCAATAATTGTACGTTCACGTATAGAAAACTTTCAACACGTTTGCATAGATGTCTTCTGTCGCAGATTTGTCATGTGTGGGAAAGGGTTATGCGAACTATGGCGACTAGAGAGAACACGCGCACCAGACTTCCGCCCGAGTGATTGTCTATGTACATGTACGAGCGTAATGTGTGATAGATCACTAGATGTGTTTCTCCATTTGTTACACGCCATTTTGAATTGATGTCGAACACGGGATCCGACAAGGCCCTTTATATGTCAAATTACTCCAAATACATCCGCTGACATGCTGATCTACACCAAAATAGTCCCTAAAAAACCCTTTGTTTTCGTAGAAATTAGCGTATACCATCACCAAAATACATTGAATATATGACACTGAGTTTAACTTCTTTGAAACTGTGTATAAGAAGCACTGGAAATGATTGATTTTTAGCACTTTTAGTATTTTGACCTTGTTTGAAATTGAAAGAAGAAAATGCTGGACACCGGTTTTGTCTGAGCCCGATTTGATCAAAAAGGACGGTAACCGTTTTCGCCTGGTGAATTCTTTCTTGCATAATGCATGATCCCCCATTTTCTTTGGATAGTTTTAAAGCTTAGAGGTATATGGTACTCTACATAAGACACGCTTAGAAAGTGTGACAATTGCGGACTGAAACTGGTCGATTTACATGGAAACAAAGAAGGAATTTATTTGGTGTATTGTGACCTTATAATCACCAGAAACGGCATACCGTCTTTACTCTTTCCCACATACAACAAATCAACAGAAGTCGTGTTTATAAATGGTATACGCAAACTATAGAAAATCTCCATGAGTGAAAAAATAACTATCGGTTATAGTTGAACAAATCGTGGCAAAAGTAGAAATCGCCCATTGTGAGCAATTTACTGTTTTGTTGCAATGTTTTCAAAATGTATCTAATGCATGTAGATGCGTTATAATAGACACTAGACAGTTCTTTTATTGACTTAAACTGTACAGTATCCATGATAGAATAATTATTGAATTAAAATCTTTAACATTGTGGCAAAAGGAACAATTGTTTCATTATGAGCAATTTCTCCTCTTATCACAGCGTTTTCAAAAATTGAATGCTGCAGAGGCGTTGGAAATCGCGTGTATTTGGGAACAGGTTAAATATTCAAGACGGTTCTCTAAACATCTTAGTAAAGGGAAATTAAGACAACGTCGTACGACTCAATGTAAACTTTTGATATATAAAAACTAAATTAAAATGAAATGCCGTTTTTTAAGCGAGTTTCCTTTTTCCAAAATGTTTGCAATAGCAGTATGCAGTAGGAGCTTAGAGTCATATTTAACTAATAACATATTTACGGCTGTATGTTTGATGGCGTTTATCGCCGTTTTAAACATCATTTAAGCCGTCCCGCGAGAAAACCTTTATTTTATACAATCACGAATGTAGAGAACAATTCTAGATTCCTGATACAATGTATACCAGTTAGTACCATTGTTAATGTATAGATTAGACCATTTTACACAGAAAAAGGGAATTCACAATATATTACACAGGAAACAGATACATTTATGGTATTTCAGTTATATCTCAGGAAAGAACACTTAAACAATGTGGCCTCTGTGTAATGAGCCCTGCACAGTTCGCACAGAATGAGCGGGGCCGACACATTGCGTCTCAGGGGGATAAAGGTATAGAGTAATGATTCCTGAAACAGAAACTCCACAGGAGGCTGATCCGGGTCGATACTTTACACAGAGTCCACATTGTTGGTTTTCTCGCGGGACGGCTTATTTCAGTTATCAGGGCACTGTCTGGTTGGGCAGCAATTCGTTTGCCATTTGACAGTGTATCGGTACGATTGACTTTAGCCGAGCCCCCGGTAGCTCAGTCGGTAGCAACGTGGGCTGTCAGTCAAGGGGTTGTGAGCTCGAACCACAGCTCGGCCAACATCCTTAACAACGTTTGACAATAGAAAAGTCGACAGGTGTCATTCGTCTAAAAATGAATGTGCTAATAGTCTATGTGGGAAAAGTTAAAATTGATTTAAAAAAACTGTTGTGTTTAGTACTGTTGTGAGAAATCTAGAACACACATGGGTATGTGAACTGGTCGCCGTAATAAGTTAAACCCCAATTAACCAATCATACAACGATCCATTTCAATATACAAATACAAATACAAATATTGTATTCAGTAATGTAAGGCCTCCGGCCCATTTTACATAATTTACACGTACATAATAATGTTTTTGAAGTGACATCATAAACAGTTTGAAGACATTCAAAAGTAGAAATAATTAGTAAACGACACATACTTTATAATTTAAAAAGAGACCTGTTCATCTAAAATAATTTATCTGGTTTTAAATTAGATATTTTGTCAGTGATATGTGGGTCATAAAACAACCTTGTAGTTGGGTATGAATTTGTCCAGACTTCTTGGAAATAAAAAAAGCCGAAGTTCATTGTAAACTTGACATACTAATTCATCCTCAAAAACATTACAGTTTCCAACAAAGATAAATATTACAGAATCTCAAGCAATACTCAATCTTTTGATGTCTGCCCTTTTCTACATTTAAACACTGACTAGAAAATCTAAAATTTTACAATATGCGCCGACTATAATATGAGATATCCATGGAAAGATACATTTCTACATTTAAATGAGATTTAAAATGTTGATAATAATTTGACTAAGGTGAATCTCTGATCTTTTGCTGGAGGTTTTGGAGAGAGCAATCTAGAAGACGTTAACAATGGACTGATACAAGCATAAGGGAGGATGTTAACATTTACATTTGAGCCGTTTCATGAGAAAACCTACATTATTGACTCTGCGTTATGTATCGCCCCAAATCAGCCTGCGAAGTCCGCGCAGGCTCATCCGGGCCGACACATGCCGTCTCAGGGGGATAGAGATATAGAAGAATTATGCATGAAACAGAAAATCCACATGAGGCAAAAAGTATCTGTCCGGATTAGCCTGTGCGGCATGCTTAGGCTGATCCGAGTCGATTCTTTTCGCTGAGTACACAATGTTGGTTTTCTCGTAATTCGGCTCATTTATATATAATCCTTTCCAACATGCAGAGTCATATTGTCACATCTGCAGCATACGGCATTTGAAAATATTCGGGCACTAGGAGAAACTGCTCACAATGTTTTAACTCTTTTATGGAAGGATGATTTTATTTTAAGAAAGTTTTCATAGGTGTGCGTATCTGCGTGTTTCCAGTTGATGTTGTCACAGCTGGTCGTAGCTATGCTCAATCCTCGGAAAACTGTATGTGACTGAATGGCATGTGATTTACACGTGAACTCCTGAAAATAAAATGCACGTGTAAATTCCATATGAGAGTTACAAGGATGCCATATAACAAACAAGATAGGTTAAAACACAATTATAGACGGATGAAATACATATATAGAATCAAAGCACTTAAAGTGCTGACGGCCACGGGGCTGCAGGGAGGTTGGAAAAGTAGGGAAAATATGAAAGGAATAACAATTGTAGCTTAAGTTTATGTATTTATTGTTAAGAAGTTAAAAGATCATATCAAAAATATTAAATATTATTAAACTGGAAATTGGAAAACATGAGGACCTTTTTGGACCTATATCGCTCACAAGTATGCAAATTTAAGATATGAAGGATCAAAGTAAAATTTGACAGCAGGTTTAGGTAGAAACATTTTGAAGTTTCTGTCATACTATATTGAGAAATATGTCAATGTTAAATCAGCTTCCATCGAGAAGTTTCTTGTGTTTTACAAATTGCACCCACTCGAGAAAACTTGGTTGAGTTTTAAACAATGACTAGAAAATCTAAAATTTGACAATATGCGTCGATTATAATAAGAGATATCCATGTAAAGATACATTTCTACATTTAAAAGAGATTTAAAGTGTTGATAATATTTTGACTCGGGTGAATATCTGATCTTTTGCTGGAGGTGTTGGAGAGAGCAATCTAGAAGACGTTAACAATGGACTGATATAAGCATAAGGGAGAAGGTTAACATTTACATTTGAGCCGTTTCATGAGAAAAACCAACATTATTGACTCTGCGTAATGTATCGCCCCAGATCAGCCTGTGCTGTCCGCGCAGGCTAATCGGGATTAAAACATGCCGTTTCAGGGGGATTGAGGTATAGAAGAATTATTCCTGAAACAGAAAATCCATGAAGGATCAAAAGAAAATTTGACAGCAGGTTTAGGTAGAAATATACCAGCTCAAGCAATCTTTGATGAATATTCGCAAACTTATTTTTTTGTTTGTAAACTATATATTATGGAAAATGAAATTGCAGAATATAAACAAAATGTAAAATGCGAAGCCATAATGGTGAAACTAGGCATAATGATTTGTTTCACAATAGCAAATTATTCTATTTAAATTGAATTGGACAATCTCCGTAAATACTCGAACATAGTCGTACTTTTCCGTTCCACTTCGCGAATGTTCATAAGCTTCCATATTTGACCTCTCGGCGCATTAATTTCTAAAACATTTGTTAGATCTATATTGGAGTACTCACGCCTTAAGTTTTCCACTGATGTTCCAACATCATTTTAATGATCTTTCTTTGGGAGATCTTAACATTTTAAATGCATTTTTGTTGAATCCACGATGAACTATTTTTCTCGCGCTATATCACCCTAAAATGCGTTGTTGGGTGTTAACAGCAAACTCCGAAAAATGGTATTACTACTATGACCAGGGGCTCAAGCCACATGCCAAAATCTATGGCACAATGTTTAATAAAAGCGTCTGCTGAAGATGCGTCAAAAAGCGTCTGGGAAAGGGTGGAAGGAAATAAATTACCGACGCATTTCAAAACTTTTCAACACGCAGACAGACTTAGATGCACTTGAAGCACACGGCGTTTGAATATTTTTGATATGTCTGCCGTCGTCTGCTGCATGAGAAACAGATAAATAGAGTTCAAATACCTGTTCTTCAATGTATCGCTTTTACACAGATGCATATACATTGCAAGACAATGCTATGTGTATCTAAAAGTGCCATGCCATTGGTCTCTTTGTTCCTCGGGCGCTATGATATATTGAGCTAAAGTTTCCCATAAAAGCCAGTGATATATATATATACACACACAATTGCGAGTACTTGTTTAATCCGCCTTGGCATTTAAAGGCATTTACAAAAGACGACCTTTTTGAAAACATTTAGTGAAAACAAAAAAAAAACTACCTTTTACACGTTTTTTCTTCTTGTCACGTCACTTCCATTTTTCTTAATTTTCCACATTTACATTTAATATTTCCAATTTAGACGTGGCAAAGCTATTTAACCCTTTACCGTATACACACACAATGCAGCAGGAGACATTGAAAATATCTAGTAAAAGTGGAACTCATAGAAACTATCTTTATATGAAAGTATTACTATGGATTTCAGTTGAATACATTGAAGCAAAATGAGAATAAGATAATTGTGAGAAAACATTTCCTTTCTTCACAATGTTGTCAAAGTCATCGACGGCAGACAAGTAAGATGCGTCTACAAGTAGGTAAGGGTTAATTAGATAACAGTAGTGGCGTGATCGTGTTTCATGACGTGTTGGCCTTATCAAAGCATTTATAAAGAGACGTGGCTTTGCTGTAACCTTAGTTTATCCTAGAACTCCGAACGATAATCATCAAGGTGAGTGAATTTATTTATTTAGAAAATAGGGAGCCACCGAAACTAGAGGGGAGTTATACTTCTTCATGTAACCCGTTCCAACTTAGAAAAAAATCTGCAACTGATTACTTTGAAATGATATGGGCAAAACTATAGAAAATATCTACACATTAAAGTATTATTATTGAATAGAGTTTAAATCATTGTGGCAAAACTATAGGAAATATCTACACATTAAAGTATTATTATTGAATAGAGTTTAAATCATTGTGGCCAAAACTTTAGAAAATATCTACACATTAAAGTATTAATATTGAATAGAGTTTAAATCATTGTGGCCAAAACTTTAGAAAATATCTACACATTAAAGTATTAATATTGAATAGAATTTAAATCATTGTGGCCAAAACTATAGGAAATATCTACACATTAAAGTATTATTATTGAATAGAGTTTAAATCATTGTGGCAAATGAGCATTTTTTCATCTTGCTACAATGTTTAAATATTTTTATTATTGAATACAGTTTGAATCATTGTGGCATTAAAAGCAATGTTTCCTTTTACTACAAGTTTAAATAAAATCGTCTTCTATAGATGCGTCAAAAAGCGACTTTGTCTGGGGGTAATGTGAACGGAAATGAATTACCGCTGTATATCAAATGAGCATGTTATACCCAATGGAAGAGAATTACATTTAACTATTAAACGTTTACCTCGCGCAGACAGACTTATATGTATTTGAAGCCCACGAACTTAGACAATTTTCAGTACGTCTGCCTTGATACTTTCAAAAGCTGCTGTTTATGACAAACGGTAAACCTTTTCCGACATACAACACGTTTTTAGCAGTCGACTTTAATAACATCAAGGCAGAACATATATAAAATCTCTATGAATGAAATACTTCTCTTCCATCTATGTTGACACTAGTTAGTGAGTGAGTCAGTCGTCATGTATTATGCAAGGAAGAATTCACAAAGCGAAAATGGTTACCGTCGTTTTGGACCAAATCGGGCCCGGACAAAACCGGTGTAAACCATTCGAGTCTTTTTCAGTTTTAAACAAAGTCAAAATACTAAACGTGATACAATCAATCATTTCCAGTGCATCCTTTACACATTTACAATGACTAAATGTTATATTTTCAATGCATTCTTTTGATGGTATACACTAATTTCTATGCAAACTATAGGAACTATTTAGCACTTGAACAGCGGATAAATTTATCGTAATTTGACCTAAACGTTTTTAGAACTATGCGGTTTGTATTAAAACAAAACTCACGTTACTATGGAAACTCAAATTGTTCCACGACGTAACAATTATACTACCGTTTTCAGAATTTATGCAAAATACATGTTTGTAAATTTATTATATATCTGAAAGTAATATTTATGTTGGAGGGTTGACCCGTAATCCGTACACACAATTATTTAATTGATGATATTTGTACACGACATTTTGGAGAGCCCCTCGTACAAACTAATACGATATTTCCTTCACATTTTAGACCTGCAAAATGAAGTGTGTGATCGCCCTCTGTCTCATCTCTGTTGCTTTTGCAGCTCCAGCAGGTAAGTGTTTTTGACGTATCTGCTACAAACGACTTTTTGAAAACATTGCGTCAAACGAAATTTCAGTACAAGTGGCTGTATTGATGTTATACGCCATTTTCTACATTAGTTCAGTTATATCACGGCAATATTTCACTTATTCATGACCCCTGTGTAAACCAACACGTCCTGGGCTATGACATATCCCTTACCCAAGGGCATTCCAGTCTGACCACCGCAACAGGGGTTCGAACCCAAGACGCCCGGTTCCAAATCCCGACAGCTTACCACTCGACTACGATGTAATATTATCTTACCATTTCTAGATAAGAATAAGTGCTTTGCTAAAAGAAATGTAACCCTTTCCCGCATGTTGACGCATCAGCAAAGAAGTATTTTGAAATATTGAGACAAGAGGAGTGCTTGTTCAGAATAACCCTTCTGCTGTAAAGTGTTGTTATGTGTTGTAAAGTGTTGTAAAGTGTTGTAAAGTAAGTGTTGTAAAGTGTTGTAAAGTGTTGTAAAGTGTTGTAAAGTGTAAAGTGTTGTAAAGTGTTGTAAAGTAAGTGTTGTAAAGTGTTGTAAAGTGTTGTAAAGTGTTGTAAAGTAAGTGTTGTAAAGTGTTGTAAAGTGTTGTAAAGTGTTGTAAAGTGTAAAGTGTTGTAAAGTGTTGTAAAGTAAGTGTTGTAAAGTGTTGTAAAGTGTTTTAAAGTGTTGTAAAGTGTTGTAAAGTGTTGTAAAGTGTTGTAAAGTTGTAAAGTGTTGTAAAGTGTTGTAAAGTGTTGTAAAGTGTTGTAAAGTGTTTTAAAGTGTTGTAAAGTGTTGTAAAGTGTTGTAAAGTGTTGTAAAGTTGTAAAGTGTTGTAAAGTGTTGTAAAGTGTTGTAAAGTGTTTTAAAGTGTTTTAAAGTGTTGTAAAGTGTTGTAAAGTGTTTTAAAGTGTTGTAAAGTGTTGTAAAGTGTTGTAAAGTGTTGTAAAGTGTTGTAAAGTGTTGTAAAGTGCTGTAAAGTGTTGTAAAGTGTTAGTGTACGTATCAGTACTGTTGTATGAGCCGTTCCACGAGAAAACCAACATTATTGACTCTGCGTAATGTATCAACCCGGATCAGCCTGCGCAAGCTAATCCGGGCCAACACTTTCCATCTCAGAGTGATAGAGGTATAGAGTAATGATTCTTGAAACAAACAGAAAAATCCACAGTGAGGAGGCGAAAAGTGTCTGTCCGGGTTAGCCTGAGCGGTATGCTTAGGTTGATAAGCTAATATTATTTTGACATTTCCTTTTTCCAGAAAAGAGATTCATTGAAGCATTTGGTTTTCCTTCTGGAGCTTCAATTTGTAAGTTTATCTTTCTCTACTCGAGCCGGTCTATGCGAGTGTTAGTCCTATTGCAGAAACGTATTTAATGCCACTTTTGACATAATGCTAGGAGTGTATAGCATCACTAGTGTTACGTCAATGTAATTTTAAATGACGTAAACGCGTAGCGGCAATAAGAGCCAAATCGCAGAGCGCGGCTTTTATATACACAAACAGTTGATCTTTAAATGTTCAGTGCAGTTGTCAAGTTGTATGACGAGCCGTTTTTCTACTGATTCGCTTGAGCGATATCTCTTTAAATTAAAAAGAAATCTCTATAAAATAAAGAGATATCTCTCTTATTAGAGAGCTATCTTGCAATTTAGAAAATGTCTCTTATTTAGATATATATCTCTATAAGACAGGGAGATATTTCCCTAGCTTACAGATATTTCTTTTACCTTAGAGATATATCTCTCTATCCTAGAAATATATATTTCTAGATTATAGGGATATCTCTCTAGCTTACAGAGATATCCATCTATGTTAGCGATATCTCTCTCAAACTTACAGAAATATCTCTCTATTGAATATAACATTCATCGTTAGAGATATATCTCTAGGATTTAGAGAGATTTCTCTATAACTCAGAGAGATATATTTCCATCGTAGAGATACATGTATTCTTAAACATGCGAACAAGATATCTTTCTAAATTAGAAAGACATCTCTTTGACTTAGGGAGATATCTTTCTATGACTTATATAGGCGTGTACTAACTGCTAGCTAGTATTAGGAACGTGTCATAGATATCATTGAGCCAAAGCAAATACGAAATAGCCTTATCAAACTTTGAAACTACAAATTAATCTTGATCAACAGAGGTCAAAATATATGACGTTTGCCTTTATTTTCGGAGAGCATGGTCAAAATGTTCATCACAAGTTGAAAGTATAGGTTAAAATTATCCTATTATTTATTCTCTTTTAGAACTTTGATTGTCTGTCTGACTGCGGTATCGTTTATTATTTGAAAAGTAATTACCCAGTCAGCACACCAACAATGAGCCGCTGTCGGCCCGCCATCTTTTAAACAGCGGCCCGCTATGGGCATTTGACAGCGGGCTTCTGGCGGATATGCAACTCGGCAACCGATGGGGCCGACAACCAACAGAACGTATCGGGCCGTTGTCGGTCCACTATATATAATACAGAGGCCCGCTATGGGCATTTGACAGCGGGCCCCTGGCGGATATGCAACTCGACAGATCATATCGGGCCGTGGTCGGGCCGTTGTCGGTCCACTATATATAATACAGAGGCCCGCTATGGGCATTTGACAGCGGGCCCCTGGCGGATATGCAACTTGACAGATCATATCGGGCCGTGGTCGTGCCGTTGTCGGTCCACTATATATAATACAGAGGCCCGCTATGGGCATTTGACAGCGGGCCGCTGGCGGATATGCAACTCGACCGATTATATCGGGCCGTGGTCCGGCCCACTATATATAATACAGAGGCCCGCTATGGGCATTTAGCACCGGGCCCCTAGCGGTTATGCAACTCCATAACTAAGGGGCATGCGGATAGTTGTGGTTCCACCATGTGCAGCTCTGAATCCGAAAAATAACTATAATAGGTTGTCAAACAGATTGGGCTTGGATCAGACGTCAAGTAACTCGGCATCTAATCCAAAACCAAGCTTTTTGAAATAGCTTCAAACTCGATTCTACGATCACACTTTTTACCACAGAAGATAAAAGTCCTCGTAGCAGCAAAGGGTTAAAATGCAAGGAAATCTCCCAGTTATGAATATCTTGCAGAAGGTTGGTGATTTTACTCCGGTGATTATTTGGGTCTTAAACTCAATAAAGAAATATTTTATTCAATACAGTTTCCTGGGGATTTCCATCACATCTATAGCTGGTTAAAACTTGCAACTTTCTCTTTTCAAATGGGAAAAATGATTGTACTACTATAATAACTACTAACAACATTCTCATTCAAAGTCACGAAAATCAAAATCTTTTAATGTGCATGTACATAATGAATTTCTAAATCTCACATAGCATACAGTTAAACCGGTCTATAATGGTCACTAAAATGGGCTGTAGTGAGTGCTATAGACAGAGTCTGATTAATGCAACAAACAATGCGGAAAACTCCTACAGAACATTCTGCACTAATCAGGTGCTGCATTAGGCAGACACCTGTCTAGAGTGATAAGAAAGATGACTTATTTTCATGGTCACTATAGACAGGTTTTGCTGTTCTCTTCATTATTTCTCTTATTTGCCAACAGTGTGTGCCAAGAAAAGAAACTACTGAAAAGCTAATCAGTCTACAATACAACAGTTTCATTAAACCATTTCGCTGCTTTTTAATTTTCACTTTAAACTAGCTCTTTCCCTGTTGCTATTCTTATTTCCAAGGTATGATGTACAAAGCAACACTGTGGAAAACTTTGTAAAAAATGAAGCATTTAACCAGATAGGATCGAGCTAATGCTTCATTTTTCACTATGCGTTTTCTGACCACAACATACAATTTTTACTTTGTATTTTTGTGTTGAGACTAAAATAGAAAAAATAATTATGCTTGAATCTACAAATGGCACAACAGGTTAGGAGAAAATGAACATATATAAAGACGCCCTGCCCTGACTGAGCCTAGCACTTGAATTGTAACAAGATATTAACTCTTACGAGGCTGGAACTGAGTATACACGTCTTATGCAAACAGCGTAGGCTCAGATTAAAGGGCTCCTATAGGAGCTCTCTGATCAGGGTCTGCACTGTTTGCCTTAGGAAATTGCATAGCACAAGCAGGACTGTACTGGCAGAATTATTTGGCTCATATGAATGTCTTTCTTTAAATATCAGGTCATCTTTATTCAAACAAGGAGGAGCCAATTTTAAATATTCAGCACTGTAAGGGTCAACAATTAAACATATGATTTCTGAAAAATAAACAAAATACAATGACAAATAAATCTCAGCACATTGTAATGCATGTATGACTAAAGACTTCCATATATGTCAATAAAACAGGGACTACGAGAATCTCAAATACTGTATAAGTAGTTATTTTCTCTCGGCGGATATGTTCGAGTTTTCGCGATATGTCGAAAAACGTACATTTCAGCCTGCCAAATATATAAGGGTAAAACTCAAATGTAACTCACTAGTTGGTCAGAATTAGATATTCGTGAATATTTCCCTACGCATAATGCAGACAACAGTGAAAACGCAAACATTTTGTCCAGAGAATATATCCACTTATTAGCATGACTAGATTTACATTTACAACTCATATAAACTAAAATCTACATAACCAATGCCTTCATCTCAACATGTTGCCCTTAAATTCCTGATTTGTACACGTTGGAGCTTGGGGTGAAGAATCCTGGCAGCTTTGTGAAGTTTTTTCAGCTGGTGTGATGAGGCGAGCAAGTAGTGTAGATCTCGAAGACTTGGATGACGGGGGTGTACACATTGGAGCTTGGGGTGAAGAATCCTGGCTGCTTTGTGAAGTTTTTTCAGCTGGTGTGACAAGGCGAGCCGGTGGTATAGGCAAAGGTGGTATCGTTGCCGCTTGACTGCCAGTGGTGCTTAACGGCTCTGTAAGAATCACAATGGATGTCGAAGGCCTCTTCTTAACTGGAGCAGCTTCCTCTTCATCTGAGCTGCTGTATCTTGTGGTAGCCCTATGAAAGAAAGCATCAACTTAAACCGATGTCATAACAAGAGCTGTCCATAAGACAGCAAGCTTTAACCGCCTCGATAGCCTAGTGGTTGAGGGGGTTCGATGAAGCCGTTTCTTTCTCCTTTCTATTCCTAACGGTCTGAAAGACGTCTGCCTCATATCAGCTTTTACTAAACGAGGCAAGTTAGTATCAGTTCAACAATATGTCTCACTCGTCCTGCAGGACGACTGGTGTGGAATATTTTACTCGTAAATACGAGTGGACGATATTCCATGACCACTCATGTAAGATTCTCTATTTAACACATGTACATTAATGGTTAGAATTTTTCTTTTAATTCTAACATTTACTCTTTTAACAGAATATGTTTGCCTATGCACACATGAATGATTTCAGTGTTTCTTTATTTCTACGAGCAATCAAATTCATCACACACTTACCTTTTGCAACGAACAGGCCTGCCATTCTTTCTAGCATCAACCTCATTGTCCATCTGTAGGTCAGACTCCATCTCAGCCTGCTTCATTTTGGTTCTAGCTTTCTCATACAACTCTGAAGTAAATGTATGAATTTGTGTATGAATTAACAGACAGATAACAATTTAACTACGTGTATTTTTTGAAAATTATGCTTATTTAAACTTTAAAGCCTCCATTACCCATTCAACCCTAGAACACTTTTGCAGCAGACGACATTAAACATTTCAAGATATAAAACTACCAGTATACTGTTGTAGCAAATGAAAATATTGTGACTTTGTCACAATATTTTCAAATGTCGTCTGTTGCCGAGACGCCTACTAGCGTCACCAGGGCTGAATGGGTTAAAGGCTATAAAGATCTAGTATAAAAATTGCTTGCTCTTACTTTTTAACTATTAATACCAGTTACACATAAAATACTCCCGAAAGTTTATTCCAAGCAAGGATTTATCATGTTTGAGCAGCATGCTGCATAAATTAAGTTCTGGCCAAGAGATTGAAGTGCCAGCTTTGGTTTTTTATATATTTAAACCAAAAAAATGATCAAGATTAAATTATTGGCACCCATAAGACAGCATTACAGCTCAAATTAATAAAACAGACTTATTTGAAATTGCATGCAGTGTAAACCAACCTATTGTGTACAATATTCTCAGCTTCTATATTCCTCTCAAGTTTGAGTAGGATTTATGAAAACATCATGAAAATTGAAGGTCAATGTTTTACACTTACCACTGGTGTACAGAACTCTGATTGGATAGGCATGCCAGGAGTGTAATGGTGGAGCCTTGTTAATCACAGCTTTCACAACTTTACTAGATGATTTAAATGGCGGCCACAATGCACATCTAGTGCCATCTTGCCAGTTATCAGGAATAACAGCCAATTCTTTTTGATCCGTAAATTCCACTAACAGAAACATGTCTAGCCAATCCTTTCAACTAGAGAAATGACTGAAATATTTCAACATTGAAAATATATATTGAAATGAGAGCCAGAAATAAACAACAATTTTTGTTCTTGCAAAATAAAAGTGTTCTGATCGAGCAATTAAATAACTTTTTAAGTACAAACTTATAAATGCATATCTCCGATTTAATTCAGATCAAGTGTTAGTCATAATGAGCAGTGTTGTCAATAAGAATTTGTTGAGCAGGCCAACATTTGAAAAGTAACCAGGGTTGGGGCCCCCGGGGAAACACATTTTGTTAAGATCTTTTTTTTTCTAACTTTTTTAGTTTTTAATTCAATCAAATAATTGGTAGAAATTAGTCTTGCCCGAAAACACCAAGAACTGGGTCAAAATACCTATGTTAACTGATAATGTACATATATGTATATATTAAGAATTAGACAAAGTGGTAACTGTAAATGTGTCCACAGGACATGTATGCCCCCATCTCCACCAATTGCAACAATATCAAGTCCAGGTTCATTTGCAGATGGAGTAAACACCAGGTGCACATATGTTTATATGCGGAATAATTATTTGACATGATTCATGCTTACCAACCCTCCAGATTCAATCGTGAGTCTCACGATTTGAAGGGCGTAACCCCACCCCCACGATCGTGAGGGAGAAACTCACGATTTTCGAAAATTCGAAAATTAAAAAAAAAAAATTTTTTTTTTTTTAAAATCATAAAATCAAATCATGAGGATAAATGTACTGAAAATTACTACAATCATTTTCTAACATCAACTTTTTAACATATTGTCACTGATAAAAGGCCCTTTCTTTCAACAAGTTCAAAACAATGTGTGTAGCTCAACTAAATGATTAATACATGTGTGTATATTTCTTCTCCATGTGTCTTTATTCCATTGGTACCCGTGTTTTTCATTCAAAAGTATTTCTATAAATTAAAATGTTGTTAATATTTTTATTTTCTTGGATGTAATATGAAAGTCTTTGACATAACAGACAGCTTGCATGATTTTCTAGTTAACCACAGTTAAAACATTTCTAAATATCAAAGGACAGATTTGAAAACATGCCAAAATAATACTTATATGCTAATATACAGTTGAAAATAATCTGTTTAATAGAAAACATTCTCAAAATGAGTCTTTTTAATTGTTTTCCTATATTAAATATTGAAAGTATTGTACATGTATCCCTGCATAGTTATCTAAATTCCGTTCTATTGTGAACATTAAATTTTCTACTGTTAAATTCATGGCGCTGAAAATCTCCCCCTTCAAACCCCAATCCCCCACTTTGAGATTATGAAACTCCCCCTTGAGGATGAGAAAAGGTTGGTAAGCATGCATGATTGTTCTGGCCGTGACTGTCAGAAAGTTAACAAGCCGACCCAACGAATATTTGCTTTTATTTCAAACCAAGATAACTTAATTGTAAAGTACTGAAAATAAAGAAAATAAAACCACTCAATTTGAATATGCGTTATTACTACCAAGGGAGATAACCCCATGAACAACTTAGGAATATATGGCGTAACTACATGTGAGCTCATGATGTAGTTAGGTCATCATTACAATTTCTAAAAACAATTTGAAGTCACAAATAAATGGTCAAGAACTGCTATAGCAATGTTTTCAGAGAAAATTAAGCATTCTTTCTCGAATCAACCAACACTGATCTTAATACAGAAATAGAACTACAAAGTCATCCTAAGATGTCATAACTATACAAACATTAGAAGCTACAGGCGTATCTTTGACTAAGATCAGAAACATGTGACACGAAAACACATGACAAGCTGCCTCTATTCTCCAGAAAATAAATTCGGAACTGAAAATAACCTTTTCCCACAATGTGTACAAACTATGAACATTAAACATTTTAATTTCCAAGAAAAAACTTACATTGCAAGCCTCCAAGATGGGACATTTCATTAAGTGTTTAACGACGCATTGTCGACAATTAAATGTGCTGGAAACATTTCGACTGGAACCGATTCTCAGTCACACACCAACAATGCATAGATATATAGGCCTAGTGAAGTCAACTATGAAATGAGTAAATTTATGGATAGTCGAATATAGATCAATGCAATAGAGTAAAACAATAGTAGACTGGGGCCAGTACAATAATGATGGTTTTATCATTCTAGCACTAAACGTTTCTTTTAAATCTGTGTATCATTGGAAATGCTATATGCTTGTTGTGAAAAGGCAGCAGAACACACTTAAAAACAATTGAAGAAGCAGCTAGGAGATACATCCAATTGACCACTCAAATTTGACACCTTCTTGACTCGGAGATCCATTGACTGCAGAGGATAGGTGAAATAATTGCAGGAAGTATGATAATTTTCATACACTATTATTTTCTCTGCTTCCTCATTCTCTGCCAAAATATTTCTGACAAGCCCTACATTTTCTCCAGTCATAATGCAGTTGTCTCCCTGATGAACTGAGATATAACAATCTGGAAAATGGATTTCTGTAAACTGCTGGTATCCCTGATACTGCCTTGGGACAGGTCCATTTCTGTGAGGTTTCTTTACAGTTATGCTATTTCTAGCAGGTTTATTGGGACAGACATTTTGACCTTCTGAAAGTCGCCTTATAACCTGCTGAAGTGCTAAATTGGGTTTTCTGACCAATCTTTTTAGATTTCCAAGAAAACTTTTAAATGGAAAGCTAGAAAAATTGTCAAGTATACCAAAGTTGCTCGCATCCTCAGATAAATGAACGAGTGCATGCACATTGTAGACATACATATCTTCTCCATAAAAAGTTCCAAACTGCTGAACAAACAAACATAATATCTCACCAGCATAGTTTCTATAGGCCTCAAACAAAAAGTCACAAGACAAACATAGAATGCCCACATAGAGAAGAAGAAAATGCTTGTATGCTGCTGAAGACAAGTGACTTTTTAATACAACTGGGCCAGTATACATCAGAAACTGCCTAAATTCAGTTGTCTTCCATCTTTCTACTTCAGATAATGGTCTTCCACAAGGGAGATAATATAATTATCACTAATGTCCCTAATTCTGGCGAGCTGTTATCTTTAGTGAGAAAAAATACACATGCACCAGGAATTAAACCTGTTCAAGCAAAAGTACTTAATCGTAGAAAGGATGCGATGATTTGATGGTGCAATAATGTTTAAAACTTCATAGAATGTGTTTTATAGGGGACGATAACCCGCAAAGTCATGTCGCGAAATCTGATGTCAATTATATTTCATTTGCAATGAAAACTGTGATCATGATCTGGAACACTTTTTAAAAAGAAAAACAAAAACATTAACTTATTTGACGTGGCTTACTTATAAAGATTTTACCTCTTTAAACGATCCAATGCCGAAAAACCTCAATCATTCAAAAGTTGTTTGAACACATACCTGTATTTTCTCACTTCCGCCAAGTTCCCACGTGATAAAATATTAAATAAGTTTATTTCAATCGTATTTTAACAAAGGCATACATACTCTTTTTATATGGTTTTATATCCATGCATTACATAATTTGTGCAATATACGTGTTTTAAAGACAAATTTAAAATACTTCATATTGTTGTTGTAATTTCAAGGCAGGCAATCGAATCATAGTGAAATAGGTTAGACAACTCTATATATATCGGCCCGCCAGAGGTCCACTATGTCGAATAAAAAATCTCAATTTGCGATTATATTTTTTTCTAATGGTATGATAATTAAAATGGTGCACTATAACTAACCTGTATATAAGCTTTCAAATAGGTTTCTGGAGAAAGCTAGAACAAAAAACGGGCCCATAGCGGACGGTTGACGGGCCGTTATGCCGCGATGCCTATTTATTGCCGCCAGCGAGCCAATTTGCGTGTGCTGATTGGGAAAAAACGGGCCCATAGCGGACCGTTGACGGGCAGTTATGCCGCGATGCCCATTTATTGCCGCCAGTGAGCCGATTTGCGTGTGCTGATTAGGCAAAAACGGGCCCATAGCGGACCGTTGACGGGCAGTTATGCCGCGATGCCCATTTATTGCCGCCAGCGAGCCGATTTGCGTGTGCTGATTGGGCAAAAACGGGCCCCATAGCGGACCGTTGACGGGCCGTTATGCCGCGATGCCCATTTATTGCCGCCAGCGAGCCGATTTGCGTGTGCTGATTGGGCAAAAACGGGCCCATAGCGGACCGTTGATGGGCCGTTATGCCGCGATGCCCATTTATTGCCGCCAGCGAGCCGATTTGCGTGTGCTCATTGGGAAAAAACGGGCCCATAGCGGACCGTTGACGGGCAGTTATGCCGCGATGCCCATTTATTGCCGCCAGCGAGCCGATTTGCGTGTGCTGATTGGGCAAAATCGGGCCCATAACGGACCGTTGACGGGCAGTTATGCCGCGATGCCCATTTATTGCCGCCAGCGAGCCGATTTGCGTGTGCTGATTGGGCAAAAACGGGCCCCATAGCGGACCGTTGACGGGCCGTTATGCCGCGATGCCCATTTATTGCCGCCAGCGAGCCGATTTGCGTGTGCTGATTGGGCAAAAACGGGCCCATAGCGGACCGTTGATGGGCCGTTATGCCGCGACGCCCATTTATTGCCGCCAGCGAGCCGATTTGCGTGTGCTGATTGGGCAAAACCGGGCCCATAGCGGACCGTTGACGGGCAGTTATGCCGCGATGCCCATTTATTGCCGCCAGCGAGCCGATTTGCGTGTGCTGATTGGGCAAAAACGGGCCCATAGCGGACCGTTGATGGGCCGTTATGCCGCGATGCCCATTTATTGCCGCCAGCGAGCCGATTTGCGTGTGCTGATTGGGCAAAACCGGGCCCATAGCGGACCGTTGACGGGCAGTTATGCCGCGATGCCCATTTATTGCCGCCAGCGAGCCGATTTGCGTGTGCTGATTGGGCAAAAACGGGCCCATAGCGGACCGTTGATGGGCCGTTATGCCGCGATGCCCATTTATTGCCGCCAGCGGGCCGATTTGCGTGTGCTGATTGGGTACAGTTAAATCGTCATTAGTGACGTCTACTGTATTAAATGTGCAATATATTAAATGACCCAAGTTCTCGTGTCATAGATTTAAAAAAACACGAATAAAGTATATGGGAATTTTAAATTGGAATATCAAATTCTGCGTCAAATGATTGATTGATTTGTTTGGGATCAATTGCTTTCAACATCGACTGTAAGCCCGGTGGAAGACGAATGGCGTTTATTGCATTTTGTTATGCCAAACGTTTAAAAAAAATGAGGCCGAGCTGGGATTCGGACTCACAACCTTCATCGACAGACCGCAACGCTCTCGACTGATCTACCGGGGCTCGTCTTTCGCTGAATGAATAATAACTACCGCGTTTGATTGAAAAAATGAATAAAATGAACAGCGTTTGATTAGTCGAAAGAAACATGGGTTTGTTTGACAACTGACTAAGGGGACAACTCATTTTACATTAACCAACACATATTAGAGAGACACCTCTCTTAATAACAGAGATATCTCTCTAACATTAATAACTATCTTAAATATAAAGATATCTCTCTAACGTATAGATATCTATAAGCATGTTCGGATTTCGTCCTTTGTTACAAATGACCTTGACACATAGACCTCCTTCAGTGCGATATTTTCATATTTCGTCCTTTGTTACAATTGACCTAGAGACATGGGAACTCTTAAATGCGATATGTTAGTATTTCTCCTCTTTTTGTTACAGTTGACTTAGATACCCTTAAGTGTGACATACAACTGATGCTCAATGTTGTCGGTACCGACCCAACGGAAGTAGCCTGTGAAAAAGAATGCCACCAACTTTTGCAAGACGGTCACATTCTGAACTTCGGATGCCCATTGGTCTGTCATGGGTACGTCATATATTTAACTATAACTTCGTCTTGTTGAAAGTCTGAAACCTTCTTTCCTTCTTTGATAACTCAATGCCCAATGAGAGGGTTGATCTGGTTCTACGCTCCAATGACTGTTTTTTCTAATGATTGATTCATATAAATCACACTAATTGCGGTTCAGAATCAAGTTATATAGTAATGTAACAATAGAGATCAATTGCTCTGATTGAGCATACACTTTTATTAAGCTTCAATAGGTACAATTGATAGAATACACACTATGTCTTTCACAAGTATCTGATAGGTGCAGATAAATTAAAGAGTTAGATAAAAAGGAGTCGGGTTGCTCAACCCTTTGTACTTTAACAGTTGTGTATAGCAATCACCCAGAAACCAGAACCCCGACAGGAATTTGAACCTGGACGCCTGGACTGACAGTCCGGCATGTTAACAATTAGACAACAAAGTCAGCGGATTGTAAAGATCGGAGTAGTGTGAAAGTTGTAACATTGACATACTGACTGCACATTGAACAGACGCAGTCACAGAACACTTTCACATGTTATATTGACACATAGTTACGCGAAAAATGGTCATAATAATTGAGCCGTCCCCCAAGAAAACCAACATTGTCGACTATGCGTAAAGTATCGACCCGGATCAACCTAAGCATGCCGCGCAGGCTTACTCGGATAGACACTTTTCGCCTCCTGTGGATTTTCTGTTTCAAGAATCATTACTCTATACCTCTATCCCCCTGAGACGAAATGTGTCGACCCGGATCAGTCTGTGCGGACATAGAAACATTATCGTATACACGCCATATTATATTGGAACCTCGTTTGGCGAAATACGCTATTATGAAATGAATGACAGTGATCCATTGTCCTCAGTATTGTAGGAGAGTAGAAGTATCAACAGCTCTTAGTCGTCACGTCACGTTTTTTGCATGCTTGGTGGCCATCTATTTATAACTAATTTGCATAAAAAAGCGATATTTGTTTTGTGTGAAGAGCACAATTTGAATACTATTTATAGAAATTCATTTGCAGGAGATGAACAGTGCGCATGCGTGACATCAACTTTGTTTGAACCATGTTCTGTTGTAGTTGGCTTGCTACAATTAAAGAATTTGAACAATGAAAGTATAAAGAAATTCATTCAACAATGTTGAACAAAAAGAAGGCCATAAAGTACAAAAAGTAGATCTTGTTCAAGCTGATTAGTATCATAATTATTATTATTATTATTACAATTATTATTTTTATAATTGTTATTATTATTATTATTATCATTATTATTATTATAATCAAAGTCCAACCTATGTGTAAAGACCACCCATGGGAAGAGAACACTCCGGTCTTTGTACACAGGTGGTCTTTAATTACAGGGTCATTTATGCAGTCTCTGAATAATTTGGAAATTAAAAGTGTGGTTGTTATAGACAGGGAATTGCTAAACAAAGGTGGTCTTTGTCACAGGTTTGACTGTATTACTATTCCTATTATGATTTCAGGTTCCAGGAACTAGTTCATCTATGGCACGTTAGCCCAGGAACCGGTCTGTGCACTAACGGAGTTACCACAACGGTTTCCGCATAGGTCTATTCCAATAAAATCATTTGATTGATTTACTTCTCTTTTGTTACTTTTTTGTTTGAACTGACTTTTAATAAGATTCCTTTTTAAGGAACTCTTGATTTCCAAACACACTTAAAACATATGTACAAGTGTACATGGAATATAAAACGGCCTATGTCTGTTTGGTCTCGCCTTATCAGGAGCAATATGTTCCAGTTGCGTATCCCTTTATCACATTCAGACACTTTCTGACGCTTCTGCACTAGTTAACTTTTGAAAACTTTGTGGACAAAGGAGAAATTGCTTATGATGTGCAATTACTCATTTCGCCCCGATGTTTTCAGCTGTATCCAATAATTGTACGTTCACGTATAGAAAACTTTCAACACGTTTGCATAGATGTCTTCTGTCGCAGATTTGTCATGTGTGGGAAAGGGTTATGCGAACTATGGCGACTAGAAAGAACCCGCGCACCAGACTCCCGCCCGAGTGATTGTCTATGTACATGTACGAGCGTAATGTGTGATAGATCACTAGATGTGTTTCTCCATTTGTTACACGCCATTTTGAATTGATGTCGAACACGGGATCCGACAAGGCCCTTTATATGTCAAATTACTCCAAATACATCCGCTGACATGCACCAAAATAGTCCCTAAAAAACCCTTTGTTTTCGTAGAAATTAGCGTATACCATCACCAAAATGCATTGAATATATGACACTGAGTTTAACATCTTTGTAAATGTGTATAGGATGCACTGGAAATGATTGATTTTTAACACTTTTAGTATTTTGACCTTGTTTGAAATTGAAAGAAGAAAATGCTGGACACCGGTTTTGTCTGGGCCCGATTTGATCAAAAAGGACGGTAACCGTTTTCGCCTGGTGAATTCTTTCTTGCATAATGCATGACCCCCCATTTTCTTTGGATTGTTTTAAAGCTTAGAGGTAACTCTTGGGTATATGGTACTTCACATGAGAAAGGCTTAGAAAGTGTGACAATTGCGGACTGAAACTGATCGATTTACACGGAAACAAAGAAGGAATTTAGTTGGTGTATTGTGACCTTATAATCACCAGAAACGGCATACCGTCTTAACTTTTTCCCTTCATACAACAAATCAACAGAAGTCGTGTTTATAAATAGTATACGCAAACTATTAAAAACCTCCATGAGTGGAAAAATAACTATTGGTTATAGTTGAAAACATCGTGGCAAAAGGAGATATCGCCCATTGTGAGCAATTTACTGTTTTGTTGCAATGTTTTCAAAATGTATCTAATGCATGTAGATGCGTTATAATAGACACTAGACAGTTAAACTGTACAGTTTCTTGTCATTTTGTATATACACAAATTACAATTAACACACACATAAAAACAAAAAAAGAAAAAGAAATCATATATCATAATACTCTTAATCGAAATTGACTAATCTTGTCTTTTGTAATGAGATATTAATTGCCTTGCAAGAGGTTATAATGACCTTGCTTCAATATGCGAAAGGATTACGTACATGAACCCCGGATGAAAACTCCTCTAATTGGCGAATGAATTCCAGACTATCAGCGTATCAATCAGAGCCCTAGATAAGGGGCGTTTTGCATGTTCTTAAATCTTTATTTGACCCTCAAACCCTATGTTGGTGGTACAGCGAGACGATTCTTTTCAGTACCACCGATAAAGGGTTTGCTGTTATAATAAGAGAGAAATTGTGGGCGAAAGAGCTGAATACCCCTCCTTATCTGGACCTCCGATCGAGTATTTAATTTCAAACCGAGACTTTTGAAAAAGAAGAGCGCCTTTTTGTTTACCCCCTTCAAATTGTGTTACAGTCTTTTAAAGTTTTATTAAAAAAATCCATACAGCTGATTCGGAAGCTTAAAATGTGCTGAACTCCAGATGGGGATCAACATTTTGGAAAGGTTGAAACTTCTGCAAATATTGCTAATAATGACAACAAAGTAAGTTTAAAACTATTTTGGCAGTAATAGTGAAAAACAGTCAATTGAAAGACATGAAATTGTACAAAATTGAGCTTCCTTGGTATGTTTACCCAGTAAAAATGAAGCATAAACGATCAATATTTAGATGTTTATTGTACTGGAAAGGGATAGTATTACTCTAATTTTATCCCAGAATGATGATTCTAATATTTCCAGACAACTTTTAAACAGTTTTAAAACTTTGACTTAACTATCTATAACCTGGAGTTCAGCATCTTTAAGATAGTGCTTACATTATTGACAGAAGCGTTAGAACGGAGTCCCGTTTCCACCATCCACTGTTCGACTTAACCCTGTCCCATATACAACAAGACTGCAGCAGACGACTTTAAAAATATCTGATAGAAGATATGGTAAATCTCTACAAATGAACGTTTTATTATTGAACAGAGTTGAACACATTGTGGCAAATGGAGAAATTGCTTGTTATGAGCAATTTCTCCTTTTGCCACAATGTTTTAAAACGTTGTCTGCTGCAGAGGCGTCAGAAAGCGTGCAGACGCGGGAAAGAGGGTTAATAACAACGCTGTCGCGCCGAATACTTAACCTCGGCTGTTTATAATTTCGAGTTGTCGACAGGATGACAATTTAAAACTAGCGCATTAATATCGACTCAAACACCGAAAACTTCGCCTTTTTGAGTTCAAATATTTAGCAAGAAAAAGCGATATAAGAAGCAGCTTATGACAAGTAGAAGTAAAGTAGACAAGTCGATAGCTGAAAAGGGATTCCGTACGTAAGTCTTATTCGATTGACGTTGTTTCAGAAGTGTACAAAGACATGTCGTTTTCGGCGATAGCAGATTAACCTGGGTTTTGACCTAGATGTTAAATACATGATCTAGATTGTAGACCAATCAAATGTTGTTTTTAATGAATAATATCGAAGAAATAAAGGAAATGAAACGTTTTTATTGGTTCATAGTTAAGTTGGCAATCCTACGAGGGGCACTTATAAGGTGAAGTTTTAAATTTAATGTTATGCATACTAACCTTTAATTGTTTTCCCTAAAAAATAAATTTCAGTGAAAAAAATCAGTGAAAACGTATGACATTTATGATAGGTTTTCAGTTATTTATCGTCAATTGAAATTTAATAACCTCTTGGGAGCCTCGCGTAATCTCTAGTCATGTTACGGGATATTCTCGGCCTTGATAATCTATTTATAGAAACTGAAACTGGATGGAGAATACCGATTAGCCTTTGGTAAACACATAGATTATTGTTATGATTTAGTAGTTGATACTGGGATAAAGATATAAACAAGTTGATTCCATCCTTTCCGTTTAGTATTTAATAATTTCTGAGAGTTTATATAATTTTGGCAGACACAAGGTTCTAAAAAGAAAGAGATAAACGAAAAACGCGCAAGCTACACTCGATAACCGATTATATATATTTTAAAGAACAATGTTCTAATCGAACAATGTTCTAACTGGTTCACGATTATAATGCATTACCAATTCAAGAAGCTGTCGAATTCTTAGATATACAACATTATTGCGCAAATTTGATAATTCATGAAAAATTACTGATTGTTTTGATTATTAACAAAACCTTTCTGATATTCAAATTAAATCATATGCGCATGTTCCATTTCTTAGTGTTTTCTCATATTGATCGCACAACACTTACGATTACTGTTTTGCACGAGCTTCAATTATAATTACGAATAATACAGATTAGTATAAACTTATTTATTTTACATCGATTGCGAAACAAGCTTTAAGCTTATATTTATCACGCTCGATGTCTGCTTCCTGGAGACATAACCAGTACTCGCGCCAATTGTGTTGGACAATTCCAAAGGCAGAACCCGCTCATCACGGGATTCGAGCCCGGGACCTTTGGTACAAGAGCCCGACTCTCTACTACTGTACTTCCACATACTTTCTGTGACACGACACACATGGCGCACTTGTAACAAAAACGATTAAGATCAGTATGTACATTTCGAGGGCTTGGCGTAAGTCTTTATAAGCGTTAAATCCTTTTTCTTGGTAAACAATAAGAATTTAAGTGCCACTGCCCGTTTTGAAAATTGACACCTAAATTTGCATTGTTAATAAAAGGGGTCAAAATTGTCCCTAAACCAGGGTTTTCAAAATAGGTTTTTAGTTACAACCGTTTCACTCCAAGCCCTCGATTTGTTCAGTCTAATCTGGGTATACATTGTTTGCTGCTCATCTGTCAATGTAAGCAGTGACTAATGAACCTGTCTGCATAGAATTCAGACGAATACGAATTCACCTCTTATTGATGCACCTGGTCTGCCGTAAAAGAAAAACATCTACTGTTTAAAACGGTATTAAACCCCGATCGATCATCCTAGTGGTCCGTCTTGTGACCTTTGACCTTGTCCATGGGTAACGAATGTAACATCTGGCATCGACGATGGCTGTGAATCTGAAGCAGAATGTTTCTGTGACACGAAAGACATGGCGCCCTGGTAACGAAAACCTTACCACCGGGTAAAGGGGCGTCCTCTGGGTCAACCTACATAAAAGAGATATTAGATCGTAATATATGGAACGCCTTTACTGTCTTAGCATGTTGAATTGTATTATATGCAGTACATTTTCACGTATATGAGGTACATATTTCATTCGACGTGGTACATTATTCATGATATGCAGTGCCTTTTCTATTATGTGTAGTGATTATTGAATAACATGCAGTGTAAAATAGTGTTTAAACAGTAGAATAACCATTATACGTTGTACAAACAACGTCATGTGCAATACAAACTATATACTATGCAGTACAAATGACATTATATGTGGTGTATTTGTTTGTGTATGCAGTAGTTTTACATGTAAACGTTGTATGTTGGTCAATATATGCGATGTATGTTTTAATATATGAAGTGCCTGCACGTATCTTTATACCTGGTGAATTATTATGTATGTGATCATAAAAGATCATAGTACGCAATGCATTTGGCAATATGTTCGGTCCATACTAATGTATACATGGTGTAAACAGCTTTATATGCGGTGCATTTTTCATTAGGATGATCATAATTCCTGGCATTCACCGTAATTATTTATCCGGAAAATACCGAGTCAGACAGATAGATATTAACATTTACACCGTTTACTTAATTTAAAAGCGCTTGAATAATTTATAAATAGATGTGTACACATGTTCTGAATACACGAGGGGCAGAAATGTCGTCGTCTGCATTGAAATCCGCTCTAGACGAGATTGGTTTGTTCATTCGGCATGATTTGCAGTCTGATCAAAAGCTAAAATCTAAAGTCTGAATATTAGTTAACTAGTCTAATAATATATGACCTCTCACAAGCTCGAATACTTATGTTATAGGAGTAGATTATTACATGTACTTACATATGCTTATGACAACTTGTGACGATTATGATAAGCAGAGAAAATATGCAGGCTGATTGGAACCTACACATAAACAACAAAGTTTCCCAAAGACAAAATCAAATATATCATCTAAATCACTTTTCAAGTTATTTCTCTTATTTCCAGAAGCTGCTGAGGAATTTAAAGGTGTTTTTATGAGGAAACATTACCATAAAGTGGTAACCTAAACACATTTTTAATTCTTTTCCGTAATACAACAAGTATGCATCAGATGACGTTAAGGCAAAACTATAGAAAATCTTAATATAATTGAAGAGGGGTTGGTTGAACGCATTGTGACAAATGGAGAAATTTCTCAAGATGAGCAATTTATCCTTTGACGATAATGATTTCAAGAGTTGTCTGTTTCAGGAATTAGAGATCGTCTGCATAGACGACATTCTGCATCTCGTCTATTTAGAA
Organism: Serripes groenlandicus; assembly: GCA_031761405.1. Lineage (NCBI taxonomy): Eukaryota > Metazoa > Mollusca > Bivalvia > Cardiida > Cardiidae > Serripes > Serripes groenlandicus. The sequence continues at coordinate 5,091,537 of JASEVX010000015.1, forward strand.
AATGTGTACACTTTTCATAAATATTGTTTCACAAGGCCTTTTTAAAACGGATTAGACGGTGTTAATGATCAAACCTATCTGTCATGCTCGGTAATTTCCGGAAATAATTTCGGAGAATGCCGGAGAATACCGGAAAGTATGATCATCCCCAATGTAAATGCACCACGTATAAAATTTAAACCACCGCATACAATCAAAGTACCACCACACGTATTGAAGAATAGACTGCATATAATGTTGTTTGTATTGCATATGACGTTGTTTGCACATTATATAATGGTTATTCTACTGTATCTTCATATTATTAAATAACCACTATATATTATACAAAATGCACTGCATATCATGCAAAATGTACCACGTCAAATGAAATATGTACCTCGAGTTCATGAAAATGTACTGCGTATAATAAAATACAACATAGTAATAGCTGATTGTCATTTTTCTGATATAAAAAAATGAGGGGGGGGGGGGGAAGTAGAAATGCACACAGAAATAATATTGGTGGACTTTTGTGGTACCAGGCACCACATTTATTATACTAAACGTCTGGGCCACTAATACGTTTTAGTGGTCCCAGTAAACGTATAGAACAATCACATGGTGCAAAATATGATTTTTCGGTGATTTACAAAAGTCACTCGATTACCACACATTGGTTTACTATGGTCTACTTATCAGTTGCCTGAGAAGAATGTCTCGAGTTCTTTTTATTAAGTTATATCACGGCGACAGTTCACTTATGGGTAAACAAACCAGTACTAGGCTAGAAAATGTGCCTTGCCCTAAGGGCACTACACATTGTCCGCCGTACCGCGACTGGGGATCGAAACCGGGACGCACGGTTTAAAATCCCCGAAGCTAACCACTCGACCACGGCGGATTCCTAGAAATGTTCGTGGAGTATTAGTGCTATGAACCCACGAAACATAAAGGAAGACTTAACCACTATGACATCATGAAACTAGATTATCTCTGAACGGAAAATGTCTTATATTTTGAAATATCAGGATATAGTAGGCAGCTTCTTTCCTCCGTTGGTTGATGTTTGAATTCCTATTTCGACTTCACATTAACGCTAAGACTAGACTATACCTTGGTGAGTGCTGATCTACAGCATCTAAGGTCAGATGTGAAAGAAAGTCCTAGAATTTGTTTTGACCCAAAGGTCAATGACAGGACTTTTGAAATCGTTCTTCTTATCGCTTACCGCGTCATGATTAATCATTTCCCTCATAGTTACGCTTTTTGACGCCTCTGCAGCAGACGGAGAGTCCACAATGTTGGTTTTCACACACACAATGTAGCAGGCGACCGTGAACATATAGATCTAGGAAACTAGGAAAACATGTAGAAACTATCTTTATATGAAAGTATTATGATGGATTACATTTGAAAACATTGTAGCAAAATGGAAATAAGCTCATTGTGAGAAAATATTCCCTTTCTTCACAACGTTGTTAAAGTTACCGACGGCAGACAAGTAAGATGCTTCTACAAGTAGGTAAGGGTAAATCAGATAACAGTACTGGCGTGATCTTGTTTCATGACGTATTGACCTTATCAAACCATTTATAAAGAGACGAGGTCTTGCTGGTACCTTAGTTTATCCTAGAACTCCGAACGATAATCATCAAGGTGAGTGAATTTATTTATTTCGAAAATATGGAGCCACCGAAACTAGAGGGGAGTAAGACTTCTTCATGTAACCCGTTCCAACTTAGAAACAAATCTGCAGCTGATTACTTTGAAATGATACGGGCAAAACTATAGAAATTATCTACACATTAAAGTATTAATATTGAATAGAGTTTAAATCATTGTGGCAAAACTATAGAAAATATCTACACATTAAAGTATTATTATTGAATAGAGTTTAAATCATTGTGGCAAATGAGCATTTTCTCCTCTTGCTACAATGTTTAAATACAATTGTCTGCTGTAGATGCGTCAAAAGGCGACTTTGTCTGGGGTAATGTTAACGGAAATGAATTACCGCTGTATATCAAATATGCTGGTTAGGCCTAATGGAAGAGAATTAAAATAAACTATCAAACGTTTACCACACGCAGACAGACTTAGATGTAATTGAAGCCCACGAACTTAGAATATCTTCAATACGTCTGCCTTTATACTTTCAAAAGCTGCTGTTTATGACAAAAGGTAAACCCTTTCCGACCAATAACACGTTTTAAGCAGACGACTTTAATAACATCAAGGCAGAACATATATAAAATCTCTATAAATGAAATAAGATGAAAACATTTTGACAACAGGAGGAATTACTTCTCTTCCATCTATTTTGAGACTAGTTAGTGAGTGAGTCAGTCGTCATGTATTATACAAGAAAGAATTAACAAGGCGAAAATGGTTCTAGTCCTTTTGGACCAAATCGGGCACGGACAAATCCGGTGTAAAACATTCTAGACATTCAGTTTTAAACAAAGTCAAAATACTAAAGGTGATAGAATCAATCATTTTCAGTGCATCCTATACACATTTACAATGACTCAATGTCATATATTCAAAGCATTCCGGTAATGATATACACTCATTTCTATGCAAACAAAGTTCTTTAGGGACTATTTAGCACTAGAACAGCGGAAGTATGTATCGTAATTTGACGTACACGTTTTTAAAACTATGATATGCATCTTAATTAAAACAAAAGTCTAATTACTTTTCTGATCATTTGTAGTCGTGGTGGTTTTGAAATAAATGGTCCTTACAGTCATATAGTCAGTATATGATCTCAAGTGACTTTAACTTTTTCAATCTGTAGACGCATTCTGCAGCAGACACTGAGACAAAAAGAGCAATTGTTCATGATGAGCATTAAAGTATCAGCACAATTCTAGAATTGTTCTCATTATTATGGGATTTTTGCACCTTCTTTGCCTAGATGCTTCTTAAGTTGTCTGCTGCAGACATATTGTATCTTTGTTAAGGTTAAAGGAGGGTCTAAGTTAATATGTGGCGATCTAAAAAGAACCTGATCGAACTTCGCAAAAGGCACAGAAAGGGTTTGGACATTTGTTTGACGCAAAACTGTCGAAGGTCGATTGCCTTGTGAATAAACAAATGTTCAGTCCTTTTTCGTGTCAAACCTATATCTGCTATTTGAAATGTCTCAGGACAGCACGTATATTAACCCTTAAAACGTTGTAACGGTAAATTATTGACGACACTTCAACATTATATAGTAACAACTCTCTAACACCATCGACTCATTACATTCATGAAAGTGAGTGTAAGGAACGACAACTCTGCGAAGGAGAATGTGAAGTATCAGGCAGTGCATTTCTACAGGAAGCCGCCTACTGGCGGATTCCTATAATATAACCTGCAATTGGTATTAAAAAAAAACCTCACGTTAACTCAAAACTCAAAATATTGAACGACGTAACAATTATATTACCGTTTTCAGAATTTATGCAAATTACATGTTTGTAAATTTACTATATATCTGAAAGTAATATTAATGTAGGAGGGTTGACCCGTAATCCGTACACACAATTAATCAATTGATGACATTTGTACACGAATATTTGGAGAGCCCCTCGTACAAACTAATACGATATTTCCTTCACATTTTAGACCTGAAAAATGAAGTGTGTGATCGCCCTCTGTCTCATCTCTGTTGCTTTTGCAGCTCCAGCAGGTAAGTGCTTTTTATGTATCTGATGCAAACGACTATTTGAAAACATTGCGACAAAAGAAATGTCAGTACAAGTGGTTGTATTGATGTTATACGCCATTTTCTACATTAGTTCAGTTATATCACGGCGATTTTTCACCTACTCATGACCCTTGGGTAAACCAACACGTATTGTGTTATGACATATCTCTTACCCAAGGGCACTCCAGTCTGATCGCCGCAACCGGGGTTCAAACCCAGGACGCCCGATTCGAAATCCCAAAAGCTTACCACTCGACTACGATGTAATTTTATCTTACCATTACTAGAGAAGAAGAAGTGCTTTGCTAAAAGAAATGTAACTCTTTCCCGCATGTTGACGCATCAGCAAAGACGTATTTTGACAGAATAACCCTTCTGTTATAAAGTGTTTTAAAGTGTTGTAAAGTGCTGTAAAGTGTTGTAAAGTGCTGTAAAGTGTTGTAAAGTGTTGTAAAGTGTTTTAAAGTGTTGTAAAGTGTTGTAAAGTGCTGTAAAGTGTTGTAAAGTGTTGTAAAGTGTTGTAAAGTGTTGTAAAGTGTTGTAAAGTGCTGTAAAGTGTTTTAAAGTGTTGTAAAGTGCTGTAAAGTGTTTTAAAGTGTTGTAAAGTGTTGTAAAGTGTTGTAAAGTGTTGTAAAGTGCTGTAAAGTGTTGTAAAGTGTTAGTGTACGTATCAGTACTGTTGTATGAGCCGTTCCACGAGAAAACCAACATTATTGACTCTGCGTAATGTATCAACCCAGATCAGCCTGCGCAAGCTACTCCGGGCCGACACTTTCCATCTCAGAGTGATAGAGGTATAGAGTAATGATTCCTGAAACAAACAGAACATCCACAGTGAGGAGGCGAAAAGTGTCTGTCCGAGTTAGCCTGCGCGGTATGCTTATGTTGATAAGCTAATATTATTTTGACATTTCTATTTTCCAGAAAAGAGATTCATTGAAGCATTTGGATTTCCTTCTGGAGCTTCAATTTGTAAGTTTATCTTTCTCTACTCGAGCCGGTCTAAGCGAGTGTTGGTCCTATTGCAGCATTGTATTTAATGCCACGTTTGACATAATGCTAGGGGTTTAGCATAACTAGTGTTACGTCAATGTAGTTTTAAATGACGCAAAAGCGTAGCGGCAATAAGAGCCAAATTGCAGGACGCGGCTTTTATATACACGAACAGTTGATCTTTAAATGTTCAGTGCAGTTGTCAAGTTGTATGACAAGCCGTTTTTCTATTTATGTGCTTGAGAGATATCTCTTTAAATTATAGAGAAATATATACAGAGATATAAAGAGAGATATCTTGCATTTTAGAAGATGTCTCTTATTTATATATAAATCTCTATAAGACAGAGAGATATCTCCATAGCTTACATATATTTCTCTACCTTACATATATATCTCTCTATCATAGAAAGATAAACTTCGCGCTTAAAGGGATATCTCTCTAGCTTACAGAGATATCCCTCTATGTTAGAGATATATCTCTCAAACTTACAGAGATATCTCTCTATTGAATATAACATTTACCGTTAGAGATATATCTCTAGGATTTATCTTTCTGAATTAGAGAGATATCTCTAAGCATGTTCGGATTTCGTCCTTTGTTACAAATGACCTTGGGACATAGACATCCTTAAGTGCGATATTTTCGGATTTCGTCCTTTGTTACAATTGACCTAGAGACATAGGTATCCTTAAGTGCGATATTTTCGGATTTCGTCCTTTGTTACAATTGACCTAGAAACATAGATATCATATCCTTAAGTGAGATATTTTCGGAATTCGTCCTTTGTTACAATTGACCTAGAGAGAAAGACATCCTTAAGTGCCATATATTCGCAATTAGTCATTGTTCTTGTTACATTTACTTAGATACCCTAACTTTTTGTTACAATTGACCTACAGACACATAGACATCCTTAAGTGCGATATGATCGGAATTCGTCCATGTTGTGTTACAAATAACTTAGATACCCTTAAGTGTGACGTCCAGTTTTCCTATTTCGTCTTTTGTTACAATTGATCTAGAGACATAGGAACCCTTAACTGCGATATGTTGGATTTCTCCTCTTTTTGTTACAGTTGACTTAGATACCCTTAAGTGTGACATACAACTGATGCTCGATGTTGTCGGTGCCGACCCAACTGAGGCAGCCTGTGAAACAGAATGCCACCAACTTTTGCAAGCAGGTCACGTACTGAACTTCGGATGCCCATTGGTCTGCCATGGGTACGTCATATATTTAACTCAAACTTCCTCTCGTTGAAAGTCTGAAACCTTCTTTCCTTCTTTGATTTATAGGAGATAACTCAATGCCAGATGAGCGGGCTGATCTGGTTCTACGCTCCAATGGCTGTTTTTTCTAATGATTGCTTCATTTAAATCACACTAATTGCGGTTCAGAATCTAGTTATATAGTAATGTAACAATAGAGACCAATTGCTCTGATTGAGCATAACCTTTTATTAAGCTTCAATAAGTACAATTGATAGAATATACACTATATCTTGCATAAGTATCTGATAGGTACAGATAAATAAAAGAATTAGATAAAAAGGAGTCGGGTTGCTCAACCCTTTATACTCTAACGGTTGTGTATAGCAATCACCCAGAGGCTTCCAGAAACCGGACAGGAATTTGAACCTGGACTCCTGGACTGACAGTCCGGCATGTTAACAATTAGACAACAAAGTCAGCGGATTGTAAAGATCGGAGTAGTGTGAAAGTTGTAACATTGACATACTGACTGCACATTCAACAGACGCAGTCAAAGAACACTTTCACATGTTATATTGACACATAGTTACGCGAAAAATGGTCATAATAATTGAACCGTCCCGCGAGAAAACTAACATTGTGGACTATGCGAAAAGTATCGACCCGGATCAACCTAAGCATGCCGCGAAGGCTTCCCAGATATACACTTTTCGCCTCCTGTGGATTTTTCTGTTTAAAGAATCATTACTCTATACCTCTATCCCCCTGAGACGGAATGTGTCGGCCCGGATCAGTCTGCGCGGACTGATCTGGATCGATACATTACGCAGAGGCCATTACGTTGGTTTTCTCGCGGGACGGCTCATATGTCATTCGAACCTCGTTAGACGATAAACGGTATAATAGCAAATGTAACATAGATAGATTGTCGTATACATGCCATATTAAATTGTAACCTCGTTAGACGATACACGGTATAATATCAAATGTAACATAGATAGATTGTCGTATACGTGCCATATTAAATTGTAACCTCGTTAGACGATAAACGGTATAATAGCAAATGTAACATAGAAACATTGTTGTATACATGCCATATTAAATTGTAACCTCGTTAGACGATAAACGGTATAATAGCAAATGTAACATAGATACATTGTCGTATACATGCCATATTAAATTGTAACCTCGTTAGACGATAAACGGTGTAATAGCAAATGTAACATAGAAACATTGTGGTATACATGCCATATTAAATTGTAACCTTGTTAGACGATAAACGGTAATAGCAAATGTAACATAGATACATTGTCGTATACATGCCATATTAGCGAAATACGCTATTATGACATGGATGACAGTCACCTAATGTAGGAAAGTAGTAGTATCAGCATCTCTTAGTCGTCACGTCCCGGTTTTTTGCATGCTTGGTGGCCATCTATTTATAGTAACTCATTTGCATAAAAAAGCGGTATTTGTTTTATGTGAAGCGGACAATTTGATTACTATTTATAGAAATAAATTCATTTGCAGGAGATGAACAGTGCGCGTGCGTGGCATCATCTTTGGATGAACTATGTTCTATTGTAATTGCTACCATTGATGAATTTTGCAAAATGAAAGTATAAAGAAATTCATTTAACAATATTGAACAAAAAGAAGGCCATAAAATATAAAAAGTAGATCTTGTTCAAGCTCATTAGTATCATTTTATGTATTATTATTATTATAATTACTATTCTTATAATTGTTATTATTATTATTATTATCATTATTATTATTATAATCAAAGTCCAACCTTTCTTTAAAGACCACCCATGGGAAAAGAACAATCTGGTCTTTGTTCACAGGTGGTCTTTAATGAAAGGGTCATTTATGCAGACTCTGAATAATTTGGAAATTAAAATTGTGGTTGTTATAGACAGGGAATTGCTAAACAAAGGTGGTCTTTAGCACAGGTTTTACTGTATTATTAACTATTATGATTTCAGGTTCCAGGAACTAGTTCATCTATGGCACGTTAGCCCAGGAGACGGTATGTGTCAGAACGGAGCTACAACGGTGTCCGCATAGGTCTTCTCGAATAAAATCATTTGATTGATTTACTTCTCTTTTGTTACTTTTTTGTTTGAACTGACTTTTAATAAGATTCCTTTTTAAGGAACTCTTGATTTCCAAACACACTTAAAACATATGTACATGTGTACATGGAATATAAAACGGCCTATGTCTGTTTGGTCTCACCTTATCAGGAGCAATATGTTCCAGTTGCGTATCCCTTTATCACATTCAGACACTTTCTGACGCTTCTGCACTAGTTAACGTTTGAACACTTTGTGGACAAAGGAGAAATTGCTTATGATGTGCAATTACTCATTTCGCCCCGATGTTTTCAGCTGTATCCAATAATTGTACGTTCACGTATAGAAAACTTTCAACACGTTTGCATAGATGTCTTCTGTCGCAGATTTGTCACTTGTGGGAAAGGGTTATGCGAACTATGGCGACTAGAGAGAACCCGCGCACCAGACTCCCGCCCGAGTGATTGTCTATGTACATGTACGAGCGTAATGTGTGATAGATCACTAGATGTGTTTCTCCATTTGTTACACGCCATTTTGAATTGATGTCGAACACGGGATCCGACAAGGCCCTTTATATATCAAATTACTCCAAATACATCCGCTGACATGCTGATCTGCACCAAAATAGTCCCTAAAAAAACCTTTGTTTTCGTAGAAATTAGCGTATACCATCACCAAAATACATTGAATATATGACGAGTTTAACTTCTTTGAAAATGTGTATAGGAAGCACTGGAAATGATTGATTTTTAACACTTTTAGTATTTTGACCTTGTTTGAAATTGAAAGAAGAAAATGCTGGACACCGGTTTTGTCTGGGCCCGATTTGATCAAAAAGGACTGTAACCATTTTCGCCTGGTGAATTCTTTCTTGCATAATGCATGACCCCCCATTTTCTTTGGATAGTTTTAAAGCTTAGAGGTATATGGTACTCTACATAAGACACGCTTAGAAAGTGTGACAATTGCGGACTGAAACTGGTCGATTTACATGGAAACAAAGAAGGAATTTATTTGGTGTATTGTGACCTTATAATCACCAGAAACGGCATACCGTCTTAACTCATTCCAACATACAACAAATCAACAGAAGTCGTGTTTATAAATGGTATACGCAAACTATAGAAAAATATCCATGAGTGGAAAAATAACTATTGGTTATAGTTGAAGAAATCGTGGCAAAAGTAGAAATCGCCCATTGTGAGCAATTTACTGTTTTGTTGCAATGTTTTCAAAATGTATCTAATGCATGTAGATGCGTTATAATAGACAATAGGCAGTACTTTTATTGACTTAAACTGTACAGTTTCTTGTCATTTTGCATATACACAAATTACAATTAACACACACATAAAAAGAAAAGAAAAAGAAATCATATATCATAATACTCTTAATCGAAATTGACTAATCTTGTCTTTTGTAATGAGATACTAATTGCCTGGGAAGACAAGCTTTTTTATTTTCCGTAGTTAAAGAACTGATCACTTATGACAGATTTTATGATGACATTGCTTTAATATGCGAAAGGATTACGTACATGCTCCCCGGATGAAAACTCCTCTAATTGGCGGATGAATTCCAGACTATCAGCGTATCAATCTGAGCTCTAGATAAAGGGCGTTTTGCATGTTCTTAACATCTTTATTTGACCCTCAAACCCTTTGTTGTTTGTACAGTGAGACGACATTTTTCAGTACCCACAATAAAGGGTTTGCTGTTATAATAAAAGAGAAATTGTGGGCGAAAGAGCTGAATACCCCTCCTTATCTGGATCTCCGATCGAGTATTTAATTTCAAACCGAGACTTTTGAAAAAGAAGAGCGCCTTTTTGTCTACCTCCTTCAAATTGTGTTACAGTCTTTTAAAGTTTTATTAAAAAAAATCCATACAGCTGATTCGGAAGCTTAAAATGTGCTGAACTCCAGATGGAGATCAACATTTTGGAAAGGTTGAAACTTCTGGAAATATTGCTAATAATGCCAACAAAGTAAGTTTAAAACTATTTTGGCAGTAATAGTGAAAAACAGTCATTTGAAAGGCATGAAATTGTACAAAATTGAGCTTCCTTGGTATGTTTACCCAGTAAAAATGAAGCATAAACGATCAATATTTAGATGTTTATTGTACTGAAAAGGGAAATTATTACTCTAATTATATCACAGAATTATGATTCTAATATTTCCAGACAACTTTTAAACAGTTTTAAAACTTTGACTTAACTATCTATAACCTGGAGTTCAGCATCTTTATGATAGTGCTTACATTATTGACAGAAGCGTTAAAACGGAGTCCCGATTCCGCCATCCACTGTTCGATTTAACCCTGTCCCACATACAACAAGTCTGCAGCAGACGACTTTAAAACTATCGGATAGAAGATATAGTAAATCTCTACAAATGAACGTTTTATTATTGAACAGAGTTGAACACATTGTGGCAAATGGAGAAATTGCTTGTTATGAGCAATTTTTTCTTTTGCCACAATGTTTTAAAAAGTCGTCTGCTGCAGAGGCGTCAGAAAGCGTGCAGACGTAGGAAAGAGGGTTAATAGCAACGCTGTCGAGCCGAATACTTAGCCTCGGCTGTTTATAATTTCGAGTTGTCGACAGGACGACAATTTAAAACTAGCGTAATCATTAATATCGACCCAAACACCGAAAACTTCGCCTTTTTGAGTTCAAATATTTAGCAAGAAAAAGCGATAAAAGAAGCAGCTTATGACAAGTAGAAGTAAAGTAGACAAGTTGATAGCTGAAAAGGGATTCCGTACGTAAGTCTTACTCGATTGACGTTGTTTCAGAAGTGTACAAAGACATGTTGTTTTCGGCGATAGCTGATTAACCTGGGTTTTGACCTAGATGTTAGATACATGATCTAGATTGTACACCTATCAAATGTTGATTTTAATGAATAATATCGAAGAAAGAAAGGAAATGAAACGTTTTTATTGGTTCATAGTTAAGTTGGCGATCCTACGAGGGGCACTAATAAGGTGAAGTTTTAAATTTAAATGTTATGCATACTAACATTTAATTGTTTTCCCTAAAAAATAAATTTCAGTGAAAAATATCAGTGAAAACGTATGAAATATATTATATAACAGCATTTTTTTTGTTTTTTTAAACATGCTAGGGTTTTCAGTTATTTATCGTCAATGGAAATGTATACACCTCTTGGGAGCCTCGCGTAATCTCTAGTCATGTTAGGGATATTCTCGGCCTTGATAATCTATTTATAGAAACTGAAGCTGGATGGAGATTGCCGATTAGCCTTTGGTAAACACATAGATTATTGTTATGATTTAGTAGTTGATACTGGGATAAAGATATAAACAAGTTGATTCCATCCTTTCCGTTTAGTATTTAATAATTTCAGAGAGGTTATATAATTTTGGCTGACACAAGGTTCTTTCTAAAAAGAAAGAGATAAACAAAAAACGCGCAAGCTACACTCGTTTACCCATTCTATATATTTTAAAGAACAATGTTCTAATCGAACAATGTTCCAACTGGTTCACGATTATAATGCATTACCAATTCAAGGAGCTGTCGATTTCTTAGTTATACAACATTATTGCGCAAATTTGATAATTCATGAAAAATTACTGATTGGTTTGATTATTAACAAAACCTTTCTGATATTCAAATTAAATCATATGCGCATGTTCCATTTCCATGTTCCATTTCTTAGTGTTTTCCCATATTGATCGCACAACACTTACGATTACTGTTCGATTACATCGATTGCGAAACAAGCTTTACGCTTATATTTATCACGCTCGATGTCTGCTTCCTGGAGACATAACCAGGGCCGGCCCTGGCTCAAAAAAAGTTTGAGCCAATGCTTGAGTAAGTTAACAAAATCTTGACCCATTTTTGAGATATCGGAGCCATAAAAAAAATTCTTTGCAAGTTGATCAAAATACCGTATAATAGTTCACATTTATCTAAATGTTCAAATATTACCTTTGCATTTGGCATGTTTCGAGACTGAATAACCAGTACTCGCGCCAATTCCAAAGGCAGAACTCGCTCATCACGAGATTCGAGCCCGGGACCTTTGGTACGAGAGCCCGACTCTTCCACACACTTTCTGTGACACGACACACATGGCGCACTTGTAACAAAAACGATTAATATCGGTTTGTACATTTCGAGGGCTTGGCGTGAAACGGTTGTTACTAAAATTAGTATTTTTTTACCTATGTTAATCACCTCGCCATAAAGTCTTTAAGTCTTTATAAGCGTTAAATCCTTTTTCTTGGTAAACAATAAGAATTTACGTGCCATTGCCCGTTTTGATAATTGGCACCTAAATTTGCATTGTTAATAAAAAGGGTTTTAAATTGTTCAGTCTAATCTGGGTATACATTGTTTGCTGCTCATCTGTAAATGTAAGAGATGAACCTGTTTGCTGGAATTCAGACGAATACGAATTAACCTCTTAATGATGCACCTGGTCTGCCGTAAAAGAAAGACATCTACTGTTGAAAACGGTATTAAACCCTGATCGATCATCCTAGTGGTCCGTCTTGTGACCTTTGACCTTATCCATGGGTAACGAATGTAACATCTGGCATCGACGACACGAAACACATGGCGCCCTGGTAACGAAAATCTTACCCCCTGGTAAAGGGGCGTCCTCTGGGTCAACCTCCATAAAAGAGATATTAAATCGTAATAGCTGATTGTCACTTTTCTGATATCAAAAAATGGTGGTGGTGGGGTGGGGTTGAGGGAGGAGGGGGGGGGGGGGGGGGTGAAATGCACATAAATAATTTTGGTGGATTTGTGTCGTATCAGGCCCCACATTTATGATACTAAAAGTAAAGAACGGTTCAAAATATGATTTTGGTGGATTTGTGTCGTATCAGGCCCCACATTTATAAAACTAAAAGTAAAGAACGGTGCAAAATATGATTTTTGGAGTAAAATGTGTGAAAAATTAAATAAAAATGGAAATTTCTGGAATTTGCCAATGACTTTCATAATCATGGAATACAATAGACAAGCTACTTATAATCATGGAAAATACAAACATATATACGGGCTACTCAAATGCATGTAATGTACAATATTGTTCACAGTCTTCTCATTAGTATGTCGAATCGAGATAGCTTAGTATAAAGACAATTGATATAAATCAAGTGTGTCTGGGTTCGAAGCCAGGCTCGACCATTGATTATTTCCGATGATTCACAAAAGTCACTCGATTACCACAAATTGGTTTACCATGATCAACTTATCAGTTGCGAAGAATGTCTTGAGGTTTATTTTTTTATCGGGGTGGTGGGGGGGGGGGGGGGGGGAATTGGGGGGGGGGGGGGAGTTACGCCGTTTTCAACATTATTTCAGATATATCACGGCGACAGTTCACTTATTCATGATCCCTAGGTAAGCAAACAAGAACTAGGCTACTACACATTGACTGCCGTGCCGCGACTTGGGGGGTCGAACCCGGGACGCACGGTTTAAAATCCCCGAAGTTATCCACTCAACCATTTTCAAGGAATGTTCGTGAAGTATTGGTGCGATGAACCCACGACACATAAAGGAACACCTAACCACTATGCCATCACGAAACATAAAGGAACACCTAACCACTATGACATCATGAAACATAAAGGAACACCTAACCACTATGCCATCACGAAACATAAAGGAACACCTAACCACTATGACATCATGAAACATAAAGGAACACATAACCACTATGACATCACGAAACATAAAGGAACACCTAACCACTATGACATCACGAAACATAAAGGAACACCTAACCACTATGACATCATGAAACATAAAGGAACACCTAACCACTATGACATCATGAAACATAAAGGAACACCTAACCACTATGACATCAAGAAACATGAAGGAACACCTAACCACTATGACATCACGAAACATAAAGGAACACCTAACCACTATGACATCACGAAACATAAATGAACACCTAACCACTATGACATCACGAAACATAAAGGCACACCTAACCACTATGACATCATGAAACATAAAGGAACACCTAACCACTATGACATCACGAAACATAAGGGAACACCTAACCACTATGACATCATGAAACATAAAGGAACACCTAACCACTATGACATCAAGAAACATGAAGGAACACCTAACCAGTATGACATCACGAAACATAAAGGAACACCTAACCACTATGACATCACGAAACATAAATGAACACCTAACCACTATGACATCACGAAACATAAAGGCACACCTAACCACTATGACATCATGAAACATAAAGGAACACCTAACCACTATGACATCACGAAACATAAAGGAACACCTAACCACTATGACATCATGAAACATAAAGGAACACCTAACCACTATGACATCATGAAACTAGATTATTTTAGAACGGAAAACGTCTTATATGTTGGATTATCAGGATATTGTAAACATCAACTTTCCTCCGTTAGTTGATGTTTGAATTCCTATTTCGACTTCACATTAACACTAAGGCTAGACTATACGTTGGTGAATGCTGATCTACAGCATCTAAGGTCACTCGTGAAAGAAAGTCCTAGAAGGTTTATTGACCGAAGGTCAATGACAGGAATTTTGAAATCGTTCTTCTTATCGTTAATCGCATCATGCTTAACCGTTTCCCTCATATAGACGCTTTTTGACGCCTCTGCAGCAGCCGGCTTGTTGGAAACATAGTGACAAAAGAAGAAATTGATCAAAACGAGCAATATCTCCATATGCCACAATGTTTTCCACTTTTAGTCATAGGGTATTCATTCAATTATAGTGATTTTCCATTTTTTTGACAAAATATGTTCAATGTCGTCTGCTGCAGAATTGTCGTATGAGGGAAAGGGTTAAATGGCGGAGCAATGTACATGTACCTTATCTATGAACCCTTTCTCACATACGACACATTTGCTACAGACGACTTTGAACATATCTATTCAAATATATAGAAGCTCTCAATCCACGAAAGAAGAATGATTGAATTTAAATATTTAACATCGTGACAAAAGGAACAATTGTTTCATTATGAGCAATTTCTCCTCTTATCACAGCGTTTTCAAAAATTGAATGCTGCAGAGGCGTTGGAAATCGCGTGTATTTGGGGACAGGTTAAATATTCAAGGGGTGTTCTATAAACATCTTAGTAGAGGGATCTTAAAAACTAAATTAAAATGAAATGCCGTTTTTTAAGCGAGTTTCCTTTTTCCAAAATGTTTGCAATAGCAGTATGCAGTAGGAGCTTAGAGTCATATTTAACTAATAACATATTTACGGCTGTATGTTTGATGGCGTTTATCGCCGTTTTAAACATCATTTAAGCCTTCCCGCGAGAAAACCTTTATTTTATACAATCACGAATGTAGAGAACAATTCTAGATTCCTGATACAATGTTTACCAGTTAGTACCATTGTTAATGTATAGATTAGACCATTTTACACAGAAAAAGGGAATTCACAATATATTACACAGGAAACAGATACATTTATGGTATTTCAGTTATATCTCAGGAAAGAACACTTAAACAATGTGGCCTCTGTGTAATGAGCCCTGCACAGTTCGCACAGAATGAGCGGGGCCGACACATTGCGTCTCAGGGGGATAAAGGTATAGAGTAATGATTCCTGAAACAGAAACTCCACAGGAGGCTGATCCGGGTCGATACTTTACACAGAGTCCACATTGTTGGTTTTCTCGCGGGACGGCTTATTTCAGTTATCAGGGCACTGTCTGGTTGGGCAGCAATTCGTTTGCCATTTGACAGTGTATCGGTACGATTGACTTTGGCCGAGCCCCCGGTAGCTCAGTCGGTAGCAATGCGGGCTGTCGGTCCAGGGGCTGTGAGCTCGAACCACAGCTCGGCCAACATTCTTAACAAAGTTTGGCAATAGAAAAGTCGACAGGTGTCATTCGTCTCTAATGAATGTGCTATTTATTAGTCTATGTGGGAAAAGTTATAAGTTACACAAACTGTTGTGTTTAGTACTTGTGTGAGAAATCTAGAACTCACATGGGAATGTTAAATGGTCGCCGTAAGGCCTCCGGCCCATTTCACATAATTTACATGTACATAATAATATTTTTGAAGTGACATCATAATGTTTTTGAAGATATTCAAAAATAGAAATAATTAGTAAACGACACATACTTTATAATTTAAAAAGAGACCTGTTCATCTAAAATATTTTTTCTGGTTTTAAATGCCTCAATTAGATATTTTGTCATTGATTTTACATATGTGGGTATACATTCACTCATTATGTCATAAACCAACCTTGTAGTTGGGTATGAATTTGTCCAGACTTCTTGGAAATAAAAAAAGCCGAAGTTCATTGTAAACTTGACATACTAATTCATCCTCAAAAGCATTACAGTTTCCAACAAAGATAAATATTACCGAATCTCAAGCAATACTCAATCTTTTGATGTCTGCCCTTTTCTACATTTAAACACTGACTAGAAAATCTAAAATTTTACAATATGCGCCGACTATAATATGAGATATCCATGGAAAGATACATTTCTACATTTAAATGAGATTTAAAATGTTGATAATAATTTGACTAAGGTGAATCTCTGATCTTTTGCTGGAGGTTTTGGAGAGAGCAATCTAGAAGACGTTAAATATTGACTGATATAAGCATCAGGGAGGATGTTAACATTTACATTTGAGCCGTTTCATGAGAAAACCTACATTATTGACTCTGCGTTATGTATCGCCCCAAATCAGCCTGCGAAGTCCGCGCAGGCTCATCCGGGCCGACACATGCCGTCTCAGGGGGATAGAGGTATAGAAGAATTATGCATGAAACAGAAAATCAACATAAGGCAAAAAGTATCTGTCCGGATTAGCCTGTGCGGCATGCTTAGGCTGATCCGAGTCGATTCTTTTCGCTGAGTACACAATGTTGGTTTTCTCGTAATTCGGCTCATTTATATATAATCCTTTCCAACATGCAGAGTCATATTGTCACATCTGCAGCATACAGCATTTGAAAATATTCGGGCACTAGGAGAAACTGCTCACAATGTTTTAACTCTTTTATGGAAGGATGATTTTATTTTAAGAAAGTTTTCATAGGTGTGCGTATCTGCGTGTTTCCAGTTGATGTTGTCACAGCTGGTCGTAGCTATGCTCAATCCTCGGAAAACTGTATGTGACTGAATGGCATGTGATTTACACGTGAACTCCTGAAAATAAAATGCACGTGTAAATTCCATATGATAGTTACAAGGATGCCATATAACAAACAAGATAGGTTAAAACACAATTATAGACGGATGAAATACATATATAGAATCAAAGCACTGAAAGTGCTGACGGCCACGGGGCTGCAGGGAGGTTGGAAAAGTAGGGAAAATATGAAAGGAATAACAATTGTAGCTTAAGTTTATGTATTTATTGTTAAGAAGTTAAAAGATCATATCAAAAATATTAAATATTATTAAACTGGAAATTTGAAAACATGAGGACCTTTTTGGACCTATATCGCTCACAAGTATGCAAATTTAAGATATGAAGGATCAAAGTAAAATTTGACAGCAGGTTTAGGTAGAAACATTTTGAAGTTTCTGTCATACTATATTGAGAAATATGTCAATGTTAAATCAACTTCCATCGAGAAGTTTCTTGTGTTTTACAAATTGCACCCACTCGAGAAAACTTGGTGGAGTTTTAAACAATGACTAGAAAATCTAAAATTTGACAATATGCGTCGATTATAATAAGAGATATCCATGTAAAGATACATTTCTACATTTAAAAGAGATTTAAAGTGTTGATAATATTTTGACTCGGGTGAATATCTGATCTTTTGCTGGAGGTGTTGGAGAGAGCAATCTAGAAGACGTTAATAATGGACTGATATAAGCATAAGGGAGAATGTTAACATTTACATTTGAGCCGTTTCATGAGAAAAACCAACATTATTGACTCTGCGTAATGTATCGCCCCAGATCAGCCTGCGCTGTCCGCGCAGGCTAATCGGGGCCAAAACATGCCGTTTCAGGGGGATAGAGGTATAGAAGAATTATTCCTGAAACAGAAAATCCATGAAGGATCAAAAGAAAATTTGACAGCAGGTTTAGGTAGAAATATACCAGCTCGAGCAATCTTTGATGAATATTCGCAAACTTATTTTTTTGTTTGTAAACTATATATTATGGAAAATGAATTTGCAGAATATAAACAAAATGTAAAATGCGAAGCCATAATGGTGAAACTAGGCATAATGATTTGTTTCACAATAGCAAATTATTCTATTTAAACTGAATTGGACAATCTCCGTAAATACTCGAACATAGGCGTACTTTTCCGTTCCACTTCGCGAATGTTCATAAGCTTCCATATTTGACCTCTCGGCGCATTAATTTCTAAAACATTTGTTAAATCTATATTGGAGTACTCACGCCTTACGTTTTCCAATGATGTTCCAACAACATTTTAATGATCTTTCTTTGGGAGATCTTAACCTTTTAAATGCAGTTTTGTTGAATCCACGATGAACTATTTTGCTCGCGCTATATCACCCTAAAATGCGTTGTTGGGTGTTAACAGCAAACTCCGAAAAATGGTATTACTACTATAACCAGGGGCTAAAGCCCCATGCCAAAAAGTATGGCACAATGTTTAATAAAAGCGTCTGCTGAAGATGCGTCAAAAGCGTCTGGTAAAGGGTGGAAGGAAATAAATTACCGACGCATTTCAAAACTTTCCAACACGCAGACAGACTTAGATGCACTTGAAGCACACGGCGTTTGAATATTTTTGATATGTCTGCCGTCGTCTGCTGCATGAGAAACAGATAAATAGAGTTCAAATACCTGTTCTTCAATGTATCGCTTTTACACAGATGCATATACATTGCAAGACAATGCTATGTGTTTCTAAAAGTGCCATGCCATTGGTCTCTTTGTCCCTCGGGCGCTATGATATATTGAGCTAAAGTTTCCCATAAAAGCCAGTGATATATATATATACACACACAATTGCGAGTACTTGTTTAATCCGCCTTGGCATTTAAAGGCATTTACAAAAGACGACCTTTTTGAAAACATTTAGTGAAAACAAAAAAAAACTACCTTTTACACGTTTTTTCTTCTTGTCACGTCACTTCCATTTTTCTTAATTTTCCACATTTACATTTAATATTTCCAATTTAGAAGTGGCAAAGCTATTTAACCCTTTACCGTACACACACACAATGCAGCAGGCGACATTGAAAATATCAAGAAAAAGTGGAAATCATGGACACTATCTTTATATGAAAGTATTACTATGGATTTCAGTTGAATACATTGAAGCAAAATGAGAATAAGATAATTGTGAGAAAACATTCCCTTTCTTCACAATGTTGTCAAAGTCATCGACGGCAGACAAGTAAGATGCGTCTACAAGTAGGTAAGGGTTAATTAGATAACAGTAGTGGCGTGATCGTGTTTCATGACGTGTTGGCCTTATCAAAGCATTTATAAAGAGACATGGCTTTGCTGTAACCTTAGTTTATCCAAGAACTCCGGACGATAATCATCAAGGTGAGTGAATTTATTTATTTAGAAAATAGGGAGCCACCGAAACTATAGCGGAGTAATACTTCTTCATGTAACCCGTTCCAACTTAGAAACAAATCTGCAGTTGATTACTTTGAAATGATATGGGCAAAACTATAGAAAATATCTACACATTAAAGTATTAATATTGAATAGAGTTTAAATCATTGTGGCCAAAACGTTAGAAAATATCTACACATTAAAGTATTAATATTGAATAGAGTTTAAATCATTGTGGCCAAAACTTTAGAAAATATCTACACATTAAAGTATTAATATTGAATAGAGTTTAAATCATTGTGGCCAAATCTTTAGAAAATATCTACACATTAAAGTATTAATATTGAATAGAATTTAAATAATTGTGGCCAAAACTATAGGAAATATCTACACATTAAAGTATTATTATTGAATAGAGTTTAAATCATTGTGGCAAATGAGCATTTTTTTCATCTTGCTACAATGTTTAAATATGTTTATTATTGAATACAGTTTGAATCATTGTGGCATTAAAAGCAATGATTCCTTTTACTACAAGTTTAAATAAAATCGTCTTCTATAGATGCGTCAAAAAGCGACTTTGTCTGGGGGTAATGTGAACGGAAAGGAATTACCGCTGTATATCAAATGGGCATGTTATACCCAATGGAAGAGAATTACATTTAACTATTAAACGTTTACCTCGCGCAGACAGACTTATATGTATTTGAAGCCCACGAACTTAGAACATTTTCAATACGTCTGCCTTGATACTTTCAAAAGCTGCTGTTTATAACAAACGGTAAACCTTTTCCGACGTACAACACGTTTTTAGCAGTCGACTTTAATAACATCAAGGCAGAACATATATAAAATCTCTATAAATGAAATACTTCTCTTTCATCTATGTTGACACTAGTTAGTGAGTGAGTTAGTCGTCATGTATTATGCAAGAAAGAGTTCACAAAGCGAAAATGGTTACCGTCGTTTTGGACCAAATCGGGCCCGGACAAAACCGGTGTAAACCATTTGAGTCTTTCAGTTTTAAACAAAGTCAAAATACTAAACGTGATACAATCAATCATTTCCAGTGCATCCTATACACATTTACAATGACTAAAGGTTATATTTTCATTGCATTCTTTTGATGGTATACACTAATTTCTATGCAAACAAAGTTTTTTTTAGGAAATATTTAGCACTTGAACAGCGGATAAATTTATCGTAATTTGACCTAAACGTTTTTAGAACTATGCGGTTTGAATTAAAACAAAACTCACGTTACTATGGAAACTCAAAATGTTCCACGACGTAACAATTATACTACCGTTTTCAGAATTTATGCAAAATACATGTTTGTAAATTTACTATATATCTGAAAGTAATATTTATGTTGGAGGGTTGACCCGTAATCCGTGCACACAATTATTTAATTGATGATATTTGTACACGACATTTTGGAGAGCCCCTCGTACAAACTAATGCGATATTTCCTTCCCATTTTAGACCTGCAAAATGAAGTGTGTGATCGCCCTCTGTCTCATCTCTGTTGCTTTTGCAGCTCCAGCAGGTAAGTGTTTTTGACGTATCTGCTACAAACGACTTTTTGAAAACATTGCGACAAACGAAATTTCAGTACAAGTGGCTGTATTGATGTTATACGTCATTTTCTACATTAGTTCAGTTATATCATGGCAATATTTCACTTATTCATGACCCCTGTGTAAACCAACACGTCCTGGGCTTTGACATATCCCTTACCCAAGGGCATTCCAGTCTGACCACCGCAACCGGGGTTCGAACCCAAGACGCCCGGTTCGAAATCCCAAAAGCTTACCACTCGACTACGATGTAACATTATCTTACCATTTCTAGATAAGAATAAGTGCTTTGCTAAAAGAAATGTAACCCTTTCCCGCATGTTGACGCATCAGCAAAGAAGTATTTTGAAATATTGAGACAAGAGGAGTGCTTGTTCAGAATAACCCTTCTGCTGTAAAGTGTTGTTATGTGTTGTAAAGTGTTGTAAAGTGTTGTAAAGTGTTGTAAAGTAAGTGTTGTAAAGTGTTGTAAAGTGTTGTAAAGTGTTGTAAAGTGTTGTAAAGTAAGTGTTGTAAAGTGTTGTAAAGTGTTGTAAAGTGTTGTAAAGTGTTGTAAAGTGTTGTAAAGTGTTGTAAAGTGTTGTAAAGTAAGTGTTGTAAAGTGTTGTAAAGTGTTGTAAAGTTAGTGTTGTAAAGTGTTGTAAAGTGTTGTAAAGTGTTGTAAAGTGTTGTAAAGTAAGTGTTGTAAAGTGTTGTAAAGTGTTGTAAAGTAAGTGTTGTAAAGTGTTGTAAAACGTTGTAAAGTGTTGTAAAGTGTTGTAAAGTGTTGTAAAGTGTTGTAAAGTGTTGTAAAGTGTTGTGTTGTAAAGTGTTGTAAAGTGTTGTAAAGTGTTGTAAAGTGTTGTAAAGTGTTGTAAAGTGTTGTAAAGTCTTGTAAAGTGTTAGTGTACGTATCAGTACTGTTGTATGAGCCGTTCCACGAGAAAACCAACATTATTGACTCTGCGTAATGTATCAACCCGGATCAGCCTGCGCAAGCTAATCCGGGCCGACACTTTCCATCTCAGAGTGATAGAGGTATAGAGTAATGATTCTTGAAACAAACAGAAAAATCCACAGTGAGGAGGCGAAAAGTGTCTGTCCGGGTTAGCCTGCGCGGTATGCTTAGGTTGATAAGCTAATATTATTTTGACATTTCCTTTTTCCAGAAAAGAGATTCATTGAAGCATTTGGTTTTCCTTCTGGAGCTTCAATTTGTAAGTTTATCTTTCTCTACTCGAGCCGTTCTATGCGAGTGTTAGTCCTATTGCAGAAACGTATTTAATGCCACTTTTGACATAATGCTAGGAGTGTATAGCATCACTAGTGTTACGTCAATGTAATTTTAAATGACGCAAACGCGTAGCGGCAATAAGAGCCAAATCGCAGAGCGCGGCTTTTATATACACAAACAGTTGATCTTTAAATGTTCAGTGCAGTTGTCAAGTTGTATGACAAGCCGTTTTTCTACTGATTCGCTTGAGCGATATCTCTTTAAATTAAAGAGATATCTCTATAAAATAAAGAGATATCTCTCTTATTAGAGAGCTATCTTGCAATTTAGAAAATGTCTCTTATTTAGATATATATCTCTATAAGACAGGGAGATATCTCCCTAGCTTACAGATATTTCTTTTACCTTAGAGATATATCTCTCTATCCTAGAAATATATATTTCTAGATTATAGGGATATCTCTCTAGCTTACAGAGATATCCATCTATGTTAGCGATATCTCTCTCAAACTTACAGAAATATCTCTCTATTGAATATAACATTCATCGTTAGAGATATATCTCCATGATTTAGAGATATTTCTCTATAACTCAGAGAGATATATTTCCATCGTAGAGATACATGTATTCTTAAACATGCGAACAAGATATCTTTCTAAATTAGAAAGACATCTCTTTGACTTAGGGAGATATCTTTCTATGACTTATATAGGCGTGTACTAACTGCTAGCTAGTATTAGGAACGTGTCATTGATATCATTGAGCCAAAGCAAATACGAAATAGCCTTATCAAACTTTGAAACTACAAATTAATCTTGATCAACAGAGGTCAAAATATATGACGTTTGCCTTTATTTTCGGAGAGCATGGTCAAAATGTTCATCACAAGTTGAAAGTATAGGTTAAAATTATCCTATTATTTATTCTCTTTTAGAACTTTGATTGTCTGTCTGACTGCGGTATCGTTTATTATTTGAAAAGTAATTACAGTTAAATCGTCATTAGTGACGTCTACTGTATTAAATGTGCAATATATTAAATGACCCAAGTTCTCGTGTCATAGATTTAAAAAAACACGAATAAAGTATATGGGAATTTTAAATTGGAATATCAAATTCTGCGTCAAATGATTGATTGATTTGTTTGGGATCAATTGCTTTCAACATCGACTGTAAGCCCGGTGGAAGACGAATGGCGTTTATTGCATTTTGTTATGCCAAACGTTTAAAAAAAATGAGGCCGAGCTGGGATTCGGACTCACAACCTTCATCGACAGACCGCAACGCTCTCGACTGATCTACCGGGGCTCGTCTTTCGCTGAATGAATAATAACTACCGCGTTTGATTGAAAAAATGAATAAAATGAACAGCGTTTGATTAGTCGAAAGAAACATGGGTTTGTTTGACAACTGACTAAGGGGACAACTCATTTTACATTAACCAACACATATTAGAGAGACACCTCTCTTAATAACAGAGATATCTCTCTAACATTAATAACTATCTTAAATATAAAGATATCTCTCTAACGTATAGAGATATCTTTCTGAATTAGAGAGATATCTATAAGCATGTTCGGATTTCGTCCTTTGTTACAAATGACCTTGACACATAGACCTCCTTCAGTGCGATATTTTCATATTTCGTCCTTTGTTACAATTGACCTAGAGACATGGGAACTCTTAAATGCGATATGTTAGTATTTCTCCTCTTTTTGTTACAGTTGACTTAGATACCCTTAAGTGTGACATACAACTGATGCTCGATGTTGTCGGTACCGACCCAACGGAAGTAGCCTGTGAAAAAGAATGCCACCAACTTTTGCAAGACGGTCACATACTGAACTTCGGATGCCCATTGGTCTGTCATGGGTACGTCATATATTTAACTATAACTTCGTCTTGTTGAAAGTCTGAAACCTTCTTTCCTTCTTTGATAACTCAATGCCCAATGAGCGGGTTGATCTGGTTCTACGCTCCAATGACTGTTTTTTCTAATGATTGATTCATATAAATCACACTAATTGCGGTTCAGAATCAAGTTATATAGTAATGTAACAATAGAGATCAATTGCTCTGATTGAGCATAAGCTTTTATTAAGCTTCAATAGGTACAATTGATAGAATACACACTATGTCTTTCACAAGTATCTGATAGGTGCAGATAAATTAAATGGTTAGATAAAAAGGAGTCGGGTTGCTAAACCCTTTGTACTTTAACAGTTGTGTATAGCAATCACCCAGAAACCAGAACCCCGACGGGAATTTGAACCTGGACGCCTGGACTGACTGTCCGGCATGTTAACAATTAGACAACAAAGTCAGCGGATTGTAAAGATCGGAGTAGTGTGAAAGTTGTAACATTGACATACTGACTGCACATTGAATAGACGCAGTCAAAGAACACTTTCACATGTTATATTGACACATAGTTACGCGAAAAATGGTCATAATAATTGAGCCGTCCCCCAAGAAAACCAACAGTGTCGACTATGCGTAAAGTATCGACCCGGATCAACCTAAGCATGCCGCGCAGGCTTACTCGGATAGACACTTTTCGCCTCCTGTGGATTTTCTGTTTCAAGAATCATTACTCTATACCTCTATCCCCCTGAGACGAAATGTGTCGACCCGGATCAGTATGTGCGGACATAGAAACATTATCGTATACACGCCATATTATATTGGAACCTCGTTTGGAGAAATACGCTATTATGAAATGAATGACAGTGATCCATTGTCGTCAGTATTGTAGGAGAGTAGAAGTATCAAAAGCTCTTGGTCGTCACGTCACGTTTTTTGCATGCTTGGTGGCCATCTATTTATAACTAATTTGCATAAAAAAGCGATATTTGTTTTGTGTGAAGAGCACAATTTGAATACTATTTATAGAAATTCATTTGCAGGAGATGAACAGTGCGCATGCGTGACATCAACTTTGTTTGAACCATGTTCTGTTGTAGTTGGCTTGCTACAATTAAAGAATTTGAACAATGAAAGTATAAAGAAATTCATTCAACAATGTTGAACAAAAAGAAGCCCATAAAGTACAAAAAGTAGATCTTGTTCAAGCTGATTAGTATCATAATTATTATTATTATTATTACAATTATTATTTTTATAATTGTTATTATTATTATTATTATCATTATTATTATTATAATCAAAGTCCAACCTATGTGTAAAGACCACCCATGGGAAGAGAACACTCCGGTCTTTGTACACAGGTGGTCTTTAATTACAGGGTCATTTATGCAGTCTCTGAATAATTTGGAAATTAAAAGTGTGGTTGTTATAGACAGGGAATTGCTAAACAAAGGTGGTCTTTGTCACAGGTTTGACTGTATTACTATTCCTATTATGATTTCAGGTTCCAGGAACTAGTTCATCTATGGCACGTTAGCCCAGGAACCGGTCTGTGCACTAACGGAGTTACCACAACGGTTTCCGCATAGGTCTATTCGAATAAAATCATTTGATTGATTTACTTCTCTTTTGTTACTTTTTTGTTTGAACTGACTTTTAATAAGATTCCTTTTTAAGGAACTCTTGATTTCCAAACACACTTAAAACATATGTACAAGTGTACATGGAATATAAAACGGCCTATGTCTGTTTGGTCTCGCCTTATCAGGAGCAATATGTTCCAGTTGCGTATCCTTTTATCACATTCAGACACTTTCTGACGCTTCTGCACTAGTTAACGTTTGAAAACTTTGTGGACAAAGGAGAAATTGCTTATGATGTGCAATTACTCATTTCGCCCCGATGTTTTCAGCTGTATCCAATAATTGTACGTTCACGTATAGAAAACTTTCAACACGTTTGCATAGATGTCTTCTGTCGCAGATTTGTCATGTGTGGGAAAGGGTTATGCGAACTATGGCGACTAGAAAGAACCCGCGCACCAGACTCCCGCCCGAGTGATTGTCTATGTACATGTACGAGCGTAATGTGTGATAGATCACTAGATGTGTTTCTCCATTTGTTACACGCCATTTTGAATTGATGTCGAACACGGGATCCGACAAGGCCCTTTATATGTCAAATTACTCCAAATACATCCGCTGACATGCACCAAAATAGTCCCTAAAAAACCCTTTGTTTTCGTAGAAATTAGCGTATACCATCACCAAAATGCATTGAATATATGACACTGAGTTTAACATCTTTGTAAATGTGTATAGGATGCACTGGAAATGATTGATTTTTAACACTTTTAGTATTTTGACCTTGTTTGAAATTGAAAGAAGAAAATGCTGGACACCGGTTTTGTCTGGGCCCGATTTGATCAAAAAGGACGGTAACCGTTTTCGCCTGGTGAATTCTTTCTTGCATAATGCATGACCCCCCATTTTCTTTGGATTGTTTTAAAGCTTAGAGGTAACTCTTTGGTATATGGTACTTCACATGAGAAAGGCTTAGAAAGTGTGACAATTGCGGACTGAAACTGATCGATTTACACGGAAACAAAGAAGGAATTTAGTTGGTGTATTGTGACCTTATAATCACCAGAAACGGCATACCGTCTTAACTTTTTCCCTTCATACAACAAATCAACAGAAGTCGTGTTTATAAATAGTATACGCAAACTATTAAAAACCTCCATGAGTGGAAAAATAACTATTGGTTATAGTTGAAAACATCGTGGCAAAAGGAGATATCGCCCATTGTGAGCAATTTACTGTTTTGTTGCAATGTTTTCAAAATGTATCTAATGCATGTAGATGCGTTATAATAGACACTAGACAGTTAAACTGTACAGTTTCTTGTCATTATGCATATACACAAATTACAATTAACACACACATAAAAACAAAAAAAGAAAAAGAAATCATATATCATAATACTCTTAATCGAAATTGACTAATCTTGTCTTTTGTAATGAGATATTAATTGCCTTGCAAGAGGTTATAATGACCTTGCTTCAATATGCGAAAGGATTACGTACATGAACCCCGGATGAAAACTCCTCTAATTGGCGAATGAATTCCAGACTATCAGCGTATCAATCAGAGCCCTAGATAAGGGGCGTTTTGCATGTTCTTAAATCTTTATTTGACCCTCAGACCCTATGTTGGTGGTACAGCGAGACGATTCTTTTCAGTACCCCCGATAAAGGGTTTGCTGTTATAATAAGAGAGAAACTGTGGGCGAAAGAGCTGAATACCCGTCCTTATCTGGACCTCCGATCGAGTATTTAATTTCAAACCGAGACTTTTGAAAAAGAAGAGCGCCTTTTTGTTTACCCCCTTCAAATTGTGTTACAGTCTTTTAAAGTTTTATTAAAAAAATCCATACAGCTGATTCGGAAGCTTAAAATGTGCTGAACTCCAGATGGGGATCAACATTTTGGAAAGAATATATATACAATATCGAAGAAATAAAGGAAATGAAACGTTTTTATTGGTTCATAGTTAAGTTGGCGATCCTACGAGGGGCACTTATAAGTTGAAGTTTTAAATTTAATGTTATGCATACTAACCTTTAATTGTTTTCCCTAAAAACTAAATTTCAGTGAAAAAAAATCCGTGAAAACGTATGACATTTATGATAGGTTTTCAGTTATTTATCGTCAATTGAAATTTATTGGAAGCCGCCAGGAGTCGGCTTCCTGTAGGGATGCTTTTAATTTTCGGTCAAGGAGAATATTTAGACCTGCCAGCGTGACCACATATCTTGATTTCTCTTTGTCCTTTCTACGTACATTAATTTAAGGTAACGACTTTTAAAACATCCCTTTTACACTCTATATACATGTGTGAGTTTTACAAATTAAAAACAAAAGACAAAGGCCAGTATATTAATTGAATGTATGTACATTTTTATTTAAGCGAAATTCATACTGTATCTACTCTAGACAGTAAGATAGAGAACCCTTCTATTGAATTTGTAAATGTAGTCTGGTTCCTTAAAATTTCATGCTATGATATATTACGCAGTAATTAGACGAAGAAGCCTCGTCCCGTATTCACTAAACTTTTCAATTTAGATATTTGTCTAAATCTAAATCATATTATTTAGTCCACGTTTTAGATTTAATCGGTATTCACCAACGCGTTTTAAACCGATCTCAATTTGGTCTAGTGTGTAAATGTCGTAAGCGGCCACGCATCGACTCTGGTTTCCGAATCAAGTTAAGAGCTAAAATAAAAGACAGTACCATTCATCTATAGTCTATTTATAGATTTTCATTTTTATCGCAATTTCACATACATTTTTCATTTGCTTTGATTTTAATAATCTGACTTTCATGTTCAGTACATACTGGATTCAAAGTTAACTTTGAGTACAATTGTCATCGCAAAATGTAGACATGAAAAGATTTAAACCACAGAAATATCTGTTTCAAGATCAATTTCGTTCTTTTTCGCTGTTGCAGTTCCACATTTCATGAATATCGCGGTAAACACGATATCGGTGTATTTTGCCTAGCCAACAACATGTTTTATCACGGATGCGATGTGAACATCCAGAATACTTAAATGAAATGAAATCTTCTGGTTCTTACAGTTTGAGAAATAAATTCAAGTAAATTTTCAAGCACTGGTTTATCGTTTTCAACAAAAAAGAAACTAGTTCCTATGTTAAGCCTTTCCCTTATACGTAGCACATTAAGTAAAAATTGGAACATCTTGCTAAATGAAGGTATAATTTATGGACATAAAGTAGAAAGCATTGTAGCAAAAGGATAAATTCCTCGTGATCAATTTCTCTTTTTGTCACAATGTTTTCAAAAGTCGCTGCAGCTATTGTCAGTCTTTCGGATTACGTGTACATAGAAATACGTTTCCTTGATTTTCTGAATGCTAATCATGACACAAGTTCACATCAGTTTCGTCAACTCGAGATAGTGCGTTTGTAATCCGACAGCTTTGACTTTCAATTGCTCAATTTGCCACAATAATTTCAACTCTTTTCAATTATCTTACTATCATTTATAGAGATTTTCTATGTTTTGTACTTGATGATTTTAAAGTCTGTCAGAGTAAACATCATTGAAATCATTGTGGCAAAAGGAGAAATTGCACATAATGAGCAATACCTGCATTTGCCACAATAATTCAACACTTTTCAATTATCATACGATTATTTATAAAGATTTTTTTTTTACATGATAATTTCAAAGTCGTCTACTGCAGATTTGTTTTATGTGGGAAACTCTTATCCATTATTATGACTTACCGATACAAACGAAAAACAGATTGTCTGTGTGTCAGCATTTTTTGATAAAACATTATCATAACAGGGCGTGTTCAATACAAATAGTTGATTGTTTTTGGTACTAATTTAAATTTATCATAACCTCTTGTCCATTTATCTTTAGTATTATATGTCACTTTTTATGATCAGCTTAACTCTAAATTATCTCATTCACTTAAAACACAGACCCTGCCAGGTTAAATATCCTACATAAAACTTATATCTTCAATAATCGATATCAGCATTACTGACTATACAGATAGATATTAACATTTACACCGTTTACTTAATTTAAAAGCGCTTGAATAATTTATAAATAGATGTGTACACATGTTCTGAATACACGAGGGGCAGAAATGTCGTCGTCTGCATTGAAATCCGCTCTAGACGATATTGGTATGTTCATTCGGCATGATTTGCAGTCTGATCAAAATCTAAAATCTAAAGTCTGAATATTACTAGTCTAATAATATATGACCTCTCACAAGCTCGAATACTTATGTTATAGGAGTAGATTATTACATGTACTTACATATGCTTATGAAAATATGCAGGCTGATTGGAACCTACACTGTTCAGAAAAAAACAACAAAGTTATGCCTTTTCCCAAAGACAAAATCAAATATATCATCTAAATCACTTTTCAAGTTATTTCTCTTATTTCCAGAAGCTGCTGAGGAATTTAAAGGTGTTTTTATGAGGAAACATTACCATAAAGTGGTAACCTAAACACATTTTTAAATCTTTTCCGTAATACAACAAGTATGCATCAGATGACGTTAAGGCAAAACTATAGAAAATCTTAATATTATTGAAGAGGGGTTGGTTGAACGCATTGTGACAAATGGAGAAATTTCTCAAGATGAGCAATTTATCCTTTGACGATAATGATTTCAAGAGTTGTCTGCTTCAGGAATTAGAGATCGTCTGCATAGACGACATTCTGCATCTCGTCTATTTAGAAAATGTGTACACTTTTCATAAAGATTGTTTCACAAGGCCTTTTTAAAACGGATTAGATGTTAATGTTCAAACTTATCTGTCATGCTCGGTAATTTCCGAAAATAATTCCGGAGAATCCCGGAGAATACCGGAAAGTATGATCATCTCCAATGTAAATGCACCACGTATAAAGTTTAAACCACCGCATACAATCAAAGTACCACCACACGTATTGAAGAATAGACTGCATATAATGTTGTTTTTATTGCATATGACGTTGTTTGCACATTATATAATGGTTATTCTACTGTATCTCCATACTTATGCACTTCATATTATTAAATAACCACTATATATTATACAAAATGCAAAACATATCATGCAAAATGTACCACGTCAAATGAAATGAAGTAGAAATGCACAGAAATAATATTGGTGGACTTTTGTGGTATCAGGCACCACATTTATTATACTAAACGTCTGGGCAACTAATACGTTATAGTGGTCCCAGTAAACGTATAGAACAATTACATGGTGCAAAATATGATTTTTCGATGATTTACAAAAGTCACTCGATTACCACACATTGGTTTACTATGGTCTACTTATCAGTTGCCTGAGAATAATGTCTCGAGTTCTTTTTATTAAGTTATATCACGGCGACAGTTCACTTATGGGTAAACAAACCAGTACTAGGCTAGAAAATGTGCCTTGCCCTAAGGGCACTACGCATTGTCCGCCGTACAGCGACTGGGGATCGAAACCGGGACGCACGGTTTAAAATCCCCGAAGCTAACCACTCGACCACGGCGGATTCCTAGAAATGTTCGTGGAGTATTAGTGCTATGAACCCACGAAACATTAAGGAAGACTTAACCACTATGACATCATGAAACTAGATTATCTTAGAACGGAAAATGTCTTATATTTTGGAATATCAGGATATAGTAGGCAGCTTCTTTCCTCCGTTGGTTGATGTTTGAATTCCTATTTCGACTTCACATTAACGCTAAGACTAGACTATACCTTGGTGAGTGCTGATCTACAGCATCTAAGGTCAGATGTGAAAGAAAGTCCTAGAATTTGTTTTGACCCAACGGTCAATGACAGGAATTTTGAAATCGTTCTTCTTATCGCTTATCGCATCATGATTAACCATTTCCCTCATATATACGCTTTTTGACGCCTCTGCAGCAGACGGAGAGTCCACAATGTTGGTTTTCACACACACAATGTAGCAGGCGACCGTGAACATATAGATCTAGGAAACTAGGAAAACATGTAGAAACTATCTTTATATGAAAGTATGATTATGGATTACATTTGAAAACTTTGTAGCAAAATGGAAATAAGCTCATTGTGAGAAAATATTAACTTTCTTCACAATGTTGTTAAAGTTATCGACGGCAGACAAGTAAGATGCTTCTACAAGTAGGTAAGGGTAAATCAGATAACAGTACTGGCGTGATCTTGTTTCATGACGTATTGACCTTATCAAACCATTTATAAAGAGACGAGGTCTTGCTGTTACCTTAGTTTATCCTGGTACTCCGAACGATAATCATCAAGGTGAGTGAATTTATTTATTTAGAAAATAGGAAGCCACCGGAACAAGAGGGGAGTAATACTTCTTCATGTAACCCGTTCCAACTTAGAAACAAATCTGCAGCTGATTACTTTGAAAAGATATGGCAAAATTATAGAAAATATCTACACATTAAAGTATTATTATTGAATAGAGTTTAAATCATTGTGGCAAAACTATAGAAAATATCTACAAGTTTGATATTATTATTGATGCAAATGAGCATTTTCTCCTCTTGCTACAATGTTTAAATATAATTGTCTGTTGTAGATACGTCAAAAAGTGACTTTGTCTGGGGGTAATGTTAACGGAAATGAATTACCGCTGTATATTAAATATGCTGGTTAGGCCCAATGGAAGAGAATTAAAATAAACTATCAAACGTTTATCACACGCAGACAGACTTAGATGTAATTGAAGCCCACGAACTTAGAATATCTTCAATACGTCTACCTTGATACTTTCAAAAGCTGCTGTTTATGACAAAAGGTAAACCCTTTCCGACCAACAACACGTTTTAAGCAGACGACTTTAATAACACAAAGGCAGAACATATATAAAATATCTATAAATGGAATAAGATGAAAACATTTTGACAACAGGAGGAATTACTTCTCTTCCATCTATTTTGAGACTAGTTAGTGAGTGAGTCAGTCGTCATGTATTATACAAGAAAGAATTCACAAGGCGAAAATGGTTCTCGTCCTTTTGGACCAAATCGGGCACGGACAAATCCGGTGTAAAACATTCTAGACATTCAGTTTTAAACAAAGTCAAAATACTAAAGGTGATAGAATCAATCATTTTCAGTGCATCCTATACACATTTACAATGACTCAATGTCATATATTCAATGCATTCCGGTTATGATATACACTAATTTCTATGCAAACAAAGTTCTTTAGGGACTATTTAGCACTAGAACAGCGGAAGTATGTATCGTAATTTGACGTACACGTTTTTAAAACTATGATATGCATCTTAATTAAAACAAAAGTCTAATTACTTTTCTGATCATTTGTAGTCGTGGTGGTTTTGAAATAAATGGTCCTTACAGTCATATAGTCAGTATATGATCTCAAGTGACTTTAACTTTTTCAATCTGCAGACGCATTCTGCAGCAGACACTGAGACAAAAAGAGCAATTGTTCATGATGAGCATGAAAGTATCAGCACAATTCTAGAATTGTTCTCATTATTATGGGATTCTTACACCTTCTTTGCCTAGATGCTTCTTAAGTTGTCTGCTGCAGACATATTGTATCTTTGTTAAGGTTAAAGGAGGGTCTAAGTTAATATGTGGCGATCTAAAAAGAACCTGATCGAACTTCGCTAAAGGCACAGAAAGGGTTTGGACATTTGTTTGACGCAAAACTGTCGAAGGTCGATTGCCTTGTGAATAAACAAATGTTCAGTCCTTTTTCGTGTCAAACCTATACCTGCTATTTGAAATGTCTAAGGACAGCACGTACATTAACCCTTAAAACGTTGTAACGGTAAATTATTGACGACACTTCAACATTATATAGTATCAACTCTCTAACACCATCGACTCATTACATTCATGAAAGTGAGTGTAAGGAACGACAACTCTGCGAAGGAGAATGTGAAGTATCAGGCAGTGCATTTCTACAGGAAGCCGTCTACTGGCGGATTCCTATAATATAACCTGCAATTGGTATTAAAAAAAACCTCACGTTACTATGGAAACTCAAAATATTGAACGACGTAACAATTATATTACCGTTTTCAGAATTTATGCAAATTACATGTTTGTAAATTTACTATATATCTGAAATTAATATTAATGTAGGAGGGTTGACCCGTAATCCGTACACACAATTAATCAATTGATGATATTTGTACACGAATATTTGGAGAGCTCCTCGTACAAACTAATACGATATTTCCTTCACATTTTAGACCTGAAAAATGAAGTGTGTGATCGCCCTCTGTCTCATCTCTGTTGCTTTTGCAGCTCCAGCAGGTAAGTGCTTTTTATGTATCTGATGCAAACGACTATTTGAAAACATTGCGACAAAAGAAATGTCAGTACAAGTGGTTGTATTGATGTTATACGCCATTTTCTACATTAGTTCAGTTATATCACGGCGATTTATCACCTACTCATGACCCTTGGGTAAACCAACACGTATTGTGTTATGACATATCTCTTACCCAAGGGCACTCCAGTCTGATCGCCGCAACCGGGGTTCAAACCCAGGACGCCCGATTCGAAATCCCAAAAGCTTACCACTCGACTACGATGTAATTTTATCTTACCATTACTAGAGAAGAAGAAGTGCTTTGCTAAAAGAAATGTAACTCTTTCCCGCATGTTGACGCATCAGCAAAGACGTATTTTGACAGAATAACCCTTCTGCTGTAAAGTGTTTTAAAGTGTTGTAAAGTGTTGTAAAGTATTGTAAAGTGTTGTAAAGTGTTTTAAAGTGTTGTAAATTGTTGTAAAGTCTTGTAAAGTTTTAGTGTACGTATCAGTACTGTTGTATGAGCCGTTCCACGAGAAAAGCAACATTATTGACTCTGCTTATTGTATCAACCCAGATCAGCCTGCGCAAGCTACTCCGGGCCGACACTTTCCATCTCAGAGTGATAGAGGTATAGAGTAATGATTCCTGAAACAAACAGAACATCCACAGTGAGGAGGCGAAAAGTGTCTGTCCAGGTTAGCCTGCGCGGTATACTTAGGTTGATAAGCTAATATTATTTTGACATTTCTATTTTCCAGAAAAGAGATTCATTGAAGCATTTGGATTTCCTTCTGGAGCTTCAATTTGTAAGTTTATCTTTCTCTACTCGAGCCGGTCTATGCGAGTGTTGGTCCTATTGCAGTAACGTACTTAATGCCACTTTTGAAATAATGCTAGGGGTTTAGCCTAACTAGTGTTACGTCAATGTAGTTTTAAATGACGCAAAAGCGTAGCGGCAATAAGAGCCAAATTGCAGGACGCGGCTTTTATATACACGAACAGTTGATCTTTAAATGTTCAGTGCAGTTGTCAAGTTGTATGACAAGCCGTTTTTCTATTTATGTGCTTGAGAGATATCTCTTTAAATTATAGAGAAATATATACAGAGATATAAAGAGAGATATTTTGCATTTTAGAAGATGTCTCTAATTTCTATAAGACAGAGAGATATCTCCCTAGCTTACATATATTTCTCTACCTTACAGATATATCTCTCTATCATAGAAAGATAAACTTCACGCTTAAAGGGATATCTCTCTGGCTTACAGAGATATCCCTCTGTGTTAGAGATATATCTCTCAAACTTACAGAGATATATCTCTATTGAATATAACATTTACCGTTAGAGATATATCTCTAGGATTTATCTTTCTGAATTAGAGAGAAATCCCTAAGCATGTTCGGATTTCGTCCTTTGTTACAAATGACCTTGGGACATAGACATCCTTAAGTGCGATATTTTCGGATTTCGTCCTTTGTTACAATTGACCTAGAGACATAGATATCCTTAAGTGCGATATTTCCGGATTTCGTCCTTTGTTACAATTGACCTAGAAACATAGATATCATATCCTTAAGTGAGATATTTTCGGAATTCGTCCTTTGTTACAATTGACCTAGAGAGAAAGACATCCTTAAGTGCCATATATTCGCAATTCGTCATTGTTCTTGTTACATTGACTTAGATACCCTAACTTTTTGTTACAATTGACCTACAGACACATAGACATCCTTAAGTGCGATATGATCGGAATTCGTCCATGTTGTGTTACAAATAACTTAGATATCCTTAAGTGTGACGTACAGTTTTCCGATTTCGTCTTTTGTTACAATTGATCTAGAGACATAGGAACCCTTAACTGCGATATGTTGGATTTCTCCTCTTTTTGTTACAGTTGACTTAGATACCCTTAAGTGTGACATACAACTGATGCTCGATGTTGTCGGTGCCGACCCAACTGAGGCAGCCTGTGAAAAAGAATGCCACCAACTTTTGCAAGCAGGTCACGTGCTGAACTTCGGATGCCCATTGGTCTGCCATGGGTACGTCATATATTTAACTCAAACTTCCTCTCGTTGAAAGTCTGAAACCTTCTTTCCTTCTTTGATTTATAGGAGATAACTCAATGCCAGATGAGCGGGCTGATCTGGTTCTACGCTCCAATGGCTGTTTTTTCTAATGATTGCTTCATTTAAATCACACTAATTGCGGTTCAGAATCTAGTTATATAGTAATGTAACAATAGAGACCAATTGCTCTGATTGAGCATAAGCTTTTATTAAGCTTCAATAGGTACAATTGATAGAATATACACTATATCTTGCACAACTATCTGATAGGTACAGATAAATTAAAGAATTAGATAAAAAGGAGTCGGGTTGCTCAACCCTTTATACTCTAACGTTTGTGTATAGCAATCACCCAGAGGCTTCCAGAAACCGGACAGGAATTTGAACCTGGACTGACAGTCCGGCATGTTAACAATTAGACAACAAAGTCAGCGGATTGTAAAGATCGGAGTAGTGTGAAAGTTGTAACATTGACATACTGACTGCACATTGAACAGACGCAGTCAAAGAACACTTTCACATGTTATATTGACACATAGTTACGCGAAAAATGGTAATAATAATTGAGCCGTCCCGCGAGAAAATTAACATTGTGGACTATGCGAAAAGTATCGACCCGGATCAACCTAAGCATGCCGCGAAGGCTTACCCGGATATACACTTTTCGCCTCCTGTGGATTTTTCTGTTTAAAGAATCATTAGTCTATACCTCTATCCCCCTGAGACGGAATGTGTCGGCCCGGATCAGTCTGCGCGGACTGATCTGGATCGAT
Organism: Serripes groenlandicus; assembly: GCA_031761405.1. Lineage (NCBI taxonomy): Eukaryota > Metazoa > Mollusca > Bivalvia > Cardiida > Cardiidae > Serripes > Serripes groenlandicus. Next base: position 5,128,420 of record JASEVX010000015.1, read on the forward strand.
ACATTACGCAGAGGCCATTACGTTGGTTTTCTCGCGGGACGGCTCATATGTCATTCGAACCTCGTTAGACGATAAACGGTATAATATCAAATGTAACATAGATACATTGTCGTATACATGCCATATTAAATTGTAACCTCGTTAGACGATAAACGGTATAATATCAAATGTAACATAGATAGATTGTCGTATACATGCCATATTAAATTGTAACCTCGTTAGACGATACACGGTATAATATCAAATGTAACATAGATAGATTGTCGTATACATGCCATATTAAATTGTAACCTCGTTAGACGATAAACGGTATAATATCAGATGTAACATAGATAGATTGTCGTATACATGCCATATTAAATTGTAACCTCGTTAGACGATACACGGTATAATATCAAATGTAACATAGATAGATTGTCGTATACATGCCATATCAAATTGTAACCTCATTAGACGATAAACGGTATAATAGCAAATGTAACATAGATACATTGTCGTATACATGCCATATTAAATTGTAACCTCGTTAGACGATACACGGTATAATATCAAATGTAACATAGATAGATTGTCGTATACATGCCATATCAAATTGTAACCTCATTAGACGATAAACGGTATAATAGCAAATGTAACATAGATACATTGTCGTATACATGCCATATTAAATTGTAACCTCGTTAGACGATAAACGGTATAATAGCAAATGTAACATAGATACATTGTCGTATACATGCCATATTAAATTGTAACCTCGTTTGACGATAAACGGTATAATAGCAAATGTAACATAGATACATTGTCGTATACATGCCATATTAAATTGTAACCTCGTTAGACGATAAACGGTATAATAGCAAATGTAACATAGATACATTGTCGTATACATGCCATATTAAATTGTAACCTCGTTAGACGATAAACGGTATAATATCAAATGTAACATAGATACATTGTCGTATACATGCCATATTAAATTGTAACCTCGTTAGACGATAAACGGTATAATATCAAATGTAACATAGATACATTGTCGTATACATGCCATATTAAATTGTAACCTCGTTAGACGATAAACGGTATAATAGCAAATGTAACATAGATACATTGTCGTATACATGCCATATTAAATTGTAACCTCGTTAGACGATAAACGGTGTAATAGCAAATGAAACATAGACACATTGTCGTATACATGCCATATTAGCGAAATACGCTATTATGACATGGATGACAGTCACCTAATGTAGGAAAGTAGTAGTATCAGCATCTCTTAGTCGTCCAGTCCCGGTTTTTTGCATGCTTGGTGGCCATCTATTTATAGTAACTCATTTGCATAAAAAAGCGGTATTTGTTTTGTGTGAAGCGGACAATTTGATTACTATTTATAGAAATAAATTCATTTGCAGGAGATGAACAGTGCGCGTGCGTGGCATCATCTTTGGATGAACTATGTTCTTTTGTAATTGCTACCATTGAAGAATTTTGCAAAATGAAAGTATAAAGAAATTCATTTAACAATTTTGAACAAAAAGAAGGCCATAAAATACAAAAAGTAGATCTTGTTCAAGCTCATTAGTATCATTTTATGTATTATTATTATTATAATTACTATTCTTATAATTGTTATTATTATTATTATTATTATCATTATTATTATTATAATCAAAGTCCAACCTTTCTTTAAAGACCACCCATGGGAAAAGAACAATCTGGTCTTTGTTCACAGGTGGTCTTTAATGAAAGGGTCATTTATGCAGAAACTAAATAATTGGACTCTGAATAATTTGGATATTAAAATTGTGGTTGTTATAGACAGGGAATTGCTAACAAAGGTGGTCTTTGTCTCAGGTTTGACTGTATTACTATTCCTATTATGATTTCAGGTTCCAGTCTCTAGTTCATCTATGGCACGTTAGCCCAGGAGACGGTATGTGTCAGAACGGAGTTACCACAACGATGTCCGCATAGGTCTATTCGAATAAAATCATTTAACTGATTAATTCTCTTTTATTACTTTCTTGTTTGAACTCACTTTTAATAAGATTCCTTTTTAAGGAACTCTTGATTTCCAAACACACTTAAAACATATGTATACATGGAATATAAAACGACCTATGTCGGTTTGGTTTCGCCTCATCAGGAGCAATATGTTCCAGTTGCGTATCCCTTTCTCACATTCAGACGCTTTCTGACGCTTCTGCACCAATTAACGTTTGAAAACTTTGTGGAAAAAGGAGAAATTGCTTATGATGTGCAATTACTCATTTCGCCACGAGGTTTTCGGCTGTATTCAATACGAATACATTCACGTATAGAAAACTTCAACATTTTTTAAAGTCGTCTGCCGCAGATTTGTCATGTGTGGGAAAGGGTTATTCGAACTATGGCGACTAGAGAGAACCCGCGCACAAGACTCCCGCCCGGGTGATTGTCCATATACATGTACGATCGTAATGTGTGATAGATCACTAGATGTGTTTCTCCATTTGCTACACGCCATTTTGAAAACGGGGTCCAACAAGCCCTTTATATGTCAAATTACGCCAAATACATCCGCTGACATGCTGATCTACACCCAAATAGTCCCTAAAAAACCCTTTGTTTTCGTAGAAATGAGCGTATACAATCCCCAAAATGCATTGAATATATGACACTGACTTTAACATCTTTGTAAATGTGTATAGGATGCACTGGAAATGATTGATTTTTAACACTTTTAGTATTTTAACCTTGTTTGAAATTGAAAGAAGAAAATGCCGGACACCGGTTTTGTCCGGGCCCGATTTGGTCCAAAAAGACGGTAACCATTTTCGCCTGGTTAATTCTTTCTTGCATAATGCATGACCCCCCATTTTCTTTGGATAGTTTTAAAGCTTAGAGGTAACTCTTTGGTATATAGTACTCTACATGAGAAACGCTTAGAAAGTGTGACAATTGCGGACTGAAACTGGTCGATTTACATGGAAACAAAGAAGGAATTTATTTGGTGTATTGTGACCTTATAATCACCAGAAACGGCATACCGTCTTAACTCTTTCCAACATACAACAAATCAACAGAAGTCGTGTTTATAAATGGTATACGCAAACTATAGAACATCTCCATGAGTGGAAAAATAACTATTGGTTATAGTTGAAGAAATCGTGGCAAAAGTAGAAATCGCCCATTGTGAGCAATTTACTGTTTTGTTGCAATGTTTTCAAAATGTATCTAATGCATGTAGATGCGTTATAATAGACACTAGACAGTTCTTTTATTGACTTAAACTATACAGTTTATTGTCATTTTGCATATACACAAATTACAATTAACACACACATAAAAAGAAAAAAGAAAGAAATCATATATCATAATACTCTTAATCGAAATTGACTAATCTTGTCTTTTGTAATGAGATATTAATTGCCTTGCAAGAGTAACCTTTTTATTTTCCGTAGTTAAAACTGATCACTTGTGACATATTTTATGATGACATTGCTTTAATATGCGAAAGGATTACCTACATGATCCCCGGATAAAAACTCCTCTAATTGGCGAATGAATTCCAGACTATCAGTGTATCAATCAGAGCCCTAGATAAGGGGCGTTTTGCATGTTCTTAAATCTTTATTTGACCCTCAAACCCTATATTGTGGGTACAGTGAGACGATTCTTTTGAGTACCAACAATAAAGGGTTTGCTGTTATAATAAGAGAGAAATTGTAGGCGAAAGAGCTGAATACCCCTCCGTATCTGGACCTCCGATCGAGTATTTAATTTCAAACCGAGACTTTTGAAAAAGAAGAGCGCCTTTTCGTCTACCTCCTTCAAATTGTGTTACAGTCTTTTAAAGTTTTATTAAAAAATTCCATACAGCTGATTCGGAAGCTTTAAATGTGCTGAACTCCAGATGGAGATCAACATTTTGGAAAGGTTGAAACTTCCCGCAAATATTGCTAATAATGACAACAAAGTAAGTTTAAAACTATTTTGGCAGTAATAGTGAAAAACAGTCAATTGAAAGACATGAAATTGTACAAAATTGAGCTTCCTTGATATGTTTACCCAGTAAAAATGAAGCATAAATGATCAATATTTAGATGTTTATTGTACTGGAAAGGGATAGTATTACTCTAATTTTATCCCAGAATGATGATTCTAATATTTCCAGACAACTTTTAAACAGTTTAAAACTTTGACTTAACTATCTATAACCTGGAGTTCAGTATCTTTAAGATAGTGCTTACATTATTGACAGAAGCGTTAGAACGGAGTCCCTTTTCCGCCATCCATTGTTCGACTTAACCCTGTCCCACATACAACAAGACTGCAGCAGACGACTTTAAAAATATCGGATTGAAGATATGGTAAATCTCTACAAATGAACGTTTTATTATTGAACAGAGTTGAACACATTGTGGCAAATGGAGTAATTGCTTGTTATGAGCAATTTCTCCTTTTGCCACAATGTTTTAAAAAGTCGTCTAGTGCAGAGGCGTCAGAAAGCGTGCAGACGTGGGAAAGAGGGTTAATAGCAACGCTGTCGCGCCGAATACTTAACCTCGGCTGTTTATAATTTTGAGGACGACAATTTAAAACTAGCGCATTAATATTGACCCAAACACCGAAAACTTCGCCTTTTTGAGTTCAAATATTCAGCAAGAAAAAGCGATATAAGAAGCAGCTTATGACAAGTAGAAGTAAAGTAGACAAGTCGATAGCTGAAAAGGGATTCCGTACGTAAGTCTTACTCGATTGACGTTGTTTCAGAAGTGTACAAAGACATGTCGTTTTCGGCGATAGCTGATTAACCTGGGTTTTGACCTAGATGTTAAATACATGATCTAGATTGTAGACCAATCAAATGTTGTTTTTAATGAATAATATCGAAGAAATAAAGGAAATGAAACGTTTTTATTGGTTCATAGTTAAGTTGGCGATCCTACGAGGGGCACTTATAAGTTGAAGTTTTAAATTTAATGTTATGCATACTAACCTTTAATTGTTTTCCCTAAAAAATAAATTTCAGTGAAAAAAATCCGTGAAAACGTATGACATTTAAGATAGGTTTTCAGTTATTTATCGTCAATTGAAATTTATTGGAAGCCGCCAGGAGGCGGCTTCCTGTAGGGATGCTTTTAATTTTCGGTCAAGGAGAATATTTAGACCTGCCAGCGTGACCACATATCTTGATTTCTCTTTGTCCTTTCTAAGTACATTAATTTAAGGTAACGACTTTTAAAACATCCATTTTACACTCTATATACATGTGTGAGTTTTACAAATTAAAAATAAAAAGACAAAGGCCAGTATATTAATTGAATGTATGTACATTTTTATTTAAGCGAAATTCATACTGTATCTACTCTAGACAGTAAAATAGAGAACCCTTCTATTGAATTTGTAAATGTAGTCTGGTTCCTTAAAATTACATGCTATGATATATTACGCAGTAATTAGACGAAGAAGTCTCGTCCCGTATTCACTAAACTTTTCAATTTTTCACATACATTTTTCATTTGCTTTGCTTTTAATAATCTGACTTAGTTAACTTTGAGTACAATTGTCATCGCAAAATGTAGACATGAACAGATTTAAACCACAGAAATATCTGTTTCAAGATCAATTTCGTTCTTTTTCGCTGTTGCAGTTCCACATTTCATGAATATCGCGGTAAACACGATATCGGTGTATTTTGCCTAGCCAACAACATGTTTTATCACGGATGCGATGTGAACATCCAGAATACTTAAATGAAATGAAATCTTCTGGTTCTTACAAACAAAGTGTTATCGGATTAACTGAACTGTATTTAACTTATCACTGTAAATGTAAACAGCATTTCAACTCTTATATCAACTGTTAAATTTACAGTTTGAGAAATAAATTCAAGTAAATTTTCAAGCACTGGTTTATTGTTTTAAAAAAAAAATGAAACTAGTTCCTATGTTAAGTCTTTCCCTTATACGTAGCAAATTAAGTAACAATTGGAACATCTTGCTAAATGAAGGTATAATTTATGGACATAAAGTAGAAAACATTGTAGCAAAAGGATAAATTCCTCGTGATCAATTTCTCTTTTTGTCACCATGTTTTCAAAAGTCGCTGCAGCTATTGTCAGTCTTTCGGATTACGTGTACATAGAAATACGTTTCCTTGATTTTCTGAATGCTAATCACGACACGAGTTCACATCAGTTTCGTCAACTCAATATTGTGCGTTTGTAATCCGACAGCTTTGATTTTCAATTGCTCAATTTGCCACAATAATTTCAACTCTTTTCAATTATCTTACTATCATTTATAGAGATTTTCTATGTTTTGTACTTGATGATTTTAAAGTCTGTCAGAGTAAACATCATTGAAATCATTGTGGCAAAAGGAGAAATTGCACATAATGAGCAATATCTGCATTTGCCACAATAATTCAACACTTTTCAATTATCATACGAACATTTATAGAGATTTTTTTTTTACATGATAATTTCAAAGACGTCTACTGCAGATTTGTTTTATGTGGGAAACTCTTATCCATTATTATGACTTACCGATACAAACGAAAAACAGGTTGTCTGTGTGTCAGCATTATTTGATAACACATTATCATAACAGGGCGTGTGTTCAATACAAATAGTTGATTGTTTTTGGTACTAATTTAAATTTATCATAACCTCTAGTCCATTTATCTTTAGTATTATATGTCACTTTTTATGATCAGCTTAACTCTAAATTATCTCATTCACTTAAAACACAGACCCTGCCAGGTTAAATATCCTACATAAAACTTATATCTTCAATAATCGATATCAGCATTACTGACTATACAGATTAAATTGTTCTATGTTTGTGGATTGAAATGATCTTTTTTCTTATTTCTTCATGTGAAACGAAATATTGCGGCTTTTCTTTGATGCTTTGCATCAAACATCCGTCTTGTACACCTCTTGGGAGCCTCGCGTAATCTCTAGTCATGTTACGGGATATTCTCGGACTTGATAATCTATTTATAGAAACTGAAACTGGATGGAGATTGCCGATTAGCCTTTGGTAAACACATAGATTATTGTTATTATTTAGTAGTTGATACTGGGATAAAGATATAAACAAGTTGATTCCATCCTTTCCGTTTAGTATTTAATAATTTCTGAGAGTTTATATAATTTTGGCAGACACAAGGTTCTAAAAAGAAAGAGATAAACGAAAAACGCGCAAGCTACACTCGATAACCGATTATATATATTTTAAAGAACAATGTTCTAATCGAACAATGTTCCAACTGGTTCACGATTATAATGCATTACCAATTCAAGAAGCTGTCGAATTCTTAGATATACAACATTATTGCGCAAATTTGATAATTCATGAAAAATTACTGATTGTTTTGATTATTAACAAAACCTTTCTGATATTCAAATTAAATCATATGCGCATGTTCCATTTCTTAGTGTTTTCTCATATTGATCGCACAACACTTACAATTAGTTTTTTGCACGAGCTTCAACTATAATTACGAATAATACAGATACGCCTAAACTTATTTATTTTACATCGATTGCGAAACAAGCTTTACGCTTATATTTATCACGCTCGATGTCTGCTTCCTGGGACAATTCCAAAGGCAGAACCCGCTCATCACGGGATTCGAGCCCGGGACCTTTGGTACGAGAGCCCGACTCTCTACTACTGTACCAATGTCTTCCACATACTATCTGTGACACGACACACATGGCGCACTTGTAAAAAAACCGATTAAGATCAGTATGTACATTTCGAGGGTTTTGCGTAAAACGGTTGTTACTAAAATTGGTATTTTTTTTTACCAAGATTAATCACCTCGCCATAAAGTCTTTAAGTCTTTATAAGCGTTAAATCCTTTTTCTTGGTAAACAATAAGAATTTAAGAGCCACTGCCCGTTTTGAAAATTGACACCTAAATTTGCATTGTTAATAAAAGGGGTCAAAATTGTCCCTAAACCAGGGTTTTCAAAATAGGTTTTTAGTTACAACCGTTTCACTCCAAGCCCTCGATTTGTTCAGTCTAATCTGGGTATACATTGTTTGCTGCTCATCTGTCAATGTAAGCAGTGACTAATGAACCTGTCTACATGGAATTCAGACGAATACGAATTCACCTCTTATTGATGCACCTGGTCTGCCGTAAAAGAAAAACATCTACTGTTTAAAACGGTATTAAACCCCGATATATCATCCTAGTGGTCCGTCTTATGACCTTTGACCTTATCCATGGGTAACGAATGTAACATCTGGCATCGACGATGGCTGTGATTCTGGAGCAGAATGTTTCTGTGACACGAAAGACATGGCGCCCTGGTAACGAAAACCCAATCTGATTAAAATCATCTCCTCAAAAACGCTACGCTTACATTTATAGAAAGATCGTGTACTTTAGTCAGATTGACGAAAACCTTACCACCGGGTAAAGGGTCGTCCTCTGGGTCAACCTACATAAAAGAGATATTAGATCGTAATATATGGAACGCCTTTATTGTCTTAGCATGTTGAATTGTATTATATGCAGTACATTTTCACGTACATGAGGTACATATTTCATTCGACGTGGTACATTATTCATGATATGCAGTGCCTTTTCTAATATGTGTGATGATTATTGAATACTATGCAGTGTAAAATAGTGTTTAAACAGTAGAATAACCATTAATATGAAAAAGGCAAAGCCTCATCACGAGCACAGCGTATATAATGGGTCTAACCTGTAGGTATGTGACTACCATGATAAAGGAATCTGTTTCAAGCTGTCGGAACTGAGACAGCTGTTGTACACTATTCCTACTTTATCTCTTGGTGCAAAGTCAAATCTTCAACAAATTTAACATTCAATTCATCACATGAACATAATCAATACAGAAAGGTAAAAAAAGTAAATAGTGAAAACAAGTTTTTCCTTCAATTAGGCTTAGTGACATAGTTTCTGGGTTAAAAGCAATGTTCAAAACATCTATTCTGCCAAAGTTTCAACATGCTAACATTAAAAGGACAGCTGTCAGAGTGTTAACAAGATTTTCCTTTAATTTGGTCTAGTGACCTTATGTTTGACCCGACTTGACCAATATTTGAACTTGGTCTAGATATCAATAATCACCAGGCGAACATTCTGACAAAGTTTCAAGATGCTGAATCAAACCTTGAGGTCAATCTGTTTACAAGATTTTTCTCAAATGTTTTTCTTTGGACCTCATTGTTGTTTTTATCCAACATGACCTATATTTTAGTCTAGATTTCACCAAAACACCAGTTCTGACAAAATTTCAACATGTTAAAATAAAAAATGCAGCATTCAAAATATCTGAGTGTTAACAAAATGTTACTTCATTTTAGTCTAGTGACCTAGTTTTTGACTCAACATGACCCTTATTCTTACTAGGTCTAGATATTGTCAAGACAAACATTCTGACAAAGCCTCAAGCTTCTCAAGGCAAAGTGTGGTTTCTAGACTAACAAGACTTAGTTTATGACCCAACATGACCTAGTTTATGACCGAAAATATATTTTAACTTACCCTAGATATCATCAAAACAGTTATTCTGAAAACATTTCAACATGCTTAACTTTAAAATAAGGCATCCAGAGTGTTTTCAATATGTTCCTTCAAATTGACATTGAAACCTATTTTTTCACCTCACAGGACCCAGTCTATAACTTGGCAAAGATTTGATGGAGATGATTTTCTGATAAACTTTCATTCATATTGGATGTTGTAAAATGTTGCCTGTAGATTGTTCACAAGGCAATTGTTGATGGCGTGTGACCAAAGGACATCAGACAAAACCTGATCATAAACAAGAGGGCCATGATGGCCCTGGATCGCTCACCTTAATTATACAATGTACTATGCAAAACACATCAAGACAATTATTCTGAATGCAACCTCCAGTGTTAATAAGATTTTCCTTCATTTGGCCTAGTGATCTATAAATTATTTTTCCTGATATGACTTTCAACTTGCTCAAAGAAAAAATGCGGCCTCCGGAGTTTGAACAATATTGACCTTGTTTCTGACCCCCATATGACCCATATTCGAACTTGAACTAGATATCATTTAGACAAACATTCTGACAAAATTTCAAGATGCTTAAGCAAAAAATGCGGCATCCAAAATGTTAACAAGATTTTCCTTCAGTTTGGCCTAGTGACCTAGTTTTCATTCAGCTAAACATTCTGACCAAATTTCAAGCTGCTGTAGCAAAAAATGCAGCTTGTACAGTGTTAACAAGATTTCCCTTCAATTTGGCCTAGTGACCTAGTTTTTGACCCGGCATGACCCTTATTCGAACTTGACCTAGGTATTATTCAGCTCAACATTCTGACTAAATTTCAAGCTGCTGAAGCAAAAAATGCAGCTTGTACAGTGTTAACAAGATTTCCCTTTAATTTGGCCTAGTGACCTAGTTTTTGACCCGGCATAACTTGATCTAGATATTTGAGGACAACCATTCTGACAAAATTTCAAACTGCTGAAGCAAAAATTGCGGCCTCTGGAGTGTTAACAAGATTTTCCTTCAATTTGACCTAGTGACCCGACATAACCCATGTTAGAACTTGACCTACATATCATTAAGACAAACATTCTGATAAAGTTTCAACATGCTCAAATTGAAAATGTGGCCTCCAGAGTGTTAACAAGATTTCGCTTCAATTTGACCTAGTGACCTCGTTTTTAACCTCATATGGCCCAGTTTCAAACTTGTCCAAGATTTAATGGAGATAAATGTTCTGATACACTTTCATGAAGATTGGATGCAAAATGTAGCCTGTAGAGTGTTAACAAGCTGAAATGTTGACGACGCACGACGGACGGACGCCGGACAAAATGTGATCACAATAGCTCACCTTGCACTTCGTGCATAGGTGAGCTAAAAACACAAACTGTGCAATAAAAAAACAGGACTTCCTTTATATACTACATTTAATTAGATAAAACAAGCTTGATATGATTTTGATAAACTTATCCATTAATAAAGATTACCTTGTATGAATCCATTAGTAATAAAGGTAATCAGCTGAAGTTCTTCTCCTGTCCTCGTCATAACAGCTGTAATTCCATCAGTAAATGGGTTTCTCTCAATATATTCCCTTGTTTGATGTTGATGCAGGAAGTTATATCCCGCAGTCAAAGATGCATGCAATTTTCATTGTTTTGACTGGCACCAATGACCAACGGGTATATCACTAACTGCCTATATGATCTTCTTCTCCCATTATCGCCATAACAGCTGTGATTCCATGATTGTACAGGTTGATCTCAATCCATTTACTGTTTTGATGTGTATGCAGGAAAGAATATTACCCCACAGTCAAAGATGCATGATATTTTCATTGTATAGACAGGTACCAATGACCAAGGGGTATATCACTAACTGCTTATATGAATTTCCTCTCCAGTAATCACCATCAGAACTGTTATTCCATGATTGTATGGGACGTTCTAAATCCATTCTGTTTTAAAATAAAACTTGATGCAGAATATGATTGACTGCTGTTATAATAAATGACATCAGACAATAACTGCAAAGTCAATAGTCGACAAAACGGCCACCATTTATCGATTCACCTTTTTTATCTCAAAATCACGGAAACCACTAACAATATTACAACTGTAAATTGTGTTTATGAAATTGAACACAAAAGTGTTCCTTAATGGGTCAGTAACAGACCAAATAACTGATTTATTCATCGACCACCTTTCATAAGCAAAACAAATTGATATTGTTTCATTTCATTATTAAAGTGGGTTTAATACTAGGAATTTTTAAAATACTGGGACCTAATACTAGGAAAATGACATCACGTCAGCGGTTTGACGTCATAACGCTAGTCATTTGGCGCCCAAACCTGTAAATTTCATCTAGACATATTGTAAACGTTAATGTAAATGAAACAATATTATTTATGTTTTTGCTCATGAAAGGTGGTCGATGAAATAAATCAATTATTTGGTCTGTTACTGACCCACTACGGAAAAATAGGGGGTCTGGAATGTATAGGGGGACTCGGCTAATGCCTCGCCCCTTATAAATTCCACAAACCCCCTATTTTTCCATAGTGGGTCAGTAACAGACCAAATAACTAATATTATATAAAATGAAATGATAAATTAAAGAATGAGATTACAAACACTATTTATACCTTTTTCCTTTTAAATAGCCTAATATTTAAAAAATAGACCAGAATTGAAAACAATATACATGTATATTAGTTATGTCAAAAAGCCAAGCTTTGGGTTCTGCAAACAGTTTTGTTTTAGACCAGTTTGTACGCCGGTGCAGTCTTATCTAGATTATCCCTTTAAACCAGTGACTTCAAACTTATATTTTTTACATCAATTGTGAAACAAGCTTTAATCTTATATTAATCACGCTCAATGTTCTGGAGATACAACCAGTTCTCTCCCAATTTGTGTGGAAAATCCCAATCTTCACTGAATTCTGATTCAGATATTTTGGGCATTTTTTTAAGAATTAGGTAGACTGAGGATTGGTATTTTTATACATTTTTCATTTGAGTATATTTGGGCAAAGATGCTTCTATAATTTTTTGAAAAGGGGCCAATTCCCCACTTGTGTTCAGAAAAAGTAGCCATTGAGGGGTTTATACAGATATTGTTGACAATCAAAGATAAATCAACATTTAAATTGACATAGGATTATTATAATTACTGATGATACAGAATGTAACTTACATTTGTGTTTATCTTATGAAGATGACATTTGACCTTACAGCATATGATGTTTGAAAGCATTGTGAAAAAAGGTCAAATTGTTGACAATATTCAATTATACTTCTCACAATGCTTTTGAATTAAAATCAATTGTGCATTTTCTAATTCTTAAGATTTAACTGTTTTGCAAGATGTTTTATACTTACTTGAATGATGTTTAGCTGCAGGGTGGATTCTTTAAAAGCATCGCAGTGGTCCTGACGGCTTCCAGAATTCTCGACCCCAATTTAGATCCCAGTTTATATAGGTGTGAATGGATGATGGTTCTTTTGTTGTATAATCACTACATTTAGATAATGATTAATGCAATAATGATGTATGTTTCAACATTGTTATAAATTATCTTATATCATGGTTTTCAAAGTATTCTTAAGATTTGAAGTATTGTTTGATAGAGGACATTTCCTCCTTTTCTCACAATCTTCCTTATTCATTAATATAACTATACCTTAGCCAGAAGTCAACCTGTCATGTACATATTCTCCTTTTTTCACCAAATGTTTTCAAAGTCGTCCGCAGCAGATTAACTATTTAGAACACATCGAGATCATTTAAATAATCAATCAACAGGTAAGTAAGTATCAATAATCAGTCTTTTGTTTATGACACCTGTGTGTTAAACCATCCATTCACACCTATATAATCCGATAATGGGGTCGAGAATTCTTTGGGTCGAGATTTCTGGCTACCGTCCATGCAATGTGCCTTGTTAAGATTAATTTTTGATTATCACATCCTTTTATCAATTGTAAAAACATTTTTTAGAACACACAGCACAATGCATGCCTATATAAATCCGTCTCGGCCACGGATATGTGTCTCCAGTCAAGCCTTTTAGAAAACTTGTTCAAACTTCCTTTTTTGGACACCCGATATGTCTCTTGAATACACTGGGGACGTTTCTTCTTGGGTTCTTTTCGCCTAAAAAGCTGTTAGTTTTACCTGATTATAAGCCATTAGTCTTAAATATTCCGTCCACATTGCAAATGTGTTCACCACTAAAAAATGAAGTGGATGCCATGTAGTAGACACGTAAGATATTACGTCATTAAATGTGTAAACAATCTGCGCTCGAGAACTTCGAAGAACACTTCTAAAAATAGATTCACTTTCTTATGTGCTATTTTTGTGATATTTATGCATAGGGACTTAGGGTCATATTTATTTCTTACATCATAGAGTAAGCGTGGGAGTTCCGGATCACTAACAAAACAAATAGTGATAGCTAGAATAAAGGAATTGAGAATTTAAAAGAAACTTTTGCAGTTTAATGGCAAAATATCCCACCTTTCATCTTATATTTGTTGTCTGTCACAAACATGAACATTGTTTTGGTGTATTTGGGCAGAGACATAAATACATGTCTCAGATTTGTGTTACAGGGTGTATGTTCAACCAATTTTTGCATCGATCTTTGACCGTCCAAAGGAGTTTTGTCAGAAGGACTGACGACTTTAGTAGGTCTGTGAAGCATTGTCATTGATCTAGTGAAACAAATTTACCAGGAAGAGCATCTTGGATCAGACAGTTATTCCATCGCCAGGATCATCCGTCAATGAATGCAAAACTTTCAAATTTACAATACAGCTAGATCTTATATCTTTGCCTACAAGAACGCCAAAATGATATTGTCTGTGTTAATATATGTTACGAAAACGAGAGAGATAAAAATTCTTACCTAAAACAAAGGGAATCGTAGCCGATAGGTTCTGGTTATCAGCCTTTAGTGTAAACAAAAAAGTGATTGTCGTTATCTCGGGAACCAGCTTGATTTGGACGGATGTGACGTCGGCCGGATATGAATAAATGTCGGCCATGGTTCCCTGCTTTGTTCTATGTAATTTCATTTGGATTTCATGAGCTGGGCCGTAGTATCTTTGCACCCAATTTTTTTCCATACTGAATATAGGAAATTTCCCCTTATTAAGGTTAAACCTCATAACGAGCTTAAGTTGTACAAACAACGTCATGTGCAATACAAACTATATACTATGCAGTACAAATGACATTATATGTGGTGTATTTGTTTGTGTATGCAGTAGTTTTACATGTAAACGTTGTATGTTGGTCAATATATGCGATGTATGTTTTAATATATGAAGTGCCTGCACGTATCTTTATACCTGGTGAATTATTATGTATGTGATCATAAAAGATCATAGTACGCAATGCATTTGGCAATATGTTCGGTCCATACTAATGTATACATTATGGAACGCCTTTACTGTCTTAGTATGTTGTATTGTATTATACGCAGTACATTTTCACGTATATGAGGTACATATTTCATTTGACGTGGTACATTATACATGATATGCAGTACCTTTTCTATTATGTATGGTGATTATTGAATAATATGCAGTGCAAAATAGTGTTTAAACAGTAGAATAACCATTATACGTTGTACAAACAACGTCTAGTGCAATACAAACTATATACTTTGGAGTACAAATGACATTATATGTGGTGTATTTGTTTGTGTATGCAGTAGTTTCACATGTATACGCTGTATGTTGGTCAATACATGCGATGTATGTTTTTATATATGAAGTGCCTGCACGTATCTTTATACCTGGTGAATTATTATGTATGTGTTCATAAAAAATCATAGTACGCAATGCATTTGGCAATATGTTCGGTCCATACTAATTTATACATGGTGTAAACAGCTTTATATGCGGTCCATTTTTCATTAGGATGATCATACTTTCCGGCAATCTCCGTAATTATTTATCCGGAAAATACCGAGTCAGACAGATAGATATTAACATTTACACCGTTTACTCAATTTAAAAAAAAAGCGCTTGCATAATTTATAAATAGATGTGTACACGTACACATGTTCTGAATACACGAGGGGCAGAATGTCGTAGGATTCCGTAGAAATCCGCTCTAGACGAGATTGGTCTGTTCATTCGGCATGATTTGCAGTCTGATCAAAATCTAAAATCTAAAGTCTGAATATTACTAGTCCAATAATATATGACCTCTCACAAGCTCGAGTGCTTGTCAACTGAGTCTTATGTTATAGGAGTAGAATATGACATGTACTAACATATGCTTATTAGAAGCTTCAGTCAACTTGTGAGGATTATGATAAGACAGAGCAAATATGCAGGCTGATTTGAACCTACACTGTTCAGAAAAAAACGAAGTAATGCCTTTTCCCAAAGACAAAATCAAATATATCATGTAAATCACTTTTCAAGTTATTTCTCTTATTTTCAGAAGCTGCTGAGGAATTTAAAGTTGTTTTTATGAGGGAACATTACCTTTAAGTGGTAACCTAAATACATTTTTTAATATTTTCCGTAATACAACAATTAAGTATGCATCAGATGACGTTATGGCAACACTATAGAAAATATTAATAAATGAAAGTATAATTATTGAAGAGGGGTTGGTTGAAAGCATTGTGACAACTGGAGAAATTTCTCAAGATGAGCAATTTATCCTTTTGCCATAATGATTTCAAGAGTTGTCTGCATCAGGAATCAGAGATCGTCTGTATAGACGACATTCTGCATCTCGTCTATTTAGAAAAGTGTGCACTCCCATAAAGATTGTTCCACAAGGCCTTTTTAAAATGGATTAGACGGTGTTAATGTTCAAACCTATCTGTCATGCTCGGTAATTTTCGGAAATAATTCCGGAGAGTGCCGGAAAGTATGATCATCCCCAATGTAAATGCACTGCGTATAAAGTTTAAACCACCGCATATAATCAAAGTACCACCACACGTATTGAAGAATAGACTGCATATAATGTTGTTTGTATTGCATATGACGTTGTTTGCACACTATATAATGGTTATTCTACTGTATCTTCATACTTGTGGACTTCATATTATTAAATAACCACGATATATTATACAAAATACACTGCATATCATGCAAAATGTACCACATCAAATGAAATATGTACCTCGTATACATGAAAATGTACTGCGTATAATACAATACAACATAGTAAGACAGTAAAGGCGTTCCATAATACATGGTGTAAACAGCTTTATATGCGGTGCATTTTTCATTAGGATGATCATAATTCCTGGCATTCACCGTAATTATTTATCCGGAAAATACCGAGTCAGACAGATAGATATTAACATTTACACCGTTTACTTAATTTAAAAGCGCTTGAATAATTTATAAATAGATGTGTACACGTACACATGTTCTGAATACACGAGGGGCAGAAATGTCGTCGTCTGCATTGAAATCCGCTCTAGACGAGATTGGTCTGTTCATTCGGCATGATTTGCAGTCTGATCAAAATCTAAAATCTAAAGTCTGAATATTACTAGTCTAATAATAAATGACCTCTCACAAGCTCGAATACTTATGTTATAGGAGTTGATTATTACATGTACTTACATATGCTTATGAAAACTTTTAACGATTATGATAAGCAGAGAAAATATGCAGGCTGATTGGAACCTACACTGTTCAGAAAACAACAACAAAGCTATGCATTTTCCCAAAGACAAAATCAAATATATCATCTAAATCACTTTTCAAGTTATTTCTCTTATTTCCAGAGCTGCTGAGGAATTTAAAGGTGTTTTTATGAGGAAACATTACCATAAAGTGGTAACCTAAACACATTTTTAATTCTTTTCCGTAATACAACAAGTATGCATCAGATGACGTTAAGGCAAAACTATAGAAAATCTTAATATTATTGATGATGGGTTGGTTGAACGCATTGTGACAAATGGAGAAATTTCTCAAGATGAGCAATTTATCCTTTGACGATAATGATTTCAAGAGTTGTCTGCTTCAGGAATTAGAGATCGTCTGCATAGACGACATTCTGCATCTCGTCTGTTTAGCGCACATTGGTTTACTATGGTCTACTTATCAGTAGAAATGCACAGAAATAATATTGGTGGACTTTTGTGGTACCAGGCACCACATTTATTATACTAAACGTCTGGGCCACTAATACGTTTTAGTGGTCCCAGTAACGTATAGAACAATCACATGGTGCAAAATATGATTTTTTGGTGATTTACAAAAGTCACTCGATTACCACACATTGGTTTACTATGGTCTACTTATCAGTTGCCTGAGAAGAATGTCTCGAGTTCTTTTTATTAAGGTATATCACGGCGACAGTTCACTTATGGGTAAACAAACCAGTACTAGGCTAGAAAATGTGCCTTGCCCTAAGGGCACTACACATTGTCCGCCGTACCGCGACTGGGGATCGAAACCGGGACGCACGGTTTAAAATCCCCGAAGCTAACCACTCGACCACGGCGGATTCCTAGAAATGTTCGTGGAGTATTAGGGCTATGAACCCACGAAACATAAAGGAAGACTTAACCACTATGATATCATGAAACTAGATTATCTTAGAACGGAAAATGTCTTATATTTTGGAATATCAGGATATAGTAGGCAGCTTCTTTCCTCCGTTGGTTGATGTTTGAATTCCTATTTCGACTTCACATTAACGCTAAGACTAGACTATACCTTGGTGAGTGCTGATCTACAGCATCTAAGGTCAGATGTGAAAGAAAGTCCTAGAATTTGTTTTGACCCAAAGGTGAATGACAGGAATTTTGAAATCGTTCTTCTTATCGCTTATCGCATCATGATTAACCATTTCCCTCATATATACGCTTTTTGACGCCTATCCAGCAGACGGAGAGTCCACAATGTTGGTTTTCACACACACAATATAGCAGGCGACCGTGAACATATCTAGGAAACTAGGAAAACATGTAGAAACTATCTCTGTATGAAAGTATGATTATGGATTACATTTGAAAACATTGTAGCAAAATGGAAATAAGCTCATTGTGAGAAAATATTCCCTTTCTTCACAATGTTGTCAAAGTTATCGACGGCAGACAAGTAAGATGCTTCTACAAGTAGGTAAGGGTTAATCAGATAACAGTACTGGCGTGATCTTGTTTCATGACGTATTGACCTTATCAAACCATTTATAAAGAGACGTGGTCTTGCTGTTACCTTAGTTTATCCTGGTACTCCGAACGATAACCATCAAGGTGAGTGATTTTATTTATTTCGAAAATAGGGAGTCACCGAAACTAAAGGGGAGTAATACTTCTTCATGTAACCCGTTCCAACTTAGAAACAAATCTGCAGCTGATTACTTTGAAATGATATGGGCAAAACTATAGAAAATATCTACACATTAAAGTATTATTATTTAATAGAGTTTAAATCATTGTGGCAAAACTATAGAAAATATCTACACATTAAAGTATTATTATTGAATAGAGTTTAAATCATTGTGGCAAAACTATAGAGATATCTACACATTAAAGTATTAATATTGAATAGAGTTTAAATCATTGTGGCAAAACTATAGGAAATATCTACACATTAAAGTATTAATATTGAATAGAGTTTAAATCAATGTGGCAAATGAGCATTTTTTCCTCTTGCTACAATGTTTAAAAAAAAATCGTCTGCTGTAGATGCGTCAAAAGGCGACTATGTCTGGGGGTAATGTTAACGGAAATGAATTACCGCTGTATATCAAATGGGCTGGTTAGGCCCAATGGAAGAGAATTAAAATAAACTATCAAACGTTTACCACACGCAGACAGACTTAGAGATGTATTTGAAGCACACGAACTTAGAATATTTTCAATACGTCTGTCTTGATACCGTCATTTTGGACCAAATCGGGCCCGGATAAAAACATTCTAGACTTTCAGTTTTAAACAAAGTCAAAATACTAAACGTGATAAAATCAATCATTTTTAGTGCATCCTATACACATTTACAATGACTCAATGTCATATATTCAATGCATTCTGGTGATGGTATACACTCATTTCTGTGCAAACACCGTTTTTTAGGGACTATTTAGCACTAGAACAGCTTAAGTGTTTATCGTAATTTGACCTACTCGTTTTTAAAACAATGATATGCATCTTAATTGAAACAAGATTATAATTACTTTTCTCATCATTTGTAGTCGTGGTGAATTTGAAATCAATGGTACTTTACAGTCATACAGTCAGTATATGATCTCAAGTGACTTTAACTTTTTCCACCTGCAGACGCATTCTGCAGCAGACATTTGGACAAAAAGAGCAATTGTTCATGATGAGCATTAAAGTATCAACACAATTCTAGAATTGTTCTCATATTAATTGGATGATTACACCTTCGTTGCCTAGATGCTTCTAAAGTTGTCTGCTGTAGACATATTGTATCTTGGATAAGGTTAAAGGAGGTCTTCGCAAAAGGCACAGACAGTGTATTGATCTTTGTTTGACGCAAAACTGTCGAAGGTCGGTTACCTAGTGAATAAACGAATGTTCAGTCCTTTTTCGTGTCAAACCTATATCTGCTATTTGAAATGTCTAAGGACAGCCCGAACATTAACCCTTAAAACGTTGTAACGGTAAATTATTGACGTCACTTCAACATTATGAAGTATCAACTCTCTAACACTATCGACTCATTACATTCATGAAAGTTAGTGTAAGGAACGACAACTCTGCGAAGGAGAATGTGGAGTATCAGTCAGTGCATTCCTACAGGAAGTCGCATACTGGCGGTTTCCAATAATATGACCTGCGATTGGTATTAAATAAACCTCTCGCTACTATGGAAACTCAAAACGACGTAACAATTATATTACCGTTTTCAGAATTTATGCAAATTACATGTTTGTAAATTTACTATATATCTGAAAGTAATATTCATGTAGGAGGGTTGACTCGTAATCCGTACACACAATTATTCAATTGGTGATATTTGTACACGACATTTTGGAGAGCCCCTCGTACAAACTAATACGATATTTCCTTCACATTTTAGACCTGAAAAATGAAGTGTGTGATCGCCCTTTGTCTCATCTCTGTTGCGTTGGCAGCTCCAGCAGGTAAGTGCTTTTAACGTATCTGATGCAAACGACCTTTTGAAAACATTGCGACAAAAGAAGAAAGTTCAGTACAAGTGGTTGTATTGATGTTTTACGCCATTTTTATATTAGTTCAGTTATATCACTCGACCACGACGTAATTTTATCTTACTATTACTAGATAAGAAGATGCTTTACTAAAAGAAATGTAATCCTTTACCGCATGTTGACGCATCAGCAAAGACGTATTTTGAAATATTGAGAAAAGAGGAGAGCTTGCTGATACTAATTCTCCTGCTGTAAAGAGAACCAACATTATTGACTCTGCGTAATGTATGGACCCAGATCAGCCTGCGCAGTCCGCGCAGGCTAATCCGGACCGACACTTTCCGTCTCAGGGTGATAGAGGTATAGAGTAATGATTCCTGAAACAGACAATCCACAGTAGGCGAAAAGTATCTGTCCGAGTTATTCTGCGCGGCATGCTTAGGCTGATAACATAAGCTAATATTATTTTGATATTTCTTATTTCCAGAAAAGAGATTCATCGAACAAGTCGGTGATTTATTAGCAGGATCACTTTGTAAGTTTATCTTTCTCTACTCGAGCCGCTCTATGCGATTGGGGGTCCTATTGCAGCAACGCATTTAATGCCGCTTTTGACAAAATACTACAGTTAAGAACATCATGAAATTGACACATTTACCGTTCACGCTCAGTTCCGTTCCGTTCAGTTCCGCTCTGCTCACGTTCAAATCCGCTCTTAAAGCGTTCAGTCATCCAAATCATTGTCATTGCTTTTTTCCGTTCCGATCAAATTGATCGCTTTTTTACGCTCACTGAATGCTTTTTTTCGATCAAAATCCGTTCAACGATTTGATTGGCTTAAATTAATTTCGTTTCGTTCTTATGTTTGTTTACTTAACCCTAAATATCAACATACTAGCATCTAGAAAAATGCATACCTTTTTATGATTTAATTCATATGAGTAACTGTTAAAGTACGTATTGAAGCAAATTGTATTATGAAAAATGGATCATATATATATATAATATTGTTATATTATATTAACAATCTGATACTTAAGTGTCTTATAAAAAAAAGGTTTAGTATACACATATGACATTCACTAAAGTAGCTTCGTAAATTAATTATCGAATAAATTGTTGCACCACTCAATGAGCGAGGCATTCATGTGATTGGATTTTTTCATTCATTTTTATTGTTTCGTTCAGAGCGCAAAATTCTGTTCCGCTTTTAAAGCGTAACAACTTCGTTCCAATCAGGGCCACGATCCAATCACGTTCCGCTCAGATTGTCAATTTCAAGATGTTCAACTGTAGAAGTGTAGATTTAGAAAAAAATGAATTAAGTATATGGGTTATCAAATTCTACGTCAAATGATCGATTAATTTGTTTGGGATTAATTGCTTTCAACATCGACTGTAAGCCCATAGGTGGAAGAAGACGAACGGCGTTAATTGCATTTGTTTTTGCCAAACGTATAACAAAAATTAGGCCGAGCTGGGACTCGAACTCACAACCTTGATCGAAAGATTGCAACGCTTCCGACTGATCTACCGGGGCTCGTCTAATAATTACCGCGTTTGATTGAAAACAATGAATATAATGTAAAGCGTTTGATCGGTCGAAAGAAACATGGGTTTGTTTGACAACTGACTAAGGGGAAAGCTCGTTTTACATTAACCAATAAATAGTTAGAGATACATCTCTCTTAATAACAGAGATAAATAACTATTTCAAATATGATGGTATCTCTCTAAGCCTTTTCGGATTTCGTCCTTTATTAAAATGACCTTGAGACATAGACATCCTTAAATGCGATATTTTCGGATTTCGTCCTTTGTAATAATTGACCTAGAGACATAGATATCCTTAAGTGCCATATATTGTAATTCGTCCTTTGTTACAATTGACCTAGAGACAAAGACATCCTTAATTGCAAAATATTCGTAATTCGTCCTTTGTTACAATTGACCTAGAGACAAAGACATCCTTAAGTGCAAAATATTCGTAATTCGTCCTTTGTTACAATTGACCTAGAGACAAAGACATCCTTAAGTGCAAAATATTCGTAATTCGTCTTTTGCTACAATTGACCTAGAGACAAAGACATCTTTAAGTGCAAAATATTCGTAATTCGTCATTGTTCTTATTCCATTGACTCAGATACTCTAACTGTTTGTCACAATTGACCTACAGACACAAAGACAGCCTTAAGTGTGATGTACAATTTTCCGATTTCGTCTTTTGTTACAATTGATCTAGAGACATAGGAACCCTTAAATACGATATGTTAGTATTTCTCCTCTTTTTGTTACAGTTGACTTAGATACCCTTAAGTGTGACGTACAACTGATGCTCGATGTTATCGGTGCCGACCCAACGGAAGTAGCCTGTGAAACAGAATGCCACCAACTTTTGAAAGACGGTCACATACTGAACTACGGATGCCCATTGGTCTGCCATGGGTACGTCATATATTTAACTCAAACTTCTTCTTGTTGAAAGTATAATCTTATTGGAGATCGCACAATGCCAGATGAGCGGGTTGATCTGGTTCTATGCTCGACGTAAACAGCCCATGACTGGGTTTCCTAATGATTGCTTCATATTAACCACACTAATTGCGGTTCAGAATCTAGTTATATAGTAATGTTACAATAGAGACCAATTGCTCTGATTGAGCATAAGCTTTTATTTAGCTTCAATAGGTACACAAGTATATGATAGGTACAGATACATTCAAGAGACATAGTTAGATAAAAGGGAGTCGGGTTGCTAAACCATTTGTACTTTAACGGTTGTGTATAGCAATCACACAGAAGTTTCCAGAAACTGGACCGGGATTTGAACCTGAATTTCTGGACTGACAGTCCAGCATGTTAACAATTAGACAACAAAGTCAGCGGATTGTAAAGATCGGAGTAGTGTGAAAGTTGTAACATTGTAACATACTGCCTGCATATTGAACAGACGCAGTCAAAGAACACTATTACCTATTATACTGACACATCGTTACGCGAAAAAATGGTCACATGTCATTGGAACCTCATTAAACGATAAACGGTATAATAGCATACATGTACATGTAGGTAACATAGAAACATTATCGTATACATGCCATATTATATTGGAACCTCGTTTGGCGAAAGACGCCATTATGACATGGATGACAGTGATTCACTGTCGTCAGTATTGTAGGAAAGTAGTAGTATCAGCAGCTCTTGGTCGTCTCGTCACGTTTTTTGCATGTTTGGTGGCCGTATTGTTTCTATTTATAGTAAATCATTTGCATAAAAGCGATATTTTTCGTGTGTGAAACGGACAATTTGATTACGTTTTATATGAATTCATCTGCAGATAAGGAGATGAACAGTGCGCATGCGTGGCATCAACTTTGGATTAACTATGTTCTATTGTAGTTAATTTTAAAATTGCTACCATTGAAG
Organism: Serripes groenlandicus; assembly: GCA_031761405.1. Classification (NCBI taxonomy): domain Eukaryota; kingdom Metazoa; phylum Mollusca; class Bivalvia; order Cardiida; family Cardiidae; genus Serripes; species Serripes groenlandicus. The sequence goes on from JASEVX010000015.1 coordinate 5,152,486, forward strand.
AATTTTGAACAATGAAAGTATAACAAAATTCATTCAACAATGTTGAACAAAAAGAAGGCCATAAAGTACAAAAAGTAGATCTTGTTCAAGCTCAATATTATTATTATTATTATTATTAAAGAGTGGTTGTATTAGACAGGGAACAGCTTAACAAACATTGTGGTATTTAGCACAGGTTTGACAGTATTATTATTATTATGATTTCAGGTTCCAGACTCTAATTCATACATGGCACGTTGTCCCAGGAGACAGTTTGTGCAAGAACGGAGCTACTACAACGGTGTCCGCATAGGTCTATTCGAATAAAATCATTTGACTGAATACTTATCTTCTTTTCCCTTTTTTTTAACTCATTTTTAATAAGATTCCCTTTTAAGGAACTTACTCACATTCAGACGCTTTCTGACGCTTCTGCACTAGTTAACGTTTTAAACTTTGTAGAAAAAGGAGAAATGCTCATGATGTGCAATTACTCATTTCGCCACGAGGTGTTTTTAGCTGTATACAATATTTATACGTTCACGTATATAAAACTTTCAACATTTGTGCATACATTATTACTCGCAGAATTATGATTCTAATATTTCCAGACAACTTTTAAACAGTTTTAAAATTTTGACTAAACTATCTATACTCCGGAGTTCAGCATCTTTAAGATAGTCCATACGTTGACAGAAGCGTAAGAACGGAGTCCTGTTTCTTCCGCCATCCACTGTTCGACTTAACCCTGTCCCACATACAACAAGACTGCAGCAGACGACTTTGAAAACATCGGATAGAAGATATGGTTAATCTTTACAAATGAGCGTTTTATTAATGAACAGAGTTGAAAACTTTGATGCGTCATAAAGCGTGCAGATGTGGAAATGGATTAATGGCAATGCTGTCGCGCCGAATATTTAATCTCGGCTATTTATAATTTCGAGTTGTCGACAGGACGACCAGTTTAAACTAACGCATTTATATCGACCCAAAAACCGAAAACTTCGCCGTTTCAAGTTCAAATATTCAGCGCGAAAAAGCAATATAAGAAGAAGCTTATGACGAGTAGAAGTAAACTAGAGAAGTCGATGGCGGGAAATGGATTCCGTACGTACTCGATTGACGTTGTTTCAGATGTGTTCCAACACAGGTTTTGTTATAATTGGCTTGCGTTAAAACATTTAAATTCTTATTCCGCTTTACGCCACTTCAAATAACACTTACGATTACTGTTTTGCACGAGCTTCAACTATAATTACGAACAATACAGATTAGTTTAAACTTATATATTTTACATAGATTGCAAAACAAGCTTTAAGCTTATATTGATCACGCTCGATGGAGATATAACCCGTACTCGCGCTAATTGTGAGGTACAATTACAAAGGTAGAACCCGCTCATCCCGGGATTCGAACCCGGGACCTTTGGTACGAGAGGCCGACGCTGTATTACTGCACCAATGTGTTCCACACACTTTATACTGGCGCCCTGGTAATAAAACAGATAAAGACCAGTATGTACATTTCGAGGGCTTGGCGTGAACATATTTTTTCTTGGTAAACAATGGAAATTTAGGTACCATTGCTCGTTCTGAGCAATGACACTTAAATTTGCATTGTTTACAAAGGGGTCAAAATTGCCCCCTAACCAGGGTTTTCAAAATAAGTTTTAGTTACAACCGTTTCACACCAAGCCCTCGATTTGATCAGTCTAATCTGGGTATACAGTGTTTGCTGCTCATCTGTCAATGTAAGCAGTGAATGATGAACCTGGCTGCATGGAATTCAGACGAATACGAATAATCTTCTTTTTGATGCACCTGGTCTGCCGTAAAAAAGCCTATCTACTGTTGAAAATGGTATTAAACCCCGATCGCTCATCCTAGTGGTCCGTCTTTGTGACCTTTGACCTTGTCCATGGGTAACGAATGTAACATCTGGCATCGACGATGGCTGTGATTCTTAAGCAGAATGTTTCTGTGACACGACACACATGGCGCCCTGGTAACGAAAACCTTACCCCCGGGTAAAGGGGCGTCTTCTGGGTCAACCTACATAAAAGAGGTTCAAAGTTAAATCATACTAACTCATTGTCATGTTCCTGATATGTAATTTAAGAGCCATTGGATACAGAATTGTATTGATAATGCGATATGGTTGATATTCGAGAAAGCCGAAATTGCTCTTTTAAAATATCAATCAAGAACATCATTCGCATCACGGTTTCCACTGTTCCCATATTTTAGTAACATAAGCTTGTCAGGAAATTTGTGTATATTATAATATATTTGCATTTTCAGCCGCAGGGGCGCTGGACCAGTCCAGTAAAAAAATAAAAAAAAATGAGAGAAAAGAAGCACAGAAATAATTTTGGTGAATTTGTGTCGTATCAGTTCCACTTTTATTATACTAAAAATAAAGAACAATCGCACGGTGCAAAATATGATTTTGTGGGTAAAATGTGTGAAAAGTTGTATAAAAATGGAAATTTCTGGAATTTGTCAAAAACTGTGTCACATTTTGCAATAAAACACTATACTAACTGTATTTACTAGATATCATAGTACAGTAAACTAGGACTGAACAGACGAACAGGCTGATCTGAATCTACATTGTTCAGAAATGCCAACTTGTACATTGTCACCTGAGGACCATTCATTTCGTGTTTTAGAAAAACTAACACATTTGCCAACTTGTACATTTTCCCCTTAATGGGCTCTTATGATCTATGAGGATCTTTTCCCACTGACACCTCTGCAGCAGATGACTTTTGAAAACATTGTGGCAAAAGGGGCAATTAACTAAAAATGAGCAATTTCTTTTTTGATTTGCCACAATGTTTTCAACACTATTTTAAAATCAAACTGTCATCTGTCATCAGTGAATTTCCATATTTTTCCTCAATTGTTTTCAAAGTCATCTGCTATGGATGTGTTATGTGCGAGAAAGGGGTACCGACTCTTACGTCATCCACATCGTATCTGGCTAGAGTTGGTACATAGTGGATCTGGGAGTTAGTGTCGCCACACCTCTCGTGGAAGTCCTTTACACGCATCTCAATGGTACCGGGTGTTACGCTCCGCCTGTCAAACTGTAAAGTGTATGGTGTAAACCAGTTCCAACTTAGAACAAATATGCAGGAGTCGACTTTGAAAATCATCTATGCACAAATATGAAAACTCTTTTATTATTGATACTTTCATTATTCAGAAGTGTTGAAAACATTGTTGCAACATGAGAAATTGTCACATTGTTTTCAGAACTCGTCTTCTGCAGAGGCGTCAGAAAGCGTCTGCATGTGGGAATGGGTTAACCGCTTTGACACGCCACTCATTTACATTAACTCTTTCAGCGCCTAAGGCAATATTGAAGTTTTTGCAAACAATACTGATTCAGGTGAGTCAGCTCGTAACGAGCTGTCTCACCTGAAATCAGCATTGTTTGCCTTTTAGTTATCAAAATAGTCCAAACTTTTCTTACATGAGAAATGGAAAGGCCCTATTTTGAACATGGAAGAGTCTACTTTAAACAATTCGGCGCTGAAAGAGTTAATCTGATTATGTTTAGCATTCGGCTGTATACTTCGTAATGAGAAGGCTTGGAAAGCGCGGATGGTTTTTTTACGTTGCGACAGTGTTAACGATAATGTATTTGAGGGTTCCATTCCAATATGTATGTTTTTTCTATCTCTTTTTTTTTACTTTTCTTTTTTGTTTAAAAAGAAATTGAAATATGTTAGGAGAAAGCCAGGACACACATTAGTAAGCGAACTGGCCGTCTTGATATGACTGAAACTTATTGAAAACGGCTTCAAAACCCCAACCAGTCAATCTTCCAATATGTCAGTTTGCTACACATTCAGTCTAGTAATGTCGAATGAGAGCTAGGGACATACACTGCTATAAGTACATTTTAACCCTATACTTACAATCATTATTTTAACTTTAAATCTTTTAGCGCCAATGGTAATATTTAGATGTTTGCAAACAATGTAGAATCAGGTGAGTCGTAACGAGATGTCTCACCTGAAATCAACATTGTTTGCCTTTTAGTTATCAACATATGCCAAGACTATTATTATATGAGAAATGGAGACGCCCGCTTTAGTACATGAAAGAGTCTATCTTAAAAAATTCGGCGCTGAAAAGGTTCAAGAAACATCATTTCCGATTGGTAAATGCGTGCCATACGATTCAGTCAATCAGCGCTTACGTTACTTTGATGTTTAAAACAATGTAAAATGTAGTTGGCACAGATCGTTAAAAGTAACCCTATACAGTGTGTTTATATACATGTACCTGTAGTGTACGGTAAGTGCTAGCATAACTTTTTGCTGTACGTTTTGTAAATCTCGATGGAGCCCTCTCAAACACGTCGTCGTTATAACTTTCCTCGACACGAAGGATGTCGGCGTCAATCTCAGAGTCGCCATCTTGGAACAAGGCCTAGAAATAAAGACTTTGAATCAATAGTAAATCACTCGGTTACATACGGAAAACATATTGTTTTCCGGGAATAGGCGAGTGGTACCGATTTGAAAGAAATCGGCTACGCTCGAATGATGGTGTTCGCATTGCAGGATACATGCTTAACAACTGCATTACAATTGTGTTAATGTTGACATTTAGTACATCAGGTTTCAATTAAAGTATACACAAGTAATAGCTTCTTAACATATTAGAAACACGGCAAACGACATAAAATGCAAAGCTAAATATCATCTTACCATTGCCATGACACTTTTGTCACGTGACCTATTCTTGTGCTCTAACATACTCGAGAACTTCCTGACTAATTGGTTGCCATAACGACGGTACCGAAAGAGGTTATATTCTTCGTCAATGACGCGTTGGCGTTGGCGTGAAATGTCCTCTTCTCTGTCAATTGGTGTCTCTGAATACTGAATGAAGGTTACACAAACATAATTGATTGAGTAATTGAAGGAGCTTAACGCCGTTTTAAACGGTATTTCGGTTATATCTCGACGACCAGTTCACATAACGTGTGTACTATTCTCGTACCATTCCTTCAAGCTGCATGTTACAGGGGCGTATCTTTGCAATAATCAATGTGTAGGCCGTCTCGTGAGAAAACCAACATTGTGGGCTCTGCGTAAAGTATCGACCCGGATCAGCCTAAGCATGCCACACAGGCCTACCCGGATAGACACTTTTCGCCTCCTGAGAATTTTCTGTTTCAGGAATCACTACTCTATACAACTATCCCCCTAATACGGAATGTGTCGGCCGAATCAGTCTGCGCGGACATTCATCCTAGTATTCATAAATTCTACAATCTAATGTCTTCGCAAAATGTTATTTTGATAAGAAATTTAGCTATGTTTATCTATAATGCTTTTAAAATAAGAAGAACATATCTTGATTATTTTGAATAATAGTTGTGTTACAATGTTGCAATGTATAGTTGGTTCTCCTTGAAGGACTTGTAACTCAAGCTGCTATAAAACGGGTCTATGTGTTCTCTTTAGAAAGGTGATGATATATCTCATACAAAGTCTATTTTTTCAGTTAAGCATTTCTAGTCAATCTAAAAGTCGTATTATTGTTCTAACATTAGCCATAGCCTTTAACTCTTAGAAATATATCATGTAATGGATATCCGAGTTTTTGTATCATTTGTCTGTATTACTATGATGTAAATACTGTTCTCACTTCTAATGCTATGTAATTATGCTGTATCATGTGTATGGGCCGGTGGCCTAAAATATCACATTAAATAAAACTGATCTGGTCGATACATTACGTAGATGCCTATCGCCGCAGCTGTATTGTGGGGGTATTTTGAGAAGAAATGTGTAGGTACGTGCCTACAGTGCCTAAAGGGAGCTACGCCCCTGTGTTACTGTTTACCTTCCCTCATATATTTAGTCTGTTTAGGTCATTGATGAAAAACAAGTTATGTTTACCAAGAAGTAACTGATTGGTGATTATGCTATCGATAATTATAGCAGATTTTAGGTAAATACACTGCTACTAACATGTATCCTGATGAATTCAGTGGCGTCGCGGGTCGTCAATCCAGGGATTGTGAGTTAGAACCCGAACTCGGAAGACATTCTTTCCGACGTTTGAAAAGGGGAAATGTGACAAGCGTCATTTACCAAAAGGCTGGCAGTATATGTTTAAAAGATGCCAGTTACTTTAAAAAAAAATGTTATCTGGAAAACTGGTGTGAGGAAGCCAGGAAATGTATGAGAAGGTGAACATGCCGGCGTGATATGACTGAAATTTGTTGAAAACGGCGTTAAAACCTAACAAATCTTATTTTCTACACATTTCAATAATAATATTTGATACATTCTGATTGTGTGTAGCGGGCAATGCAGACCTCATGAACTTGTTGTTAAAAAAACGTACCATATAGCATTCGTAAACGCATGAACTTGTTCTTTTAACAGCAGACGACTACGAAAACATCTTATCAAAAATGTGCAAAAATCTCCATTTTTTTTATTCAATCGAGTTGAAAACATTGTGACAAATGATGAACTTGCTCTTTATGAGCAATTTCACCTTTGTCAACATGTTTTCAAACGTCTTCTGCTGAGAAGGCGTCTGAAAGCGTCTATATGTGGGAAAGTGTTAAGTCGTACCAATCAACACTTGTAAATGTATTTTTAAAGTTGCCAGTAGCGGGATAATAGTAACAACTCCAATGTATTAGTTCAATACAATGTAAGATATCGTTAGATAGTGTTTGAGGCGTGACCATCATTCTTCCATCACATTTACCTTTTGGCCAATTGAATGATGATGCTTATCATCCATTTTTGGAAACTGATAATTTTTATTTGATATGTATTAAAAATGTAACTTCGTCAGTTAACCCTATGAGTCAGCCAATGCCAAAACCGCCATTCATGAATTTATTTATCAGCCGGTTCAAAATGATTATATAGCAAACAAAGAGGACCGTACTCATACATCACAATGTCACGGGCTTAACTGATCCTCGCTGATTGCACGTTCGAGACAATCCATTTTCCCATGGCGGAGAACGTTTCTACCATAGCCTAGAATTGCCCTATTACAAACACGCACCAAGTCCCATAAATCGACCGGAGAATGTTTCTACCATAGCCTAAAATAGCCCAATTACAGATATGCACCAGCCTAAAATAGCCCAATTACAGATATGCACCAAGACCCCAAATCAACCGGATAATGAAACTACCATTGCCAATAATGGCCCAATTAAAGACATGCAACAGGACGCCAAATCAACTTGAAAATGTTTCTAAATACCATAAGAGAGATGCAATAAGGCCCTACATCAATCGGACAATTTTACTTCTATAGCCCGTTATGTGATACCATTACAGACATGCACCAAAATACCAAATCAACAGGACAATATTACTACTGTAGCCCGTTATGTGTTACCATTACAGCCATGCACCAACACATCAACCGAGTAATGTAACTACCATTGCCCGTTTTATTATACCATTACAGCCATGCACCAAGCTCTCAAATCAACCGGAAAATGTGCCTACCATAACCAATAATGACCCAATTATAGACAAGGAACAGGACGCCAAATCAACCGGAGAATGTTTTTACCACAAACAATAATGACCCAATTACAGACATGGAACAGGACACCAAATCAACCTGAGACTGTTTCTACCATAACCAATAATTACCCAATTACGGACATAGAACAGGACGCCAAATCAACCGGAGAATGTTACTACCATAACCAATAAGGACCCAATTACAGACATAGAACAGGACGACAAATCAACCGGAGAATGTTTCTACCTTGACAAATAATTACCAAATTACAGACATAGAACAGGACGCCAAATCAACCGGAGAATGTTACTACCATAACCAATATGGACCCAATTACAGACATAGAACAGGACGCCAAATCAATCAGAAAATGTTACTACCATAACCAATAAGGACCCAATTACAGACATAGAACAGGACGCCAAATCAACCGGAAAATGTTACTACCATAACCAATAAGGACCCAATTACAGACATAGAACAGGACGCCAAATCTACCGGAGAATGTTACTACCATAACCAATAAGGACCCAATTACAGACATAGCACAGGACGCCAAATCAACCGGAGAATGTTACTACCATAACCAATAAGGACCCAATTACAGACATAGAACAGGACGCCAAATCAACCGGAAAATGTTACTACCATAACCAATAAGGACCCAATAACAGACATAGAACAGGACGCCAAATCAATCGGAAAATGTTACTACCATAACCAATAAGGACCCAATTACAGACATAGAACAGGACGCCAAATCAACCGGAGAATGTTACTACCATAACCAATAATGACCCAATTACAGGCATAAAACAGGACGCCAAATCAACCGGAGAATGTTACTACCATAACCAATAAGGACCCAATTAGAGACATAGAACAGGACGCCAAATCAACCGGAGAATGTTACTACCATAACCAATAAGGACCCAATTACAGACATAGAACATGACGCCAAATCAACCGGAGAATATTTCTACCATAACCAATAATGACCCAACAGGACGCCAAATCAACCGAATGCTACTACCATGTATCGTTATGTTATACAATTACAGACATGCAATAAGACCCCACATCAACCGGACCATGTTACTTCTAAAGCCCAGTATGTGAAACAATTACAGACATTTACCAGAACGCCAAATCAACCAGACAATGTTACTAATATGGCCCGTTATTTGATACCGTTACAGACATGCACCAGAATATTAAATCAACCGGACAATGTTACTACCATACCCCGTTGTGTGATACAATTACATACATGCAACACGACCCATATCTAACCGGACAATGTTACTACCATAGCCCGTTATGAGATATAATTACAGACATAAACCAGAACACCAAATCAACAGGAGAATGTTTCTACCATTGCCAGTTATGTGATAACATTACAGCCATGCACCAAGACCCGAAATCAACCGCCGGAGAATATTAATAACGTAGCCTATAATGACCCAATTACAACATGCATCAAGACACCAATTGAACAGAACATGTTACTACCAAACCCCGTTATGTGATACTATTACATACATGCAACACGACCTTAATTTAGTCGGAGAATGTTACTACCGTAACACGTTATGTGATCCACGACTACAAATCGCCAGGCGAGTGTAACTGCCATTGACCGTTATGTGATAGCATTACAGACAGGCAACATAGCGAGTGTAACCGCCATTGACCGTTATGTGATACCATTACAGACATGCAACACGACCCTGATCGCCAGGCGAGTGTTTCTACCATTGCCCGTTATGTGATCACATTACAGACAGGCAACACAAACCTAATCGCCAAGCGAGTGTTACTACCATTGCCCGTTATGTGGTACCAAACAACTATGATCGCCAGGCGAGTGTTACTACCATTGCCCGTTATGTGGTACCAAACAATCCTAATCGCCTGGCGCGTGTAACTGCCATTGACCGTTATGTGGTAACATTACAGACACGCAACACGGCCCTACTCGCCAGGCGAGTGCAACAGCAATTGACCGTTATGTGATACCATTACAGGCATGCAACAAGACCTTAATCAATCGCTAAGCACGGCTTACATGTAAAGTATTGCGTAAATACCCTCAAAAGAAATTCCTCGAACTCCTCTTCATTCTGAATAAAGGTTCCGTCCATTCGGAGTCGGAGTAACACTTCGTTCATCGGATTTCTCAACTTGTGTAAGCTCATTGGTTCCCTGTTGGGTTTAATGGCACGCATACACCCTCGTCGAAAAAAAGGTTTCGCTGAAATAAAATAGACAAGTCAAATGATAAACCTAGTCTGGAACCCGGCGTACTCAAGTAAATAAGTTCTTCTGGCATGAATCAACAAAGGCGACTAGATTGGTCACCTTTCTGTATTGTCGCAGTAGCATATTTTAGTAAAATTAGTAAATATACAAATGATTTTAGTAAACTCTACAGCGGACTAGTACAGCTTGATGTTTGGAATCAAAACATGAATAATGAAGAAAATTACTTTCGGAGTTTGAAAGACAAAACATGTGTGGTCTACATTAATGTTTTCTCTGTAGCCTTTGCGTGCTACACTATATCCAAAGGGTACCGCCATTATTGTTGTATGCTTGACCCTAATACATAATGAATGTCACGGGTAAACAAAGGTCTCGAGTGCCTTGTGGAAGTAGTACAAGCGCCGGTATTAAACTATGTAACTAAAAACCTATTTTGAAAACCCTGGTGTAGGGGCAATTTTGACCCCTTTGTAAAAATTGCGAATTTAGGTGCCATTGCTCAAAACGATCAATAGCACCTAAATTTCCATTGTTTACCAAGAAAAAATATTTAACGCTTATAAAGACTGATGCCGTAACAGGAGTAATACCATTTGAATGTTCTTTGACTGATTGTCTAACTCTGGCTCTCTCTTTCATATTTTCCTTTAGTTGTATAACACCCGGGTCCTTGTTATTGATGAGAGGGGCTTTGTCCTTCTTGAACCACTTTAACGCCTTCTTCAGCTCAGCTTCACGGTCCTGTATCTTCTCTACACCTTTAGTGACCACACCTAAACAATTCAAATATAAATGAGCCGTCCCGCGAGAAAACCAACAGTATGGCCTTTGCGTAATGTATCGACCCACATCAGCCTGTGCAGTCCGCCCCAGGGGGATAGAGGTATAGAGAAATGATTCATGAAACAGAAAATCCACAGGAACCGAAAAGTGTCTACCCGGGTAAGCCGTTGCGGCATGCTTAGACTGATCCGGGTCGATACTTTACGCAGAGTCCACAATGTTGGTTTTCTCGCGGGACGGCACAAATGCGAGTATAATAATCTTCATCGAACACATTTTGAACATTAATCGAGAATTAACGGTCTTTATGTGGTAAATAATGGCATTTAATGTGTTTTAAAAGGGTCGTCTGCTGCAGAGCCTTCAAAATGCGTCTTTGGAAAATTGATAATTTGAAGGCACGGAAACTTAAAAGTAGTAACAAAGAATTACCATGGTACGACTTCTCCTTACTCTCCGTCTCTACCTTGTTGTATAAACAGTTTAACAACGGAACCTTATCACCGAGGCTGTTTTTCATCCTAAACTGTAGTTTCATTTTGATGTAGGCCAGGATGAGATCGTTTAATGACCCGTTTCTTCGTAACACGCGTCTGTAGAAAGGAAATAAGTGAGTGAGGTTTTTTAAAAACAGGTACAGCTAACGAACCATATTAGTACACAATATGAGTGGCATTCAACATAGATATGGGTGTATGAATGAAAGGGAGATAATACGTTTGATTGGATAATACATTACAGACTTCTACCAGGAAGAAATCCAAGTCAATGCTACTCCCTTTCAAAGAAACAGTTATATTGTTTATTTTAACACAGTCGTTGCTCCCTCGCCTGCTCATCATAGCTTGTTCAATCCTATCTGATCTGACAAAGAAGTGTATACCAGCTTATTCAACATCCATGAAGCTTTATGTGGTGCATACATTGACATACATCAAGATATCTCTTTGCATGACAATTATGTATGCACTACATATTTACATAAACTTTTTCAGCGCCAAAGGCAATAATAAGGTTTTTGCAAACAATACAGATTCAGGCTAGACAGCTCGTAACGAACTGTCTCACCTGAAATCAACATTGTTTGGCTTTTAGTTATCAAAAAGTCTTATCACGAGAGAAATGAAGTCGCCCAATATTGAACATGGAAGAATCTACTTTAAATAATTCGGCGCTGAAAAAGTTAATTTGTTATAGTATGTATTGAATATATGACAATGAGTTTAAATGCATTGTGAATGTGTATAGGATGCACTGGAAATGATTTATTTGATCACTTTTATTTTTTTGACCTTGTCTGAAAGTGAAAGTAGAGAATGCTAAACACCGGTTTGTCCGGGACCTTTTTTGTCGAAAATGACGGTAACCATTTTCGCCAGGTGAGTTCTTTCTTGCATAATGCATGACCCCACATGTTCTTTGAATTGTTTTAAAGCTAAGAGGTAACTCTTTCCAATGATATATGGTGTTCTTTATGGGAAATGCTTAGAAAGTGTGACAATTGATGACTGAAGTTGGTCGATTTACATGGAAACAAAGAAGGAATTTATTTAGTGTATTGTGACCTATATATCATATTCAGCAACTTATTCACCTTTAACTGTAATATTTGAGTACAAATGAGTACTATGTACACAATCATTCTCTTGTTTACCCTTTTTTTGAATACGTTTGACGATGATCGCAATACGTTTTAAATGTGCCGTTATGCATCAATCAGACCAAACTACTTAGCTGTACGTATATTGAATCTGACGACACTGCATAAATGGTCGTTTAGAACTGATCCTTTGCAATTTGAAATATCTCGGAACACTCTGCAATCATATTCCTAATATTTTGAAGGCGCCAATTTGCTTAACAGACTTAAAGGACAATCTGAGACTATCTGTAACAGGCATCCATCATATCTATACGAGCATTTACTATTGTGGTGAGTTTATTTCTGGTTTTAATGCCGCTTTCAACAATTGTTCAGATATATCACTGCATTCCCTGGGTAATTTACCAGTACTACAGGTCCATATATCCTGACACTAGTCAGTCAGTCAGTGTTATGTTAACACCGTAATATTAACCCCGCAACCCTGAGTACCAACGAGGGAAGACACTACTACGATGTTTAAAGTCTTTGGTATGACCCGACCGGGGATCGAACTCGCGAGCTCCCGAACCCGAGGCGGTCGCTCTCTGACTCTACACCACCGAGGCGGTCTGGGTTTTAATGAAATTGGAATCATACCTAAATGGTTTTACACACAGAGAGTAGACATCACAATCATGGAGGCAGCGGTACCCCTGAACGTATGTATTCAGATTCGACATTATCTCTGTCACACCGAGCACTTCCCTATCTAACACGGCACACATGCTGATCTCCTTCCGGGCAGCTAGACGCTTTGAGTAACGTCTTGTTACCTCACCGTGACATTGGTATTGTTGTTGGTAGACACGCCGACGTGATTCCCTTGAAAAACAATACATCATGTCAAATCAATACAATACAATATACAATATTTTTTCTTTGCCATCATGTGCAAGCAGTAAACAAAGCAATAAACAAAAACAGCACCTATGATATACGCGATGATGTCAACTATTCAGAGGACTAGACAAGGAGAAGCAAACTGGTCTTTTCCCAGACTTCCTTGAAAACAACTACACATTTAAAATAAGGACAATCGCTACAAATAGAATTTGAATGCAGATGAAAACATTGTGACAATAGGAGAAATAACTCATCATGTTTTTAAAAGTCATATGCTGCAAACTGCGTCTACATGTGGGAAAGGGTTAACAATGTAACTAGAGCAAAGCAAAAACTATTGGTGTTGAAAGGTGTTTGAAAACGATTAAAGACATCTGGAAATTGCTTTGTTGACATAACTTTTGAAGTCAAATTAACGACTAAATTAAAAACAAAAAATACGATACAGCTACCTTATGGCTCTTACGACCAGTGTATATCTAGATTAAATCGCACATTCCCACGGTTTGATCTTACTCTTTGTGAATAAGGCACAGCAGACTCCTAGAAATTTCTTACAACTAATTATGAATTTGGATTAGATATCACGGACAGACATTTATCTACAATTGTCAACCGTCTCAGTGGTGTAGTTGTAAGAGCGTCCGCCTGGAGAGCGGGAGACCAAGGGCCCGTTTTATCAACGGTCGTATCTCGGATTGTCGTAAGTTTGGACGTAAGTCCGGATTTACGTCCGATAACTGTTTTATCAAACAATCGTAGCTAAGATCCGTCTTTTTTGATAAAACGGGCCCCAGGGTTGAAGGGATAGCAGTTCCACTAGTGTGCTGGTGTAAGAATAAGGTATCCAGCAGGACAGGTAATTTATGCAGGAAACGGCGTTATATTAGTAAAATACCGTTGAAGGCGGTGTCAACACCACACAAACAAAGATATCTACATTTGTCATAAAAACGATTAGCACGTTTCTTAATATTTTTTTTTAAACCAATGTGATTATTTGTTTGTAATATCAGATCGCAGGGAACCAGATGATGCGTGTGAAAGACTCTATGCCTACCTCAACCAACCACATTCTTTGTAGTATACGTCTGTACCTGTCTCAAACGGCCAGAATTCCGGGAACTGGTACCGGTGTTTACCGGGCTCTATGATTAACTCTGCACTTCCACTGATGACAAATATATAACTGGTTGTTAATTATGCTTTTTCCTGAATTGTTAGGTTAATGTGAATTGTCTGCTGTAGACACTTAAGTGTTAAAATGTTTTATATCGTGGATGCAGAGATGGAATCATTGACAGAAAAGGAAAATTGCTCAAAACGAGCAATTATTAATACATGTAGTTCATAAAATAGTCTGCTGCTAAATAATCAAATGAGTCTGTATCAGTCAATGGATTAACCTTCGTGATGTCGTACATAAGATTGTAACGTGGTGGTGTAACGGTAGAGCGTCCGCCTCGGTGTGGAAGGTTGCGGGTATGATCCCTGACTGGGTCATACTAAAGATGGTAGCAATGGCTCAGGATGCTAGAGTCAGAATAAATGGACCAGGAGTACTGGTAACTTCACAAGGATATAACTCAATATGTATTGATAGCGGCGTAAAACACCATACAAACATTGTTCTACTGACACCAAGGATTTCAAAGATTCGTTTTCCCAAACAATTGCAGTTATAGTGTTATCTTGAATTAGAGGCTTATGATACAAACAAGTAAAACCACGGGAGTCTTTATAATACTTTTTAAACTACCTATTACAATGTGATGTTCATGCTTTTATTTTGGCTTAATTGACGCTTCAAAACAAAACAATCATTTTAAATACCATGTTTATACAATTAGATAATCTAATTTGCAAAGAAGATTTATCAAGGACATTCTTGAAGAGATTTTTATTTATTTCAATAATTTCAAATCAAATTATAAACGCCAATATCAGAGAAATAGATAACACACGGACGGTTTGAATGAAATAGTTTCTTCTTTTGTTTGTCATTCTTTTCTTTTTAAATGTAGATATATACATAGGAAACTCGCGAAAACTCGAATATGGTTTAAATCGAACTAATCGAACGGATAATAGAACGAATATGTCTTTTGAAAACAGAGCCGCGACAATCAGAACTGCTGCTGCGCTGTTTCTTTGATATTATTTTATCACTGGCTTGCATGACATAATAAAGGTAAGTATAAATAAACCATGATGCTAAAAATACAATCAATGTATATAGAAATATATCATAAAGTGTTGTATTTACCTTATAATGAATTTCATACTTTTGACTGGTTCCCCTTGTTTGACTATAAATGTCCCAGCGTCATAGTGGTGTTTCTTTAAACTGATCTGTATCATACCTTTGGACTGTAATGGCAAGTCTCGAAAGAATGGATGGTAATCGACATAATCGATCAGGTCGACGGCGTCTTTGTCATGGTGCTCCTGTAAATACACGAGCCGGATCAGTAACAGAACATGACAAAAAGGACAATAATTACATTTAATTTATTGTTGTTGCAAACCCTTATAGGTTTCGTTAAAATACTGGCCTAAAAGGATACATATTTTCACCTGTTAATATATCAATAGTTTTACCACGAAGTATAACATTATAGTATATAATTGCTCAAAGATTTAGCAAGGGTTTTTATCCGGAGGCAATCAAGCAATGTTTGCCTATTTCAATTACCATCAATTTCAATCGACGGTTTCCCAGAATACCAATTCCACATGCAACCTGTTTCTGCAAAGAGTATCCTGTGGAAGGTCTCATTTTGGAAAATAAATCACTGTAGAACAAAAGTAACAAGGGTTAAGAGCATACTTTTGATACTGACCGCATGAAACGACATTAAATCGCCCATAATTAGTTCTCTTAACTTGTGGTATGCAATATCATGGTATCACTTGATATCATTAGCATTTTAAGCAAACCTTTATCTTTACAATAAAAGAGATTCCATAGATATTTGAGAACAAAGCACCCTACAAATGAATCGATATTAACATACATGGATGTTTTACCAAATATATAAGAGATGTCAAGCATTTGTATAATCATGTCCTTTAGTACATTTTAGTACATGTCAAGGACGAGATAGAGAGAGAGAAAGTTTATTTTACTCATACCAACACTTTAAGGTGCCCCATAAGGTGCCCCTAAAATATATAGAGCTATGTCAGTAGTTTGGTCAAATTAATGTTACCTTGATATATTTGTCAAACGTTTTCTCGTCCATCTCCATCATATCTGTGTGTTCGTCCACAATGACAGAACCCGTGTACGCATCATCATCATTCAGAATGGCTTCCTCACTAACATATTTACCTTTCTCTGGTAATATAAATGATCAATTTAAATAAAAGTTTGATTGAGCGATTGGTGTTTTCGAAATGTTTCAGTTTTATCACAACGTTTCCTGAGTAGGTTACCAATACTACTGATGCATTAATTATGACACCAGCAAGTCAGTCGTAATGCTGACCCCCGCAACCCGGAGCGTCAAGGAGGGCAGCTATTACAACCATATTCACCAGACGCTCTACCACAACACCACGTGGTTATGAACAATGCTACAATCAGGCCTTTGAAACCAGTGTAACCCAGATCAATATGCGCTTCTGAGGAGTCTGTGATACGACCGAGTAGATAAACAGGCTTATCCGAGTCAGTATAACATTTTAGTCATCGATGGTACATATAACTTGTACCTTTTTACATAATCATGGACCAACTCAAATGCATTCGTAAATGTCAAGTGGTGCTTAGGATTAAACTGTGGGTAATGGAAATGCACATGACACTGAATGATACCTGATGCGAGGAAATGGGTGTTTTATTTGTACATATTAAAACGCACCAATTGAAGTGATCTCTTTACAGTAAGTTGAGTTTCTCTCATTATTAGACTTCATTGGTTTAACATGTTTATGATAACCAAGAAGAAAGTCATTATACCTTTTACTCGCAAAACGGTGTTGTTGCTGATATAAGCTGCAATGATCGGATATAAAATGGATTGAAACTCATTAAAATCGAAAAAACTACTTACCAATCACTTGTATATATTAGTTCAGAAAAATTCTACTCACCATATTTCACAACAAAATTTCCCAGTTTTGTTCTCACCGATTGTGTCGATCTTCCTGACACTCTGGACACTGGGCTCCCGCTAGCTTGATTCCGGCTTTCTCCCTCCTGATTGGCAGTTACGGTACCATCATTTCTTTCTTTACCCTCGTCTTCTTTGACACCTTCCACCGCATCTGCCTCGTTTTGGTTTATGATGCCATCGTCTGTTTCATGTGAGTCGTTGTCGACGTCATCAAAATCTTCATTGACGGAAGTGTATAAAATCGGTGAAAGTCTTGTCCCTGTGCTTTTAGAGGCGGCTGATTTCGGATGAAGGTTGCGTGACTTGTCCAGAGCAGACGACGTCAATAAAATCCTCTCCAGTGAATATGAACTTCGTCTGCTTGATTTACCTTGTGACACGAATGGGTTGTTGAAAAGCGACGCTGATCCGCGTAGAATGATATAAACTTTGAGAGTAGTTTCACTGAAAATAAGAGTTAGATTGTCTATATTATTTACATATGCGTTCATTTCTAATGCTTTGAAGCGTCGTTAGTAGAACTTAATTTTTAAATAGTTGTGAAAGGTTGGTTTACTGATGGAATAGCAAAACCAGAAGAAAAATGTTCTTGGTTGTTATTTACTGCTACTTTGCTAACTTACAAAGCGAATTTACAAGTATGCCATTATGCTTAGTGCTTCAATTTTCTTTAAAAAAAAGAGTTTTTTTGCAAATAAGATATACGATTGATAAACGTGTTTAACAAGTTCCGTGCTTAGCTTATACCGTAATTGGACTTTAACACCGACAGCAGAGAAAATATATTAATAAGATTACAACATTTTTTCTCGAAAAGTAACTTGTAGCAATCAGCTCTAATGTCACTTTCCACCCCCCACAACCCCGCCCCCCCTCTCCAGAAATAAGTATGAAGGGTTAACGTATCTTTAAAAATATTGAATAAGCCAGTAACGAAAACGGCATCATAGATTGCAAACCTGTCACGTGGTTCCCCTTGCCGAAATATGACGTCATCTCGTTTAAATGTCTCGTGACGTGAATTTCTAATAACCTCTATCACGTGTTCTGAAAGGAAAACAGAAAAGAAGTATTGTAAGGAACACCAGCAAGTCAATCGCAATACTAACCCCCACCCCTCAATCGGAACTCCTCGACTATTATCCTAATAGACCTCGACTATTATCCTAATAGACCTAATCCTAATCCCGAGAAGTATGACGGAATTAGTCGAGGATGTCCGATTGAAGTATGACGGAATTAGTCGAGGATGTCCGATTGAAGTATGACGGAATTAGTCGAGGATGTCCGATTGAAGTATGACGGAATTAGTCGAGGATGTCCGATTGCCCCACCCCAGAGCACCAAGGAGGAGAGGTCATTATTACTATTTTGTAGAAGGGTTACACTAAGGGAAATTAATTCTGCAATGAATGTAACAGTTAAAACAGATCCATTATAATGTTGTTGAAACAAGAACGGATTTAAAGCAATTATTGACCCTTTACTACATGATATTATATTTCAAAAGGTAGTATGAGAATTCATCAACGTAGCGGGTACTAAAATAACCCAAAAGTTGTAAATTCAATCAATGCTTGTTTCAAGGTGTCGTAGCATGTTAATAAAAGAACAAGAACAGTTGCAAACAAAATATAACATGGTAAAGGCTTCCACGTACCATTTACTAAACGAATAAGAAAGTTGTGAAACCAACTTACTTGTTTCGAGGTTATGTAGTACTGGATTTCTTCCATGTAGCAACTTAATAAACGAAATAAGTTGTAAACCCGGGGATAAGTGCTATTGGCTTTCAAGCACTTAGCAGCTTATAAAAAAGCAAAATAAATTGTCTAACCAACTTACTTGATTCAATGTTACTACAATAGGGCCTTTTTGTCCCATGTAGCAACTAAGGTTGTTAAACAGAAGAACCAGAGGGAAGGGATTTGTGAACAACTTACTTGTTTCGAGATTACGTCGCATGGAATGTCTTTTACCAGATAACAGAAAAACAATAATTTTGAAAGAAACAACAACATGTATGAGTCCAGGTAATGTAGTATTGGGTTTATTCATCGTTGCCAGATAACAAAAATGCAATTATTTTGTAAATAAAACTTACTTGTTTTCTGGTTTCTTAGTATGGAGTTTGTTCATCGTTACCAGATAACAGAAATACAATAATTGTGTAAACAAAAACCTACTTGTTTCCAGATTTCGTAGTATTGGGTTTCTTCTTCGTAGCCAGGTAACGAAAGTTCCCATTTCCAAATCATCTCTTTTGTCGTTGACACTTTGTAGCAGTTCTATATAATCTTTTAGTTTTCGAGACATTTTATCACTTTTATTGTATCGGAAGATATAAATTTGATTTTCAATTTTCAGTAATAACGAATTAATATTTTAGTATTGTTAAGTACAATATTTTTTATCTTTTTGAATTCGTAAATTCGCGTTTTTTTATATCTTCATTATTCTGCAGAAGATATTCTAATTGTGTCTTCATATCATTTGTTCCTAAACATATCTTCAATAAATTTATATTGTTCGTTCATATCTTAAAATCCAGTAAAGATTTTCTTTTGATTCCGTCTATGTTGAAGATTTTAGTTACATGAAACAAAAATAACTGAGGTCACACGTTTTCTATTTTGTCTTGTAAGTAATTAAGTTAAAACCACAATGATAAATTACAGTTAAAGTTTCTTTTTATGATTTAGTTTTACACATTTTTCGATATTTCCATTGTCTATTTATCTTTACAAATTTTCCTTTGACCTTATATATGTACATTTTATCGGAGAAAGGCGCTATTCACGTCTGAAAATCTTTGAACACAGTGTAGGTAAAGGAAAATTTACTCATACGAGCAATTTAATCTTTTCCCAGAAAGTTATACAATGTCCTTAAAAAGAACTTCGATTTATATAGGCTCTCCATTCTTTTCTACTAATGATTTCAATATTGAAGACATATTATATCATCATAGCAGACAAGAGGTAAAGTTCGTTTCCTTTTAAATGTTTCCATAATACAAATGAGAATATTAGATCATTTACGGATGATATGAGCCATCCCGCGAGACAACCAACATTGTCGACACTTTGCTCCTATGTTTGTGTTGCGTTTTACGCCGTTTTCAACAATATTTCAGTCATATTACGAATATGTCTCGCCAGATTATCCGTCCATCAGTCGTTCTGCTATCCTTGCTATCCCTGCAATCCCTGATATCCATGCAATCCCTGCTATCCCTGCAATCCCTGCAATCCTTCTTTCTGCTATCCCTGCAATCCTTCGGGAACGCAAAGGAGAGAGATCATAACTATCATTATGTTTAAATATCTTTGGTGTGACCAAGAACAAATATTTTTGAAATACATTATGTTCATTGTCGAATGCATATTTATGTATAATTATTTCCCGTAATTATCCAGTCACTATTGTGTTTTTTGTTTACAGTAATAATTATGGAACAATAACTCATCTTCATTCAAAAGAGACGTAACTAAACATTGCAAATAGAGGTAATTAGCTCGTTTCGGAGATAAGCTCAAAGAACCGCCTTGGTATTCGTTCATTGACAGATATTTCATTTGGTTATGTTTTTTGAAAAGATTATTGGTTAAAAAGACTTTCAATTAATTTAGTCTGATTTGCTATCGATTCATTATTTTGATAACATTTAGGTTTCGATAATGATTTTATAACTGCCGAAAAACGTTTCAAATTTCCAACCATTTCCAATGTGTAGACGCATGCTGATGCGGTTGAAGATGACGAATTGTGAAACATTGTAGGAAAAAGAGAATTTATCTATGATGAGCAATTTCTTTTTTCTTCACAATGTTTCTTAAAGTGTTTTTCTTATTTTGATAAAATTCCCCATTTTCTTCGCCAAATGTTTTCAGAGTAGTTTACTGTATGTTCTCACTATGATAAATGTGGTTAAATGGAAAGGTTAACCGCTGTCATGTTATCTTACCATATGATTATCTTGCATATTCGAAGCAACACGAGGTCGCGAGTTCGATCCCCGGTCGGGTCATACCAAATACTTTAACAGTGGTAGTAAATGTTCTTTCCCTCCTTTGCGTTCAGGAGTGTGGTGATAGCATTACGACGGACTGAAGGGTGTCTGGATAAATGGACCAGAAATACCGGTAAATTACCCAGGAGAAAACGACGTGATATAACTGAACCATTGTTGTAAGCGGCGTAAAACACCATACCATACAACACGTTGCCTCAACACAACTTTCTCACATGAGTTATCCACATTTGAACTTGACATTTTAGTTCCACTACCTACAGGTTACTGATACTCTCCCTGGTCATCTAGTGGCCTTTTCTATATATCTACATATTTACATATCACTTTCCGAATTATTTATTGCTTTAACACAACTTTCAGGGGCGTGGCTTGGCAATAATCAATGTGTAGGACGTCTCGTGAGAAAAATCAACATTGTGTACTCTGCGTAAAGTATTGACCCGTATCAGCCTGAGCATGCCACACATGCCTACCCGGTTAGACACTTTTCGCCTCCTGTGGAGTTTATGTTTCAGGAATCACTAATCTATACATATATCCCCCTAAGTCGGAATGTGTCGGCCGGATCAGTCTGCGCAGACAGCGCAGGCTGATCTGGTCGATATATTACGCAGATGTTTATCGCTGCACCTGCATACGGGGCATTTTGAGAAAAAATGTGTAGGTACGCCCCTGACTTTCTCACATGACTTATTCACATTTCAACTTGACATGTTAAGTTCCACTACCTACACTATCTACAGGTTACTGATACTCTCCCGGGTCATCTAGTGTGCTTTTCTACATATCTACATATCTACATATCACTTTCCGAATTATATATTCATGATTGTTCCGTACATGAGCCATCCCGGGAGAAAACCAACACTATAGACTCTGCGTAATGTATCGATCAAGATCAGCCTGCGCGGATCTTGGTCGACACATTCCGTTTCAGGGGAATACAGGTATGAATCCTGAAACAGAAAATCCACAGGAGGCGAAAAGTGTATGTCCGGGTTAGCCTGCCCGGCCTGCTTAGGCCGATACTTTACGGAGAGTCCACAATGTGGCTCATATGTGTATACATGTTTTAATCTTCACATTTGTCTCGGGCGCCCTTAACTCAGTCGGTAGGGTCGCGGACTGTCAATTAAAGTGCTGTGAGTTTGAGCCCAATCTCGGCCACATTATGTCCTACGTTTAACAAATGTCAATGCGACTAGCGTCATCCGGTCTTCCATCGATGGGTTCACATTATATGTGGAAAAGCAGCCAGTTGCTTGGAAAGACTGTGCTGTGGATTACTGGTGTGAGTAAGCCAGGAAACACACGTGTAGGTGAACTGGCCGCCGTTATATGACTGAACAAGTCTTAAAACGGCGTTGAACATCAATCAATCTACATGTAAACATGAATTTTGCTCATTTTACTTATTTGATAAGAAACGGGAAGGATGCGATTTATATGTGACTGATTTATGGTATTAATCCAAAAAGTAACTGCTATCCAGAACGTACTTGACATTCATTGGAGAGCATTGCATAGTCAAATGTGATCCGAAAGGATGCGCTGGAAGATCTATATCTACACTGGTCATAAATTACTTACGTTTGATTTAAGCAGTGGACAGCTCAAATGTACATAATTAGCTATGCTCCTGTTTCCCTCAATATATTTTAGTTAAAAATATGGTAGAGTTAATTAAGGTTATATATAGATAAAGGGGTGTAATTTATCAAAATGAATAATTAACACAATATCGGTTATCTCCCTTATTTGTACCCACCTCGGACCAATCTATAATAACATGAAGGAAAACTGTTTCCAGATTCGGAATGCCTTGGTTCAAATCCCGAGATGACATCATACTTATTGTTGTATTACATTCTCCAGATGAAGCTGTTGGCAAGGAGTCTTAACTGTAAAACTATATTCTGTGCTCAGACTTTGTGCTAGAGTGTTTAATTTGTCGGAATACTTGTTTGGAGCACATAGTTCCATTCTGGGCACAAATAATGTTCTCAATGATTTAAAGTTTGGACTCCGTGACTCCATTTGGTACTGAGATATTGGAAGCAGCTGACACATTAAGTCTGGGGTTACCTGCCCCTACCATAACATTATACACCAGGAATGACGGTGCCTTTTGGTGTGTTACGCCATTTTCAACACGTTTTCGGTTATATCATGACGTTTCCTGGTCATTTACCAGTACTACTGGTCCATTTATCTTGACACCAGAAAGTCAGACATAACGCTAACCCTGCAATCCCGAGCGCCAAGGAGCGCAGCTATTTAATTTTAAGGTATTTAGTATGACCCGGCCGGGATCGAACCCGCGACCTCCCGCCTCCGAGGCGAAGGTTCTATAATAACAACACCGAAGCGGTCCATTGGGCAGAGTGTACGACAAGACTATGGATACGATTTAATGTGTAAACCAACCGCTTTAACCATTCAAACACAGAAAGTAGTTTGCTTCATTGTAAATGTATTGATTCCTAACTCCAAGTTGTATTCGTCCGCAGTTAAGTTTACGAAAATCAATTGTATGTACTACTAAACCATAAAAACGATAGCAATATGTAATGGGTGTTGACCAATTTAGTCGCGTGAATACGTACTTATTTACTTTAGTAAGACGGGTACATGTACCAATCAATTGAGAGATATTGCCTTTCAATCGATGTTTATAGAGCTGCTAACTAATGTTACGACTGCTTTTAGCATGACTTCTTGAGAGATCTTGCTTTTCAATCGATATTTATACAGCTGCTAACTAATGTTACGACTGCTTTTAGCACGACTTTTTGAGAGATCTTGCCTTCAATCGATGTTTATACAGCTGCTAACTAATGTTACGACTGCTTTTAGAATGACTTCTTGAGAGATCTTGCCTTTCAATCGATGTTTATACAACTGCTAACTAATGTTACGACTGCTTTTAGCACGACTTCTTAAGAGATCTTGCTTTTCAATCGATGTTTATACAGCTGCTAACTAATGTTACGACTGCTTTTAGCACGACTTCTTGAGAGATCTTGCCTTTCAATTGATGTGTATACAGCTGCTAACTAATGTTACGACTGCTTTTAGCATGACTTCTTGAGAGATATTGCCTTTCAATCGATGTTTATACAGCTGTTAACTAATGTTACGACTGCTTTTAGCATTACTGCTTGAGAGATCTTGCCTTTCAATCGATGTTTATACAGCTGCTAACTAATGTTACGACTGCCTTTAGCATGACTTCTTGGGAGATCTTGCCTTTCAATCGATGTTTATACAGCTGCTAACTAATGTTACGACTGCTTTTAGCATGACTTCTTGAGATATCTTGCCTTTCAATCGATGTTTATACAGCTGCTAACTAATGTTACGACTGCTTTTAGGATGACTTCTTGAGAGATCTTGCCTTTCAATCGATGTTTATACAACTGCTAACTAATGTTACGACTGCTTTTAGAATGATTTCTTGAGAGATATTGCCTTTCAATCGATGTTTATACAGCTGCTTACTAATGTTACGACTGCCTTTAGCATGACTTCTTGAGAGATCTTGCCTTTCAATCGATGTTTATACAGCTGCTAACTGATGTTACGACTGCCTTTAGCATGACTTCTTGAGAGATCTTGCCTTTCAATCGATGTTTATACAACTGCTAACTAATGTTACGACTGCTTTCATCATGACTTCTTGAGAGATCTTGCCTTTCAATCGATGTTTATACAGCTGCTAACTTATGTTACGACTGCCTTTAGCATGACTTCTTGAGAGATCTTGCCTTTCAATCGATGTTTATACAACTGCTAACTAATGTTACGACTGCTTTCATCATGACTTCTTGAGAGATCTTGCCTTTCAATCGATGTTTATACAACTGCTAACTAATGTTACGACTGCCTTTAGCATGACTTATTGGGAGATATTGCCTTTCAATCGATGTTTATACAACTGCTAACTAATGTTACGACTGCTTTGATCATGACTTCTTGAGAGATCTTGCCTTTCAATCGATGTTTATACAACTGCTAACGAATGTTACGACTGCTTTTAACATGACTGATTGAAATATCTTGCCTTTCAATCGATGTTTATACAGCTGCTAACTAATGTTACGACTGCTTTTAGCATGGCTTCTTGAAATATCTTGCCTTTCAATCGATGTTTATACAGCTGCTAACTAATGTTACGACTGCTTTTAGCATGACTGTTTGCACTTCTACTTCTGCTGTTATAACAAATGGGGATTCTTTAGTTTATATATGGGAACTCTGCTGTTATAACAAACGGGGATTCTTTAGTTTATATATGGGAACTCTGTTGTTATAACACACGTGGATTCTTTAGTTTATATATGGGAACTCTGCTGTTATAACAAACGGGGATTCTTTAGTTTATACATGGGAACTCTGCTGTTATAACAAACGGGGATTCTTTAGTTTATATATGGGAACTCTGCTGTTATAACAAACGTGGATTTTTTAGTTTATATATGGGAACTCTGCTGTTATAACAAACGGGGATTCTTTAGTTTATATATGGGAACTCTGCTGTTATAACAAACGGGGATTCTACTCTGCTGTTATAACACACGGGGATTCTTTAGTTTATATATGGGAACTCTTCTGTTATAACACACAGGGATTCTTTAGTTTATATATGGGAACTCTGCTGTTATAACAAACGGGGATTCTTTAGTTTATATATGGGAACTCTGCTGTTATAACAAACGGGGATTCTTTAGTTTATATATGGGAACTCTGCTGTTATAACACACGGGGATTCTTTAGTTTATATATGGGAACTCTTCTGTTATAACGCACAGGGATTCTTTAGTTTATATATGGGAACTCTGCTGTTATAACACACAGGGATTCTTTAGTTTAAATATGGGAACTCTTCTGTTATAACACACAGGGATTCTTTAGTTTATATATGGGAACTCTTCTGTTATAACACACAGGGATTCTTTAGTTTATATATGGGAACTCTTCTGTTATAACACACAGGGATTCTTTAGTTTATATATGGGAACTCTGCTGTTATAACACACGGGGATTCTTTAGTTTATATATGGGAACTCTTCTGTTATAACACACAGGGATTCTTTAGTTTATATATGGGAACTCTGCTGTTATTACACACAGGGATTCTTTAGTTTATATATGGGAACTCTGCTGTTATAACAAACGGGGATTCTTTAGTTTATATATTTGAACTCTGCTGTTATAACACACGGGGATTCTTTAGTTTATATATGGGAACTCTGCTGTTATAACACACGGGGATTCTTTAGTTTATATATGGGAACTCTTCTGTTATAACACACAGGGATTCTTTAGTTTATATATGGGAACTCTGCTGTTATAACACACAGGGATTCTTTAGTTTATATATGGGAACTCTTCTGTTATAACACACAGGGATTCTTTAGTTTATATATGGGAACTCTTCTGTTATAACACACAGGGATTCTTTAGTTTATATATGGGAACTCTGCTGTTATTACACACAGGGATTCTTTAGTTTATATATGGGAACTCTGCTGTTATAACAAACGGGGATTCTTTAGTTTATATATGGGAACTCTGCTGCCGCTTATTCCACTTAATAACAAAAGAACCAAAGTCGTAATTGTTTCACTCCATTTAGTTTTATTGGGTAGAATAAGTTAAGTTAAATGAAGACGGACGGATGCAAACTGTAGTAAAAAGGTATATAGATTCGACAAGGTATGCAACGGCACATGGTCACAATGTTGGCCTAGTTTGTTTAGAACCAATCTAATAAGGTATAGTTGTCTGTACTGCATTCAAATCCGGCATGTTTACAATTAGGCTAACATTGTATGTGGAGAAAACAGTCAGTTGCTTCGACAATCTGTTGTGTGGACAGGGGCGTAGCTTTGCAATAATCAATGTGTAGGCCGTCTCGTGAGAAAACAACAAAGTGGACTCAGCGTAAAGTATCGACCCGGATCAGCCTAAGCATGCCACACAGGCCTACCCGGATAAACACTTTTCGCCTCCTGTGGATTTTCTATTTCAGGAATAACTACTCTATACATCTATCCCCGTAAGACGGAATGTGTCGGCCGGATCAGTCTGCGCGGACAGCGCAGGCTGATCTGGTCGATACAATACGCAGATGTATATCGCAACAGCTGCATTTTGGGGCATTTTGAAAAAAAATGTGTAGGCACGTGCCTACAGTGACAGTCCCTAAAGGGAGCTACGCCTCTGGTTATTATATGCTCCCTTTATTAAACATGTATTTGTATTATGGGTAAATAAAAGTTGAAATTGAATTGGTGGAGTAGTGATGTGAGAAAGCTACGAAACACAAGAGAAGGTGAACTGGACGCCGTGATATGACTGAACAATTAATGACAACGGCGTTAAACGCCACTCAGGCAAGCATTATAGTATGTATGGCAACTTTAGAGACACATAATCTGAATCTTCAAAAACTCCAGTCTAGTAAAGATTTCCTTATCGATATGAATATCTACAGACTAGTATATTAAGAACTCATCAAATAGATCAGGCAATTTAAAAAAGGAGCTATTTATATTGGCCTTTGAATAGCGGCAAATGATTTAGCCGTAATACATAACATATTTTTCTTATTCATTTTAGTGTATTTAAAATGTATTATTGATGGATATACGCAGAAATATTGAAACAGAAGTGAAGTCAGATCTAGGAACTCCCTTTCCCAAATACAACATATCTGCAGCTGACGACTTGGAAAATATATTGACAAAAATGTGAAAAATCTCTGTAAATGTATTATAATTGAATAGGTTTGAAAATATCGTGGCAAAAGGAGATATTGCTAATAATGAGCAATTTCTCGCTTGTCGCATTTTGTTTTAAGTCGCTTGCTGTAATGACGTCGAAATGCGTATGTATGAGGGAACAGGTAAATGTATATTATTCCTTTAAAAATATCTATCTCCTTCCTTTCTTCTGACTTACTTTACATCACGATACCAAAACATGCTCTTTTTTCCGATAACAGTAAGATCTATGTTACATTGAAAATTTATAATTAACAAGATACACATTGTCATGACAAACTAAAAGTCCATTAAACAACAACAACACACACAGGCCAGCAGGGCCACCAAACAACACGCGGCCGCTCCCGTTCCATCGTCAGAACTACTTCGTCTTCTCTGTCGAACGCTGTAAAATAAATAAATGGTCATATAAATGTCACGTCAATGGCGGCCAATGAGGTATATCAAAATATACATGCGCGTCAGTAAACTCTCATCTGCATCTGCACTGATTGCAAATTAGAGAGATACATGAACTATTATTAAATGCATCAGAAAAACACGTTATTAATCTTGGATAAAAATAAAATGCTATAACATAGAGCTAACTTATGTTAACTTATTTTATGATAGCGTTTTTTTTTTTTTTTCGAAATTTGGCAAGTTCCACAGACGCTTAAATTATCCGCCAATAAATCTTGACGTGTAATTCGAACGACTCGTTACTTTCTAAAATCAGGGTCCAATTCCACTAACCTTACTTAGAGTTAAGAAATACTTAAATACTTAACGCATATGTCATTTTTATAGTTAAATACTTAACGCATATGTCATCTGTTTTGTTTCCTCAATAAACATATAAACATTTTTCATTTCTTAAAAAGAATTGTTAGTCCGAAAGATAATTTGTTATGCAAATTTAGCCATATACTTAAATACATTCCACCATTCATGTATAACAAACTTTTAGGAAAACAAAAACGATGAAATATGCTTTTAAGTATTTAAGTATTTAAGTTTGAAAGTATTTAAAATATTTAAGTATTTTTTAAAGTATTTAAGTATTTTTTAAAGTATTTAAGTATTAACGTATTTAAGTATTACTTAGCGCTAAGTTATGTTGGTGGTATTGGACCCTGATGACCGCCTATAACAGGTCGCCTCCGATTTGCATTTGTTTCAGCCAATCAAATTGTCGCCAACAAATCATTATATATCAGCATTGGCTCAAGAAAGAGTATAGCCAAGTCTTCCGATTGAATAGAATATTTAAATGTATAGGGTCAATTTAATGAACCTCTTATTTCGTTTCGGCAGATCCAATATACGTATAGCGAAATAGTTTAGTCTGATTCCAATTACAAATACATTTCAACATTACAGTTAAGAAACATAGAATGCGTATAGTTTTCATGTTCATGAAATGGTTCATTAATATCGTGTGGGATAATTTGACCTACTGGTCCTGTTTCCTGTATTTTCTGCATCAGTATTCCACACACTATTTAGCATTTGTATCGCAATTCTTCCCAAACAGACATTTTAGCCTCGTTGTTAAAAAGAAATCACGCTACTTGCAATCGATTTTGATAAGAAGCGGAAATAAAGTGTCCTCATTGGTATCGAAGGACTACTCTGCGTTGTTACTACGTCATAGATAAAAGGGCCGCATCGGACAAAAAGAGTGCTCTGGTTGCATCTGCGAATAAAACAGATTCAGTCGAGCATGTTCGTTTACGCACAGACTCACAGGTCCTCAACGGCATGTATGTCTGAAACATATATGCGAATGTAGCGTATCAGAATTAAACTACTTGGTGTGCTCAAACATGAACTATATTTTCCAAATTAGGCTTCTGATTGACCAATTTCGAAAATTATTTCGGTTCTGACCAATCAGATACTTGCACACAAAGTCTGAGAACAGAGTATAGTTTTATAATTGTGGAGCCTGGCGCAGCTTCAGTAGATAGATACATGTAGAGCACCCTTGTACCTTTATACGGTGTCTAAACGGAGAACTTATAAGACATTTTTGTCGGCTGACACGGCTCCAAGACAACCGAGTCTATGGCATTTCGACCAGTTCAGTTCCAGAGCAAACTTGCGCTTATGCCCAGCCGACCTCCCGTAGACGAGCGAGGTGTACTCTCTACGACTATAGCACCGAGGCGGTTGTAAGGCTCATTTGCATGTACTTACTGTGCAGGTTGTGCGATGATGACGGTCTGGGTGTGATATCCTTGGGCCGGATACTGACCCTGGGGAGCGGGGTAAGGCTGAGCATAGGGCTGTCCCGCGGGGTAAGGCTGTGAATAGGGCGGTCCCGCGGGGTAAGGCTGTGAATAGGGCTGTCCCGCGGGGTAAGGCTGTTGTGAATAGGGCGGTGGTGGTGGTGGATATTCGGATATCTCTGAAATATTGAATATTGTAAATTAAAATCTCTACTTGTCTGGTTTTAATATCGACTTACACTAACATTCAAATACAGTGGAGCATGTGTATAAAGACCACCCAAGGGAAGGCAACATTCTTGTATGTTCACATGTGGTCCTTAATAACAGGGTATGGTCGCTATAGACAGTGAATTGCTATTCCAGTGTGGTCTTTAGCACAGGTTTGACTGTAATTAGTATACTGTTGGTTCGCGAGTTCTTTGGGATCGATCAGTAAAATATAATTGCCCTACTCTGTACCCGGAATGATTTTGAACCTGTTGCCTTAAGTTAATATTTACCCGATATATCCATATAACATACAATTACCGATACATTCCATATAACATACAATAACCGATACATTCCATATAACATACAATTACCGATATATCCATATAACATACAATTACCGATACATTCCATATAACATACAATAACCGATACATTCCATATAACATACAATTACCGATACATTCCATATAACATACAATTACCGATACATCCATATAACATACAATTACCGATACATTCCATATAACATACAATTACATGTACCAATACATTCCATATAACATACAATTACCGATACATTCCATATAACATACAATTACCGATACATTCCATATAACATACAATTACCGATACATTTGGAGTAGAACCGCACTGGAAATATGAAATATTGTTTGCGTAGCTGAAAATGACACACTATCATTCATGGCCTGTTTTGTTTTGCTTTTTTGTCTTATAACCCTTTCCCACACACGGACGCTTCATGACGTCTCTGCAACACACGGCTTTGAAAACATTATGACAAATGGAGAAACTGCTCATAATTAGCAATTCTGCATTTTGCGGCAACCCTTTTAACTCTATTCAATAATAATACTTTAATTTTTAGAGGTTTTCCATTTTGGCCCAGACGTTTTAAAAGCCGTCTGCTGCTAATTTGTTGTAGGCTTACGTTGGTAATGGATTAATAGCCGAACGGGTTCTGATTGAGAAGAGACAATGTGGTATTGGAAATAGGGTCAAATCGTTTAATCCCTCTTTACTAGTTAACAGATTAAACTTGGCGCTCATAAATATTCGTGACGATTTGTTCTAAATTTAGATTTTTGAGACAAAGATGAAATATGATATATCCATTTTAAAACGAAATGTCAACAGATAATGTTATTAGCCCTGAACGTAATACTGCTCTTAATTGAGGGTTCGAATCTCGGATAAGTCATGTCTATCTTTGTTTATGAAATAGCATTTTTATAATAAAAATAATCTTTCTTTATTTTAACGATGTGCGATATTTCTATTTCAATTATAACAATTATGACAATTATATTACAATATTTTATGCAGAGCTCTAGATAAGGGGCGTTTTGCATGTTATAATTTTGCTTATTTGACCCTCGAAACCTATGTTGTGGGTACCCAAAAGAATCGTATCTGTGAGACTATTCTTTTGAGTAACCGCAACAAAGGGTTTGCTTTAATAATAGGAGAGAAATTGTCGGAAAAATAGCTGAATACCTTCCTTATCTGGACCTCTGTAACATTGATGTATTCTGTATTTCTAAATACAACTGATAAAATGTATTAAATGTGTCTATGTAACACACATTCATTGTAAATGTTCAGAACGTTAAAGTATACTATACATGTACCATGGTCTGCTGGCACAACAACATGACCTTCTGTATATATCAAGACATATTGTGGTCTATGTTAATGGTATTAGTGTTTGTTTATGTGTGCCATACGACAGGTATTGCATCTATACTTGTAGTCTTGAAACAAAAAAAGAAGGTGACAATCTAACAATTTATTATTGAATAATGTTTTCTGACCAAACAACAAAAAACCCACAA
Source organism: Serripes groenlandicus (assembly GCA_031761405.1). Lineage (NCBI taxonomy): Eukaryota > Metazoa > Mollusca > Bivalvia > Cardiida > Cardiidae > Serripes > Serripes groenlandicus. Next base: position 5,184,775 of record JASEVX010000015.1, read on the forward strand.
AATTGTGAGTTAGATACAAAACAGATTCAGAGATGTCCAAGCATAATAAGGATCGAACCCACGGGAAGTTAAAATCGTTTTTTTACCAAGTGCTCTTACAAATCACATGTGGTAACGATAGTTTGTTCAATAAAAGACATGTAAATAACGATCATATTGCCGAATGGTAACGGAGACACAGATTAATGAGTGCAAAATAAAAACAATTTTATCAATCTGTATATATATATATATATGAGCCAACATGTTGGACTATGTATCAACCCAGATCAGCCTGTTTTTGCTTTGAAATCGGGAGCCATTGAAAATGCCACGATTTAAAAACGGTACTTCAGTGCATAAACGCGCGCGTGTGTTCTGTCATACATATGATATGTGTCGCCTCTACCGAAGATGACATTGAAATAAAATGATAGATTGACCAGTTTGGTTAGTGCAAGAAAAATAATCTAAAAATAGCCCGTGCCTTAACCTTGTCTAGACTAGATGGTCGATGCTTCTATATACGACATTGGAATGACATTGAGAGTTGGTTAGTACAAGAGAGCAATGTGGAGATAATACACATTTCGTGTGAACAGTGCGTAACCATTTCACTCATACATATCCTAACGGCAGACGGCATTTTTAAAACATCATTTAAACGTCTTTAATTTGAGATTAATGACTACATTCAGAATTTATTTTTTTGAATTCCTATTTCGACTTCACATTAACATTAAGACTGGACTACACGATGATGAATGATGATCTACAGCAACTAAGGTCAAACGTGAAAAAAAGTCCTAGAAGGAGGTCAATGACAGGAATTTTGAAATCGTTCTTCTTATCGCTAATCGCATCATGATTAACCCTTTCCCTCATATAGACGCTTTTTGACGCCTCTGCAGCAGACGGCTTTTTGAAAACATAGTGACAATAGAAGAAATTGCTCAAGACAAACAATTTCTCCCTTTGCGACAATGTTTTCTACTTTAAGTCATGGGTTATCCATTTAATAATAAAGATTTTCCATTTTTTGACAAAATATGTTCAAAGTCGTGTGCTGCAGAATTGTCGTACGAGGGAAAGGGTTAAATGACGGAGCTATGCATATGTACCTTATATATGAACCCTTTCCCCACATACGACACATTTGCAGCAGACGACTTTGAACACATCTATTCAAATATATTGAAACTCTCTATCAATAAAATAAGAATTACTGAATGAAAGTATAAGACATTGTGACAAAAGGAACAATTGTTTCATTATGAGCATTTTCTCCTCTTATCACAGTGTTTTCAAAAATTGAATGCTTTTTGAAAACATAGTGACAATAGAAGAAATTGCTCAAGACGAACAATTTCTCCCTTTGCGACAATGTTTTCTACTTTAAGTCATGGGTTATCCATTTAATTATAGGGATTTTCCATTTTTTGACAAAATATGTTCAAAGTCGTGTGCTGCAGAATTATCGTATGAGAGAAAGGGTTAAATGACGGAGCTATGTACATGTACCTTATCTATGAACCATTTCCCCACATACGACACATTTGCAGCAGACGACTTTGAAAACATCTATTCAAATATATTGAAGCTCTCTGTCAATAAAATAAGAATTACTCAATGAAAGTATAAGACATTGTGACAAAAGGAACAATTGTTTCATTATCAGCAAGTTCTCCTCTTATCACAGTGTTTTCAAAAATTGAATGCTGCAGAGGCGTCGATTATAGCGTGTATTTTGGAACAGGTTAAATATTCAAGATGTGTTTTATAAACATCTTAGTAAAGGGAAATTATGAAAACGTCGTACGACTCAATGTAAACTTTTGATATATATAATAAATACAAATTATATGCCGTTTCTTAAGCGAATTTCCTTTTTCCAAAATGTTTGCAATAGCATGTTGAAGAAGGAGCTAAGAATCATATTTAATTCATAACAGATTTACGGCTGTACGTTTGACGGCGTTTAACGCCGTTTTCAAATATAATTTGAGCCGTCCCACGAGAAAACCAACCTTATGGCCTCTGCTTAATGTATCGACCCAGATCAGCCTGCGCAGTCCGCGCAAACTGATCTGGGCCGACACATTCCGTATCAGGGGAATAAAGGTATAGAATAATAATTCCTGAAACAGAAAATCCACAGTAAGCCTACCGGCATGCTTAGGCTGATCCGGGTTGATACTTTACGCGGAGTCCACAATGTTGTTTTTCTCGCGGGACGGCTCAATTTTCCTATTATCAGGGCACTGTTTGGTTGGGCAGCAATTCGTTTGCCATTTGACATTGTATCGGTATGATTGACTTCAGCCGAACCCCGGTAGCTCAGTCGGTAGCAGCGGGGGCTGTCAGTCCAGGGGTTGTGAGCTCGAACCCCAGCTCGGCCAACATCCTTAACGACGTTTTCAATAGAAAAGTCGACACGTGTCATTCGTCTTCCATGAATGTGCTAATAGTCTATGTAGGAAAAGTTATTAGTTGATTGAAAAACTGTTGTGTTTAGTACTGGTGTGAGAAATCCAGAACACACATGGGTATGTGAACTGGTCGTCGTGATAAGACTGAAAATTGTAGAAAACTGCGTTTAACCCAAATTAACCAAATAAACAACGATCCATTTCAATCCAAGCACCACGGAGGAGGTTCACATTTACATTTGAGCCGTTCCAAGAGATCAGCCTGTGCAGCCGCGCAGGATAATCCAGGCCGACACATTCCGTCTCATGTGCACAGAAGTATAGAATTATTATTCCTGAAACAGAAAATCCACAGGAGACGAAAGGTGTCTGTCTGGGTTAGCCTGCGCGGCATGATTAGGCTGATCCGGGTCGATACTTTACGCAGAGCCCAGAATGTTGGCTGCGTGTTTCCACAGATGTTGTCACAGCTGGTCTTGGTAAGTGTGTTCAATCCTTGGAAAACTGTATGTGACTGAATGGCATGTGAACACACGTGAACTCCTGAAAATGAAATGCACGTGTAAAGTCCATCTGAGAGTTACAGGGATGCCATATAGACATAGCAAACAAACAAGATAGGTTAACACACAGCTATAGACGAATGAAACACATATATAGAATAAAAGCACTGAAAGTGCTGATGGCCTGGGGGCTGCAGGAAGGTTGGAAAAGTAGGGAAAATGTGAGTTACAGGGATGTCATATCGACATAGCAAACACAAAAGACATGTTAACACAATCCCATAGATGGTTGAAAAACATATGTATAAAAACTGTTTACAGACATAACAAATAAATAAGACATACAATTATAAACGGATGAAAAACATATGTATAACAACTATGTACAGACATAACAAACAAATAATACAGGTTAACATACAACTATAGACTGATGAAAAACATATATAGAAAATCTATGGTACAATGTTTTAATACAATCGTCTAATGAAGATGCGTCAAAAAGCGTTTATATTTGGGAAAGGATTAAAGGAAATCCGCTACATTTCAAAACTTTCCAACACGCAGACAGGCTTAGATTGCATTTGAAGCACACGGCGTTTGAATATTTTCGATATGTCTGCCTTTATGTTTTCTGCTGAATGAGAAACAGTTAAATATAGTTCAAATACCCGTTCTTCAATGTATCGCTTTTAAACAGATGCATATATATTCCAAGATAATGGTATGTGCAACTAAAAGTGCCATGTGCATGGTCTCATTGTCGCTAAAGTTTCCCATAAAAGCCTGTGATATATACACAATTGCGAGTACTTGTTGAATCCGCCGTGGCGTTTACAAGCATTTACAAAAGACGACCTTTTTGAAGACATTTAGTGAAAACGTTTAGTGAAATCAAGAAAAAAATACTTTAACACATGTTTTCTTCTTAGAAAGGTCACTTGCATTTTGTCTTATAATTTTCTACATTTGCATTTTTTGTTTTTGAATTTAGAATTGGCAAACCTATTAACCACTTTTCCATATACACACACAATGCAGCAGGCGACCGTGAACATATCTAAGAAATAATATAGAAACTATCTTTATATGAAGGTATTAGTATGGATTACAGTTGAAAACATTGCAGTAAAATGGAAATTAGCACATTGTGAGAAAATAAACATTTTTTCACAATGTTGTCAAAGTCATCGACGGCAGAGAAGTAAGATGCGTCTACAAGTAGGTAAGGGTTAATTAGATAACAGTAGTGGCGTGATCGTGTTTCATGACATGTTGGCCTTATCAAACCATTTATAAAGAGACGAGGTCTTGCTGTTACCTTAGTTTATCCTAGAACTCAGAACGATAATCATCAAGGTGAGTGAATTTATTTATTTCGAAAATAGGGAGCCACCGAAACTAGAGGGGAGTAATACTTTTTCATGTAAGCCGTTCCAACAAAGAAACAAATCTGCAGCTGACAATTTTGAAAAGATATGGCAAAACTATAGGAAATATCTACACATTTAAGTATTATTATTGAAAAGAGTTTAAATCATTGTGGCAAAAGAGCAATTTTTTCTAAATTCTTTTTAAAAATCGTTTTCTGTAGATGCGTTAAAGGCGACTATGTCAGTGGAAATGTTAATAGATATTAAATACCGCTGCGTACCAAACATTTCAAACGCAGACAGACGTAGATGTAATTGAAGCTCACCAACTTAAAATAGTTTCATTACGTCTGCCTTAATACTTAAAAAAAGCTGCTAATAACCCTTTCCGACATACAACTCACTTTAATAATATCAAGGCAGAAATAAAGAAAATCTCTATAAATGAATTATGCAAGAACGAGTTCACCAGGCGAAAAATGTTTGACGTCATTTTGGATCAAATCTGGCCCGGACAAAACCGGTGTCTGACATTCTAGACTTTCACTTTCAAACAAGGTCAAACTACTAAAAGTGATCAAATCAATCATTTCCAGTGCATCCTAAACACATTTAAAATGAATTTAGAATCAATGTCATATATTCAATGCATTCTGGTATCATTGCTATGCAAATAAAGTTTTTTTAGGGACTATTTGGTTGTAAATTAGCATGACAGCGGATGTATTTGGTGTAATTTGACCTACACGTTTTTAAAACTATGATATGCATTTTAATTGAAACAAAAGTCTGATTACTTTTCTCATCATTTGTAGTCGTGGTGGTTTTGAAATCAATGGTACTTACAGTCATATAGTCAGTAAATGATCTCAAGTGACTTTAACTTTTTCAATCTGCAGACGCATTCTGCAGCAGACATTGGGACACAAGGATAACTTGTTCATGATGAGCATTAAAGTATCAACACAATTCTATAACTTGTTTTTATTTTAAGAGATCGTTACACATTCTTTGCCTAGATGCTTCTGAAGTTGTCCGCTGCAGATATGTTGTATGTGGGAAAAGGTTAAAGGAGGGTCTTAGTTAATATGTGACGATCCAAAAAGAACTTGATCGAACTTCGCAAAAGGCACAGACAGGGTATTGATCTTTTTGTTTGACGCAAAACTGTCGAAGGTCGGTTACCTAGTGAATTAACAAATGTTCAGTCCTTTTTCATGTCAAACCTATATCTGCTATTTGAAATGTCTAAGGACAGCGCGTACATTAACCCTTAAATCGTTGTAACGGTTCATTATTGACGTCACTTCAACATTTCTGAAGTATCAACTCTTCTGTTATCAGGGCACTGTTTGGTTGGGCAGCAATTCGTTTGCCATTTGACATTGTATCGGTATGATTGACTTCAGCCGAACCCCGGTAGCTCAGTCGGTAGCAGCGGGGGCTGTCAGTCCAGGGGTTGTGAGCTCGAACCCCAGCTCGGCCAACATCCTTAACGACGTTTTCAATAGAAAAGTCGACACGTGTCATTCGTCTTCCATGAATGTGCTAATAGTCTATGTAGGAAAAGTTATTAGTTGATTGAAAAACTGTTGTGTTTAGTACTGGTGTGAGAAATCCTAAACACACATGGGTATGTGAACTGGTCGTCGTGATAAGACTGACAATTGTAGAAAACTGCGTTAAACCCAAATTAACCAAATAAACAACGATCCATTTCAATCCAAGCACCACGGAGGAGGTTCACATTTACATTTGAGCCGTTCCAAGAGAAAACCAACATTATGGACTCTGCGAAATGTATCGTCCGAGATCAGCCTGTGCAGCCCGCGCAGGATAATCCAGGCCGACACATTCCGTCTCATGTGCACAGAGGTATAGAATTATTATTCCTGAAACAGAAAATCCACAGGAGATGAAAGGTGTCTGTCTGGGTTAGCCTGCGCGGCATGATTAGGCTGATCCGGGTCGATACTTTACGCAGAGCCCAGAATATTGGCTGCGTGTTTCCACAGATGTTGCCACAGCTGGTCTTAGTAAGTGTGTTCAACCCTTGGAAAACTGTATGTGACTGAATGGCATGTGAACACACGTGAACTCCTGAAAATGAAATGCACGTGTAAAGTCCATCTGAGAGTTACAGGGATGCTATATAGACATAGCAAACAAACAAGATAGGTTAACACACAGCTATAGACGAATGAAACACATATATAGAATAAAAGCACTGAAAGTGCTGATGGCCTGGGGGCTGCAGGAAGGTTGGAAAAGTAGGGAAAATGTGAAAGGAAATAACAATTGTAATTACACGTGAATTCCTGAAAATGGAATGCACGTCTTAACCATCTGAGAGTTACAGGGATGCCATATCGACATAGCAAACACAAAAGACATGTTAACACAATCCCATAGATGGTTGAAAAACATATGTATAAAAACTATTTACAGACATAACAAATAAATAAGACATACAATTATAAACGGATGAAAAACATATGTATAACAACTATGTACAGACATAACAAACAAATAATACAGGTTAACATACAACTATAGACTGATGCAAAACATATATAGAAAATCTATGGTACAATGTTTTAATAAAATCGTCTAATGAAGATGCGTCAAAAAGCGTTTATATTTGGGAAAGGATTAAAGGAAATTAATGACCGCTGCATTTCAAAACTTTCCAACACGCAAAAAGGCTTAGATTGCATTTGAAGCACACGGCGTTTGAATATTTTCGATATGTCTGCCTTTATGTTTTCTGCTGAATGAGAAACAGTTAAATATAGTTCAAATACCCGTTCTTCAATGTATCGCTTTTAAACAGATGCATATATATTCCAAGATAATGGTATGTGCAACTAAAAGTGCCATGTGCATGGTCTCATTGTCGCTAAAGTTTCCCATAAAAGCTTGTGATATATACACAATTGCGAGTACTTGTTGAATCCGCCGTGGATTTTACAAGCATTTACAAAAGACGACCTTTTTGAAGACATTTCTGAAGTATCAACTCTCTAACACTATCAACTCATTACATTCATGACTAAGTGAACTGTCTAAAGTTATATGCTGCAGACATATTGAATGTTTGTTAAGGTTAAAGGAGGGTCTTAGTTAATATGTGGCGATCTAAAAAGAACCTGATCGAACTTCGCAAAAGCACAGACAGGGTATTGATCTTTGTTTGACGCAAAACTGTCGAAGGTCGTCGGTTACCTAGTGAATTAACGAATGTTCAGTCCTTTTTCGTGTCAAACCTATATATCTGCTATTTGAAATATCTAAGGACAGCGCGTACATTAACCCTTAGATCGTTGTAACAGTTCATTATTGACGTCACTTCAACATTTCTGAAGAATCAACACTCTAACACTATCGACTCATTACATTCATGACTAAGTGAACTGTCTAAAGTTATATGCTGCAGACATATTGAATCTTTGTTAAGGTTAAAGGAGGGTCTTAGTTAATATGTGGCGATCTAAAAAGAACCTGATCGAACTTCGCAAAAGCACAGACAGGGTATTGATCTTTGTTTGACGAAAAAATGTCGAAGTTCGGTTGCCTTGTTAATTAACAAATGTTCAGTCTTTGTTTGTGTCAAACCTATAGTGGTGCTATTTGAAATGTCTAAGGACAGCGCGTACATTAACCCTTAAATCGTTGTAACGGTTCATTATTGACGTCACTTCAACATTTCTGAAGTATCAACTCTCTAACACTATCGACTCATTACATTCATGAAAGTGGGTGTAAGGTACGACAACTCTACGAAGGAGAATGTGAAGTATCAGCCTGTTTATTTACGTTGTGTGTCTTGTTTATGACACTAGACCTGCGGTTGGTATTAAAAAAAAACTCACGTTACTAAGGAAACTCAAAATGTTCCACGACGTAACAAATATATTACCGTTTTCAGAATTTATGCAAATTACATATTTGTAAATTTACTATATATCTGAAGGTAATATTTATGTAGGAGGGTTGACCCGCAATCCGTACACACAATTATTAAATTGATGATATTTGTACACGACATTTTGGAAAGCCTCTCGTACAAACTAATACGTTATTTCCTTCACATTTTAGACCTGAAAATGAAGTGCTTCATCGCCCTCTGTCTCATCTCTGTTGCTTTGGCAGCTCCCGCAGGTAAGTTTTTTTTTTTACTTTAACGACTTTTTGAAAACATTGCGACAAAAGAAGAAATTTCAGTACAAGTGGTTGTATTGATGTTTTACGCCATTTTCTACATTAGTTCAGTTATATCACGGCGATTGTTCACTTATTCATGATCCCTGGGTAAACCAACACGTATGACCAACACAATGCCTTGCCCAAGGGCACTCCAGTCTGACCGCCGCAACCGGGGTTCGAACCCAGTACGCCCTGTTCGAAATCCCAAAAGCTTACCACTCCACTACGATGTAATTTTATCTTACTATACTAGACAAGTAATCTGGAAGACTGACAATAGCTGCAGCGACTTTTGAAAACATTGTGACAAAAAGAGAAATTGATCACGAGGAATTTATCCTTTTGCTACAATGTTTTCTACTTTATGTCAATAAATTATACCTTCATTTAGCCAGGGTCTTTCTACTATTTGAAAGACCCTGATTAAGCAATATGTTCCAATTTTTACTTAATGTGCTACGTATAAGGGAAAGGCTTAACATAGGAACTAGTTTCAATTTTTTTGTAAACGTTAAACCAGTGCTTGAAAATTTACTTGAATCTATTTCTCAAACTGTAAATTTACCAGTTGATATAAGAGTTGAAATGCTGTCTACATTAACAGTGATAAGTTAAATACAGTTCAGTTAATCCGATCACACTTTGTTTGTAAGAACCAAAAGATTTCATTTCATTTAAGTATTATGGATGTTCACATCGCATCCGTGATAAAACATGTTGTTGGCTAGGCAAAATACACCGATATCGTGTTTACCGCGATATTCATGAAATGTGGAACTGCAACAGCGAAGAAAAAACGAAATTGATCTTGAAACAGATATTTCTGTGGTTTAAATCTTTTCATGTCTGCATTTTGCGATGACAATTGTACTCAAAGTTAACTTTGAATCCAGTATGTACTGAACATGAAAGTCAGATTATTAAAAGCAAAGCAAATGAAAAATGTATGTGAAATTGCGATAAAAATGAAAATCTATAAATAGACTATAGATGAATGGTACTGTCTTTTATTTTAGCTCTTAACTTGATTCGGGAACCAGAGTCGCTGCGTGGCCGCTTACGACATTTACACACTAGACCAAATTGAGATCGGTTTAAAACGCGTTTGTGAATACGGATTAAATCTAAAACGTGGACTAAATATTAAGATTTAGATTTAGACAAATATATAAATTGAGAAGTTTAGTGAATACGGGACGAGGCTTCTTCGTCTAATTACTGCGTAATATATCATAGCATGTAATTTTAAGGAACCAGACTACATTTACAAATTCAATAGAAGGGTTCTCTATTTTACTGTCTAGAGTAGATACAGTATGAATTTCGCTTAAATAAAAATGTACATACATTCAATTAATATACTGGCCTTTGTCTTTTGTTTTTAATTTGTAAAACTCACACATGTATATAGAGTGTAAAATGGATGTATTAAAAGTCATTACCTTAAATTAATGTACTTAGAAAGGACAAAGAGAAATCATGATATGTAGTCACGCTGGCAGGTCTAAATATTCTCCTTGACTGAAAATTAAAAGCATCCCTACAGGAAGCCGCCTCCTGGCGGCTTCCAATAAGAAGAAGTGCTTTGCTAAAAGAAATTTAACTCTTTCCCGCATGTTGACGCATCAGCAAAGACGTATCTTGAAATATTGAGACAAGAGGAGAGCTTGCTCAGAATAACCCTTCTGCTGTAAATGGTTGTAAAGTGTTGTAAAGTGTTGTAAAGTATTGTAAAGTGTTGTAAAGTGTTGTAAAGTATTGTAAAGTGTTTTAAAGTGTTGTAAAGTGTTGTAAAGTGTTGTAAAGTGTTGTAAAGTGTTGTAAAGTGTTGTAAAGTGTTGTAAAGTGTTGTAAAGTGTTGTAAAGTGTTGTAAAGTGTTGTTATGTGTTGTAAAGTGTTGTAAAGTGTTGTAAAGTGTTGTAAAGTATTGTAAAGTGTTGTAAAGTGTTGTAAAGTGTTGTAAAGTGTTGTAAAGTGTTGTAAAGTAAGTGTTGTAAAGTGTTGTAAAGTGTTAGTGTACGTATCAGTACTGTTGTATGAGCCGTTCTACGAGAAAACCAACATTATTGACTCTGCGTAATGTATAGACCCAGATCAGCCTGCGCAATCCACGCAAGCTAATCCGGGCCGACACATTTCGTCTCAGTGGAATAAACGTATAGAGAAATGATACCTGAAACGGAAAATCCACAGGAGGCGAAAAGTGTCTGTCCGGGTTAGTCTGCGCTGCATGCTTAGGCTGGTAAGATAAGCTAATATTATTTTGACATTTCTTTTTTCCAGAAAAGAGATTTCTTGAAAACTTCGGTCTTAATTTTGGAGGAACAATTCGTAAGTTTATCTTTCTCTACTCGAGCCACTCTATGCGGTTGTTGATCCTATACATAATGCTAGAAGTGTAGCTCACTAGTGTTACGTCAATGTTCCTTTAAATAATGCCAAGGCGGAGCGGCAGTAAGAGCCAAACCACAGGACGCGGTTCTTATATACATGAGCGATCTTTAAATGTTTAGTGCAGTTGTCCAGTTGTATGACAAGCCGTTTTTCTATTTATTCGCTTGAGACATATCTCTCTCTCTCTCTCTTAATTAAAGATAATTCTTTTTAAAATATAGATATATCTCTTTAATGAAAGAGATATCTTGCTTTTATAGAAGATGTCTCTTATTTAGATATGTATCTCTATCAAACATGTGTTTGTTTGACACCTGACTAAGGGGAGAACTCATTTTACATTAACCAACAAATATTTAGAGAGCCATCTCTCTTAATAATTGAAATATCTCTCTAACATAAATAACTATTTTAATTATGAAGATATCTCTCTAAGCATGTTCGGATTTCCTTGAGACATAGACATCCTTAAGTGCGATATTTTTGGATTTCGTCCTTTGTTACATTTGACCTAGAGACATAGCTATCCTTAAGTGCGATATTTTCGGATTACGTCCTTTGTTACAATTGACCTAGAGACAAAGACATCCTTAAGTGTCATATATTCGTAATTCGTCATTGTTCTTGTTACATTGACTTAGATACCCTATCTTTTTGTTACAATTGACCTACAGACACATAGACATACTTAGGTGCGTCCATGTTGTGTTACAAATAACTTAGACACCCTTAAGTGTGATGTACAAGTTTCCCATTTCGTCTTTTGCTACAATTGTTCTAGAGACATAGGAACCCTTAAATGCGATAAGTTCGGATTTCTCCTCGTTTTGTTACAGTTGACTTAGATACCCTTAAGTGTGACATACAACTGATGCTCGATGTTATCGGTACCGACCCAACTGAAGCAGCCTGTGAACAAGAATGCCACCAACTTTTGAAAGACGGTCACATACTGAACTACGGATGCCCATTGGTCTGTCATGGGTACGTCATATATTTAACTCAAACTTCTTCTTGTTGAAAGTCTAAACTTATTGGAGATCACTCAATGCCAGATGAGCTGGTTGATCTGGTTCTACGCTCGACGTCAACAGCCAATGGCTGGTTGGTCTAATGATTTCTTCATTTAAATCACACTAATGGCGGTTCAGAATCTAGTTATATAGTAATGTAACTATAGAGACCAATTGCTCTGATTGAGCATAAGCTTTTATTTAGCATCTAAAGGTACAATTGATAGAATATACACTATATCTTGCACAAGTATCTGATAGAAGGCCATAAAGTACAAAAAGTAGATCTTGTTCAAGCTCATTAGTATTATTATTATTACTATTATTATTACTATTATTATTATTAAAATTGTTATTATTATTAGTATAATTAGTATTATTATTATTACTATTATTATTATTATAATTGTTATTATTATTATTATCTATTATTATTATAATTGTTATTATTATTATTATAATTGTTATTATTATTATTATTATCAATATTTTTATTATAATCAAAGTCCAACCTATGTTTAACAATCTGGTCTTTGTACACAGGTGGTCTTTAATTACAGGGTCATTTATGAAGACTCTGAATAATTGGGATATTAAAAGTGTGGTTGTTATGGACAGGGAATTGATAAACAAAGGTGGTCTTTGTCACAGGTGTGACTGTTTTAGTATTACTATTATGATTTCAGGTTCCAGAATCTAGTTCATATATGGCACGTTGTCCCAGGAAACAATAATTGCAAGAATGGAGTTACCACAACGGTGTCCGCATAGGTCTATTCGAATAAAATCATTTGATTGATTTACTTCTCTTTTATTACTTTTTTGTTTGAACTCACTTTTAATAAGATTCCCTTTTAAAGAACTCTTAATTTCCAAACACACTTAAAACATATATACATGTATACATGGAATGTCTGTTTGGTTTCGCCTCATACGGAGCAATATGTTCCAATTGCGTATCCCATTCTCACATTCAGACGTTTCTGAGGCATCTGCAGCACATAATGTTTGAACACTTTGTGGAAAAGGGAGAAATTGCTCATGATGTGCAATTACTTTTTTCGCCACGAGGTTTTCAGCTGTATCCAATACTAATACGTTCACGTATAGAAAACTCAGCATTTTTTAAAGTCGTCTGCCGCAGATTTGTCATGTGTGGGAAAGGATTATTCGAACTACGGAGACTCGAGACAACCCGCGCACCAGACTCCCGCCCGAGTGATTGTCCATGTACATGTACGATCGTTATGTGTGATAGATCACTAGATGTGTTTCTTCATTTGTTACATGCCATTTTGAATTGATGTCGAACACGGGATCCGACAAGGCCCTTTATATGTCAAATTACGCAAAATACATCCGCTGACATGCTGATCTACACCCAAATAGTCATTAAAAAAAATCCTTTGTTTTCGTAGAAATTAGCGTATACCATCACCAAACTGCATTGAATATATGACACTGAGTTTAACATCTTTGTAAATGTGTATAGGAAGCACTGGAAATGATTGATTTTTAACACTTTTAGTATTTTGACCTTGTTTGAAATTGAAAGAAGAAAATGCCGGACACCGGTTTTGTCCGGGCCCGATTTGGTCCAAAAAGACGGTAACCATTTTCGCCTGGTGAATTCTTTCTTGCATAATGCATGACCCCCGATTTTCTTTGGATTGTTTTAAAGCTTAGAGGTAACTCTTTGGTATATGGTACTGTACATGAGAAACGCTTAGAAAGTGTGATAATTGCGTACTGAAACTGGTTGATTTACATGGAAAGAAAGAAGGATTTTTGTGTGTGTATTGTGACCTTATAATCACCAGAAACGGCATACCGTCTTAACTCTTTCCCTTCATACAACAAATCAACAGAAGTCGTGTTTATAAATATTATACGCAAACTGTGGAAAATCTCGATGAACGAAAAAATAACTATTGGATATAGTTGAAAACATCGTTGCAAAAGGAGAAACCGCCCAGTGTGAGCAATTTACTGTTTTGTTACAATGTTTTCAAAATCTAATGCATGTAGATGCGTTATAATAGACACTAGACAATACTTTTATTGACTTAAACTGTACAGTTTATTGTCATTTTGCATATACACAAATTACAATTAACACACACATAAAAAGAAAAGAAAAAAAAAAAGATCATACATAATGATACTCTTAATCGAAATTAACTAATCTTGTCTTTTGTAATGAGATATTAATTGCCTCGGAAGCGTAGCATTTTTTATTTAAAGAACTGATCACTTACGACAAACGTTATAATGACCTTGCTTCAATATGCGAAAGGATTACGTACATGCTCCCTGGATAAAAACTCCTTCAATTGGCCAAGGATTTACAAACTATCAGCGTATCGATCACAGCTATAGATAAGGGGCGTTCGTATTTGACCCTCTAACCCGATGTTGTGGGTACTCAAAAGAATCGTCTCAGTGAAGCGATTCTTTTAAGTACTCACAATATAGGTTTTGCTGTTATAATAAGAGATAAATTGTGAGGTAAAGGCCTGAATACCCCTCCTTATCTGGACCTCTGAACGAGTATTTAATTCCAAACCGAGACCTTTGAAAAAGAAGACTGCCTGTCTGTCTACCTCCTTCAAAGTGTTTTACAGCCATTTAATGTTTTATTAAATAATTCCATACAGCTGATTTTGGAAGCTTTAAAGGTGCTGAACTCCAGATGGAGATCAACATTTTGAAATGTTGAAACTTCTGCAAATATTGCTAAAGGAAGCAATACATATATCAAAACTATTTTGGCAGTACATGTTGAAAAACCGTCTATTGAAAGACATGAAATTGTACAACATTTAGCTTACTGGGTATGTTTACCAAGTAAAAATGAAGTATAAACGATCAATATTTAAATGTTTATTGTACTGGAAAGGGAAATTATCAATCTAATTTTATCCCAGAATTATGATTATAATATTTCCAGACAACTTTTAGACAGTTTTAAAACTTTGACTAAACTATCTATAATCCGGAGTTCAGCACCTTTAAAATAGTACATACGTTGACAGACGCGTAAGAATCGAGTCCTGTTTCCTCCGCCATCCACTGTTCGACTTAACCCTTTCCCATATACAACAAGACTGCAGCAGGCCACTTTGAAAACATCGGATAGATGATATGGTAAATCTCTACAAATGAACGTTTAATTAATTAACAGTGTTGACAGCATTCTGGCAAATGAAGAAATTGCTTGTTATGAGCAATTTCTCCATTTGCCATAATTTTGATAACAAAATCGTCTGCTGCAGAGGCGTCAGAAAGCGTGAAGCGTGTGGGAAAGGGTTAATGGCAACGCTGTCGCGCCGAATAGTTACACTCGGCTGTTTATAATTTCGAGTTGTCGACAGGACGACAAGTTTTAACTAGCTCATTAACTTCGCCAATTCAGCACGACAAAACGATATTAGAAGCCTTATGACGAGTATAAGTAAAGTAGACAAGTCGATGGCGCAATAGGGATTCCGTATGTAAACATTACTCGATTGACGTTGTTTCAGATTTATTCAAAGACAGATTTTGTGTTAAAACATTTAAATTCTTATTCCGCTTTTCGTAACTTTAAACAACACTTGCGTTTTCTGTTTTGCACGAGCTTCAACTATAATTACGAACAATATAGATTAGCTTAAACTTATTTATTTTACATCGATTGCGAAACAAGCTTTAACCTTATATTAATCGCGCTCGATGTCTGCTTCCTGGAGATATAACCAGTACTCGCGCAAATTGTGTGGGGCAAATCCAAAGGCAGACCCGCTTTCTGTGCCACGAAACACATGGCGCCCTGATAACAATACAGATTAAGATCAGTATGTACATTTCGAGGGCTTGGCGTAAAACAGTTGTAACAAAAATTGGTATTTTTTAATAAGGTTAATCACCTCGCCATAGAGTCTTTATAAGCGTTAATAAGTGTTAAATAATTTTTCTTGACAAACAATGGAAATGTAGGTGCCATCGTTCTGAGCAATGGCACCTACATTTGCATTGTTTACAAAGGGGTCAAAATTACCCCTAAACCAGTTTTTTCAAAATAGGTTTTTAGTTACAACCGTTCCACACCAAGCCCTCGATTTGTTGGTCTAATCTGGGTATACATTGTTTGCTACTCATCTGTCAATGAAAGCAGTGAATGATGAACCTGGCTGCAGGAATTCAGACGAATACGAATTAACCTCTTATTGTTGCACCTGGTCTGCCGTAAAAAAGCCCATCTACTGTTGAAAATGGTATTAAACCCCGATCGATCATCCTAGTGGTCCGTCTTGTGACCTTTGACCTTATCCATGGGTAACGAATGTAACATCTGGCATCGACGATGTCTGTGATTCTTAAGCAGAATGTTTCTGTGACACGACACACATGGCGCCCTGGTAACGAAAACCTTACCCCCGGGTAAAGGGGCGTCCTCTGGGTCAACCTACATAAAAGAGGTTCAAAGTTAAATCATACTAACTCATTGCCATGTTCCTGATATGTAATTTAAGAGCCATTGGATACAGAATTGTATTGATAATGCGATATCGTTGATATTCGAGAAAGGTCGAAATTGCTTTTTTTTTAAATATTAATCAAGAACAGCATTCGCATCACGGTTTCCACTGTTCTCATATTTTAGTAACATAAGCTTGTTAGAAATTCAAGAAATGTGTGTATAATATTATAATATATATTTTATACAGATATGAAACAACACAAATATGCAAAAACTATTTCTGTGCATTTCCCCCCCTTTATTTGCATTTTTAGCCGCAGGGGCACTGGACCAGTCTAGTGAAAATTAAAAACAATAAAAACGAGAGAACAAAAGCACAGAAATAATTTTGGTGGATTTGTCGTATCAGGCACCACATTAATTATACTAAACGTATAGAACAATCGCACGGTGCAAAATATGATTTTGGGGGTAAAATGTGTGAACAATTTAATAAAAATGGGAATTTCTGGAATTTGCCAATAACTGTGTCAAATTTTGCAATAAAACACTATACTAACTGTATTTACTAGATATCGTAACACAGTAGAATAGGACTGAGCAGACTTATAGGCTGATCTGAACTTACAATGTTCAGAAATGCCAACTTGTACATTGTCACCTTAATGGGCTCTAATGATCTATGAGGATAATTAATTTCGTGTTTGAGAAAAACTGACAAATTTGAACTTTAATCTTTTCCCACTTACATACGAGTTTTGACACCTCTGCAGCAGATGACTTTTGAAAACATTGTGGAAAAAGGGGTAATTAAATAAAAATGAGCAATTTCTTTTTTTGATTTGCCGCAATGTTTTCAACTCGATTCTAAAAATCAAACTGTCATCTGTCATCAGTGGTTTTCCATAGTTTTCCTCAATTGTTTTCAAAGTCATCTGCTATGGATTTGTTATATGCGAGAAAGGGGTAACCGACTCTTACGTCATCCACATCGTATCTGGCTAGAGTTGGTACATAGTGGATCTGGGAGTTAGTGTCGCCACACCTCTCGTGGAAGTCCTTTACACGCATCTCAATGGTACCGGGTGTTACACTCCGCCTGTCAAACTGTAAAGTGTATGGTGTAAACACGTTCCTACTTAAGACAAATCTGTAGCAGACGATTTTGAAAATCATCTATGCAAATATATGAAAAACCTTTTATTATTGATACTTTGATTATTCAGAAGTGTTGAAAACATTGTTGCAACATAATAAATTGTCACATTGTTTTCAGAACTTGTCTTCTGCAGAGGCGTCAGAAAGTGTCTGCATGTGGCAATATGTTAACCGCTTTGAAATGCCACTCATTTAAATTAATCTGATTATGTTTAGCCTTCGGCTGTATACTTCGTAATGAGAAAGTTTGGAAACCACGGATGTTTTTTTACGTTGCGACAATGTTAACGATAATGTATTTGAGGTTTCGATTCCAACATGTATGTTTTTTTCTATGTCTTTTCTTTTTCCTTTTCTTTTTTGTTTAAAAAGAAACTGAAATATGTCAGGATAAAGCCAGGACACACACTGGTAAGTGAACTAGCCGTCTTGATAAGACTGAACATTATTGAAAACAGCTTCAAAACCTCAACCAGTCAATCTTCCAATATGTCAGTTTGCTACACATTCAGTCTAGTAATGTCGAATGAGAGCTAGGGACATACACCGCTATAAGTACATGTTAACCCTATACTTACAATTCATTCATTATTTTAACTTAAATTCTCTTTTAGCACCAATGGTAATATTTAGATGTTTGCAAACAATGTAGAATCAGGTGAGTCGCGACGAGATGTCTCACCTGAAATCAACATTGTTTGCCTTTTAGTTATCAACATATGCCAAGACTTTTATTATATGAGAAATGGAGACGCCCGCTTTAGTACGTGGAAGAGTCTACTTTATACAATTCGGCGCTGAAAAAAATAAAGAAACATCATTTCCGATTGGTAAATGCGTGCCATACGATTCAGTCAAGCAGCGCTTACGTTACTTTGATGTTTAAAACAATGTAAAATGTAGTTGGCACAGATCGTTAAAAGTAACCCTATACAGTGTGTATATATAAATGTACCTGTAGTGTACGGTAAGTGCTAGCATAACTTTTTGCTGTACGTTTTGTAAATCTCGATGGAGCCCTCTCAAACACGTCGTCGTTATAACTTTCCTCGAAACGAAGGATGTCGGCGTCAATCTCAGAGTCGCCATCTTGGAACAAGGCCTAGAAATAAAGACTTTGAATCAATAGTAAATCACTCGGTTACATATGGATAACATATTGTTTTCCGGGAATAGGCGAGTGGTACCGATTTTAAAGAAATCGGCTACGCTCGAATGATGGTGTTTGCATTGCAGGATACACGCTTAACAACTGCATTACAATTGTGTTAATGTTGACATTTAGTACATCAGGTTTCAATTAAAGTATACACAAGTAATAGCTTCTTAACATATTAGAAACACGGCAAACGACATAAAATGCAAAGCTAAATATCATCTTACCATTGCCATGACACTTTTGTCACGTGACCTATTCTTGTGCTCTAACATACTCGAGAACTTCCTGACTAATTGGTTGCCATAACGACGGTACCGAAAGAGGTTATATTCTTCGTCAATGACGCGTTGGCGTTGGCGTGAAATGTCCTCTTCTCTGTCAATTGGTGTCTCTGAATACTGAATGAAGGTTACACAAAAATAATTGATTGAGTAATTGAAGGAGCTTAACGCCGTTTTAAACGGTATTTCGGTTATATCTCGGCGACCAGTTCACATAACGTCTGTACAATTCTCGTACCATTCCTTTAACCTACATGTTACAGGTTACCTTCCCTCATAATATTTAGACTGTTTAGTTCATTGATGGAAAACAAGTTCTGTTTACCTAGAAGTAACTGATTGGTGGATATGCTATCGATAATTATAGCAGATTTTAGGTGAATACACTGCTACTAACATTTATCCTGATGAATTCCTGAAACTGATATCATCATTTTTTATTTAGTTTCTACTATAGACCGAGCCATGGTAGCTCGATCGGTAGTGGTGTCGCGGGACGTCAATCCAGGGATTGTGAGTTAGAACCCGAGCTCGGAAGACATTCTTGCCGACGTTTGAAAAGGCGAAATGTGACAAGCGTCATTTACCAACACAACTGTTATCTGGAAAACTGGTGTGAGGAAGCCAGGAAATGTATGAGAAGGTGAACATGCCGGCGTGATATGACTGAAATTTGTTAAAAACGGCGTTAAAACCTAACCAATCTTATTTTCCACACATTTCAATAATAATATTTGATAAATTCTGATTGTGAGTAGCGAGCAATGCAGACCTCATGAACTTGTTGTTAAAAATACGTACTATACAGCACTCGTCAACGCATGAACTTGTTGTTTAAACCCTTTCCCACATACAACACATCTGTAGCAGACGACTTCGAAAAAATCTTATCAAAAATGTGCAAAAATCCCATTTTTGGTGGCAAATGATGAACTTGCTCTTCATGAGCAATTTCACCTTTGTCAACATGCTTTCAAACGTCGTCTGCTGAGGAGGCGTCTGAAATCGTCTATATGTGGGAAAGGGTTAAGTCGTACCAATCAACAATTGTAAATGTATTTTTAAAGTTGCCAGTAGCGGGATAATAGTAACAACTCCAATTTATTAGTTCATTACAATGTAAGATATCGTTATATAGTGTTTGAGGCGTGACCAGCATTCTTCCATCACATTTACCTTTTGGCCAATTGAATGATGGTGCTTATTATTCATTTTTGGAAACTGATAATTTTTATTTGATAAATATTAAAAATGTAACTTCGTCAGTTAACCCTATGAGTCAGCCAATGCCAAAACCGCCCTTCAGGAATTTATTTATCAGCCGGTTCAAAATGATTATATAGCAAACAAAGAAGACCGTACTCATACTGCTCAATGTCACGGGCTTAACTGATCCTCGCTGATTGTACGTTCGAAAAAGTCCATTTTCCATGACAGAGAACGTTTCGACCATAGAATAAAATGGCCCTATTACAAACACGCACCAAGTCCCATAAATCGACTGGAAAATGTTTCTTCCATAGCCTAAAATAGCCCAATTACAGATATGCACCAAGACCCCAAATCAACCGGATAATGTAACTACCATTGCCAATAATGACCCAATTACAGACATGCAACAGGGCACCAAATCAACTTGAAAATGTTTCTAAATACCATAAGAGAGATGCAATAAGGCATCAACCGGACAATTTTACTTCTATAGCCCGTTATGTGATACCATTACAGACATGCACCAAAATACCAAATCAACAGGACAATATTACTACTATATCCCGTTATGTGTTACCATAACAGCCATGCACCAACACATCAACCGAATAATGTAACTACCATTGGCCGTTTTTTTTTTATACCATTACAGCCATGCACCAAGCTCTCAAATCAACCGGAAAATGTGTCTACCATAACCAATAATTACCCAATTATAGACAAGGAACAGGACGCCAAATCAACCGGAGAATGTTTTTACCACAAACAATAATGACCCAATTACAGACATAGAACAGGACGCCAAATCAACCGGAGAATGTTACTACCATAACCAATAAGGACCCAATTACAGACATAGAACAGGACGCCAAATCAACCGGAGAATGTTTCTACCTTGACAAATAATTACCCAATTACAGACATGCAACAGGACGCCAAATCAATCGGAGAAAGTTACTACCATAACCAATAAGGACCCAATTACAGACATAGAACAGGACGCCAAATCAACCGGAGAATGTTACTACCATAACCAATAAGGACCCAATTACAGACATAGAACAGGACGCCAAATCAACCGGAAATTATTTATACCATAACCAATAATGACCCAAAAGGACGCCAAATCAACCGAATGCTACTACCATGTATCGTTATGTTATACAATTACAGACATGCAATAAGACCCCACATCAACCGGACCATGTTACTTCTAAAGCTCAGTATGTGAAACAATTACAGACATGTACCAGAACGCCAAATGAACCGGCCAATGTTACTAATATGGCCTGTTATTTGATACCGTTACAGACAAGCACCAGAATATCAAATCAACCGGACAATGTTACTACCATACCCCGTTGTGTGATACAATTACATACATGCAACACGACCCAAATTTAACCGGACAATGTTACTACCATAGCCCGTTATGAGATATAATTACAGACATGCACCAGAATACCAAATAAACAGGATAATGTTTCTACCATTGCCCGTTATGTGATACCATTACAGCCATGCACCAAGACCTGAAATGAACCGCCGGAGAATGTTACTACCGGCGCCTATAATGACCCAATTACAACATGCATCAAGACACCAACACATGTTACTACCAAACCCCATTATGTGATACTATTACATACATGTACATGCAACACGACCTTAATTCAATCGGAGAATGTTACTACCGTAACCCGTTATGTGATCCAAGACTACAAATCGCCAGGCGAGTGTAACTGCCATTTACCGTTATGTGGTACCATTACAGACATGCAACACGACCCTGATCGCCAAGCGAGTGTTACTACCATTGCCCGTTATGTGGTACCATTACAGACATGCAGCACAAACCTAATCACAAGGCGAGTGTTACTACCATTGCCCATTGTGTGATCACATTACAGACAGGCAACACAACCCTAATCGCCAAGCGAGTGTTACTACCATTGCCCGTTATGTGGTACCAAACAACCCTGATCGCCAGGCGAGTGTTACTACCATTGCCCGTTATGTGTTACCAAACAATCCTAATCGCCAGGCGAGTGTAACTGCCATTGACCGTTATGTGGTACCATTACAGACACGCAACACGACCCTACTCGCCAGGCGAGTGCAACAGCAATTGACCGTTATGTGATACCATTACAGACACGCAACACGACTCTACTCGCCAGGCGAGTGCAACAGCAATTGACCGTTATGTGATACCATTACAGGCATGAAACAAGACCCTACTCAATCGCTAAGCGCGGCTTACATGTAAAGTATTGCGTAAATACCCTCAAAAAAAATTCCTCGAACTCCTCTTCATTCTGTATAAAGGTTCCGTCCATTCTGAGTCGGAGTAACACTTCGTTCATCGGATTTCTCAACTTGTGTAAGCTCATTGGTTCCCTGTTGGGTTTAATGGCATGCATACAACCTCGTCGAAAAAAAGGTTTCGCTGAAATAAAATAGACAAGTCAAATGATAAACCTAGTCTGGAACCCGGCGTACGTAAATAAGTCCTTCTGGCATGAATCAACAAAGGCGACTAGATTGGTCACCTTTCTGTATTGTCGCAGTAGCATATTTTAGTAAAATTAGTAAATATACAAATGATTTTAGTAAACTCTACAGCGGACTAGTACAGCTTGATGTTTGGAATCAAAACATGAATAATGAAGAAAATTACTTTCGGAGTTTGAAAGACAAAACATGTGTGGTCTACATTAATGTTTTCTCTGTAGCCTTTGCTTGCTAGACTATATCCAAAGGATACCGCCATTATTGTTGTATGCTTGACCCTAATACATAATGAATGTCACGGGTAAACAAAGGTCGCGAGTACCTTGTGGAAGTAGTACAAGCGCCGGTTTTAAACTATGTAACTAAAAACCTATTTTGAAAACCCTGGTGTAGGGGCAATTTTGACCCCTTTGTAAAAACTGCGAATTTAGGTGCCATTGCTCAAAACGATCAATAGCACCTAAATTTCCATTGTTTACCAAGAAAAAATTATTTAACGCTTATAAAGACTTATGCCGTAACAGGAGTAATACCATTTGAATGTTCTTTGACTGATTGTCTAACTCTGGCTCTCTCTTTCATATTTTCCTTTAGTTGTATAACACCCGGGTCCTTGTTATTAATGAGAGGGGCTTTGTCCTTCTTGAACCACTTTAACGCCTTCTTCAGCTCAGCTTCACGGTCCTGTATCTTCTCTACACCTTTAGTGACCACACCTAAACAATTCAAATATAAATGAGCCGTCCCGCGAGAAAACCAACATTATGGCCTTTGCGTAATGTATCGACCCACATCAGCCTGTGCAGTCCGCCCCAGGGGGATAGAGGTATAGAGAAATGATTCCTGAAACAGAAAATCCACAGGAACCGAAAAGTGTCTACCCGGGTAAGCCGTCGCGGCATGCTTAGACTGATCCGGGTCGATACTTTACGCAGAGTCCACAATGTTGGTTTTCTCGCGGGACGGCTCAAATGCGAGTATAATAATCTTCATCGAACACATTTTGAACATTAATCGAGAATTAACGGTATTTATGTGGTAAATAATGACATTTAATGTGTTTTAAAAGGGTCGTCTGCTGCAGAGCCGTCAACATGCGTCTTTGGAAAATTGATAATTTGAAGGCACGGAAACTTAAAAGTAGTAACAAAGAATTACCTTGGTACGACTTTTCCTTACTCTCCGTCTCTACCTTGTTGTATAAACAGTTCAACAACGGAACCTTATCACCGAGACTGTTCTTCATCCTAAACTGTAGTTTCATTTTGATGTAGGCCAGGATGAGTTCGTTTAATGACCCGTTTCTTCGTAGCACGCGTCTGTAAAAAAGGAAATAAGTGAGTGAGGCTTTTTAAAAACAGGTACAGCTAACGAACAATATTGTTTCACAATATGAGTGGCCTTCAACATATATATGGGAGATAATACGTTTGATTGAATAATTTATTACAGACTACTACCAGACAGAAATCCAAGTCAATGCTACTCCCTTTTAAAGAAACAGTTATATTGTGTATTTTAACACAGTCGTTGCTCCCTCGGCCTGCTCATAATAGCTTGTTCAATCCTATCTGATCTGACAAAGAAGTGTATACCAGCTTATTTAACATCCATGAAGCTTTATGTGGTGCATACATTGACATACATCAAGATATCTCTTTGCATGACAAGTATGTATGCACTACATATTCACATAAACTCTTTCAGCGCCAAAGGCAATAATGAGTATTTTGTAAACAATACAGATTCAGGCTAGACAGCTCGTAACGAACTGTCTGACCTAAAATCAGCATTGTTTTACTTTTAGTTATCAAAAAGTATTATCACGAGAGAAATGAAGACGCCCGATATTGAACAAGGAAGATTCTACTTTAAACAATTCGGCGCTGAAAAAGTTAATTTGTTATATATCATATTCAGCAACAAAAGTAATATATCAGTACTTATTCACCTTTAACTGTAATATTTGAGTACACACGAGTACTATGTACTCAAGCATCCTCTTGTTTACCCTTCTGTTGAATACGTTTGACGATGATCGCAATACGTTTTAAATGTGCCGTTATGCATCAATCAGACCAAACTACTTAGCTGTAGGCATATTAAATCTGACGACACTGTGTAAAAGGTCGTTTCGAACTGATCCTTTGCAATTTAATATTCCATACTATCGGAACACTCTGCAATCATATTCCTAATGTTTTGAAAGCGTCAATTCGCTTAACCCTTTCCCTCATACGACAATTCTGCAGCAGACGACTTTGAACATATTTTGTCAAATAATGGAAAATCTCTATAATTGAATGGATAACCTATGACTAAAAGTGGAAAACATTGTGACAAAAAGAGAAATTGCACGTTTTGTGCAATTTCTTCTTTTGTTACTTTGTTTTCAAAAAGCCGTCTGCTGCAGAGGCGTCAGAAAGCGTCTATTTGAGGGAAAGGGTTAACAGACGCAAAGGACAATCTGAGACTATATGTAACATACATCCATCAGATATATACGAGCGTTTGCTATTGTGGTGAGTTTATTTCTGGTTTTAATGATTTGCTCGTTTGGTATTTTATGCCGCTTTCAACAATTTTTCAGATATATCACAGCGTTTTCTGGGTAAGTTACCAGTACTGTTGGTCCATTTATCCTGACACCAGTCAGTCAGATAAAATGTTAACACCGTAAGGTTAACCTCACAATCCTGATTACCAACGAGGGAATCCACTACTACGATTTTTAAAGTCTTTGGTATGAACCGACCGGGGATCGAACTCGCGACCTCCCGAATCCGAGGCGGTCGCTCTGACCCACACTACAGCACCGAGGCGGTCTGGGTTTTAATGAAATTGGAATCATACCTGAATGGTTTTACACTCAGAGAGTAGACATCACAAGCATGGAGGCAGCGGTACCCCTGAACGTATGAATTCAGATTCAACAGTATCTCTGTCACACCGAGCACCTCCCTATCTAACACGGCACACATGCTGATCTCCTTCCGGGCAGCTAGACGCTTTGAGTAACGTCTTGTTACCTCACCGTGACATTGATATTGTTGTTGGTAGACACGCCGACGTGATTCCCTTGAAAAAACAATACATCATGTTAAATGAATACAATACTATGTTAACTATTTTCTTTGCCATCATGTCCAAGCAGTACAAAAAGCAACATACAAAAACAACACGTATAATTTATGCGATGGTTTAGACTTTAATAAGTAAGAGATTGTTAAAATCGATATGAATATAACGTGTACGCACACTGTGTTATTTAATAACTATGCTAGATAACAAACTATGTCGATTTCTTATTTAGGAAGTGTGGAGATCGTGAATGTTGAAACGAGAATAAATTCGTTTGACTAAAACGACGTTTTTCCCAAGATATTTCAAGAATGCCCCAAATGCTACTTCATCTATCAATGTTCTATCTCGCACCAGGATACCCAAAACAAAAAAACGTCAGTATTTCGACGACTTTGAAAACATCTAGACATTATTATGGACAATAGCTACACAAAAAAAATGAATGTAGTAGAAAACATTGTGACAAAAGGAGAAATAACTCATCATGACTTCAAAATGATCTGCTGCAAACATAACTTTTGAAGTTTAATTAACGACTAAATTAAAAAACAAAGAATATGATGTTCCCTAGAAAGAAAAAAAACTTATGGCTCATACGACCAGTGTATATCTAGATTAAATTGCACATCTCCACGGTTTGATCATACCCTGTACTCTTTGTGAATAAGGCATAGCAGGTTTCCAGAACTATTTGTGAATTTGGATCAGATATCATGGACAGACCTTTACTTACAATTGTTCAACCGTCTCAGTGGTGTCGTTGTCCACCTGGAGAGCGGGAGACCAGGGTTCGATCCCCGGTCGGGTCATACCAATCCGGGAAAACGACGGGAATGTGAGAATGCAATTGATATTTCGTTAAAAAAAGGCCCGGATCATCCCGGTAAACCTTTTTTTCACCGGAAGATACCAGAACTAGAACCGAGACAGTGAGAATGGGGCTTAAGACGCAATACATACCTCAACCAATCACATTCTTTGTAGTATACGTCTGTACTCGTCTCAAACGGCCAGAATTCTGGGAACTGGTACCGGTGTTTACCGGGCTCTATTATTAACTCTGCACTGCCACTGATGACAAATATAAATCTTTGGTTTAAACTATTTTCACCTTTCTTTTACATGTGTCTTTCCTGAATCCTCATTTACCACCATATGTATGCTGTAGACACTTAAGTGCAACCGTGCTATGTATATCGTGGATGTAGAAACATTGTTAGACAAGGGAAATTTGCTCAAAACGAGCAATTATTTATTGATACATGCAGTTAATAAAATAGTCTGCTGATAAATAATCAAAATGAAGTCTTTATCAGGCAACGGATTAAACTTCGTGGTGTCGTACACGCGATTGTAACGTGGTTCTTCTACAGCCTGGTGGTGTAATGGTAGAGCGTCTACCTCGGTGCGGAAGGTAGCGGGTTGGATACCTGGCCGGGTCATACCAAAACACTTCAAACATGGTAGTAATTGCTTTCTTTCCTGGATGCTCAGGGTCGAGAGATTAGCATTACCACTGACTCGCAAGTCTCAGGATAAATGAACCAGTAGTACTGGTAACTTCACAAGGATATAACTGAATATGTGTTGAAAGCGGCATAAACACCATACAAACATACATACAAACATTGGTCTACTGACACCAAGGATTTCAAAGACTCGTTTTCTAAACATTTGCAAATATAGTATTATCTTGAATAAGGGGCTTATGATACAAACAAGTAAAACTACGGAAGACTTTATAATACTTTTTAAACTACCTATTACATTGTGATGCTCATGCTGTTATTTTGGCTTAATTGACGCTTCAAAACAACACAATCATTTAAAATACAATGTATATACAATTAGATAATCTAATTTACAAAGAAGATTTAGCAAGGACATTCTTGAAGAGATTTTTTATTTATTTCAATAATTTCAAATCAAATTATAAACGCCAATATCAGAGAAATAGATAACACACGAACGGTTTGAATACAATAGTGTCTTCTTTCGTTTGTCATTGTTTTTTTTTTTAATGTAACTATATACATAGGGAACTCGCGATAACTCGAACATAGTATGAATCAAACTAATCGTTTACATCGTTTTCTGGAACGGATATGTCTTTTGAAATCAGAGTAACAGCAGCTGTAATTACTCTGACGAGCAATCAGAACTGCTGCTGCGCTGTTTCTTTGATATTATTTTATCACTGGCTTGCATGACATAATAAAGGTCAGTATAAATAAACCATGATGCTGAAAATACATAAATGAATTCAGTATATCTGGGGCTCACTCGAACACGTAGCTAACTCGAAGTCATTCATTTCGAGTTACCGGGAGTACAATCAATGTATATAGAAATATATCATAAAGTGTTTAATTTACCTTATAATGAATTTCATACTTTTGACTGGTTCCCCTTGTTTGACTATAAATGTCCCAGCGTCATGGTGGTGTTTCTTTAAACTAATCTGTATAAAACCTTTAGACTGTAATGGCAAGTCTCGAAAGAATGGATGGTAATCGACATAATCAATCAGGTCGACGGCGTCTTTGTCATGGTGCTCCTGTAAATACACCAGACGGATCCGGAACAGAATATAACAAAAAGGACAATAATTACATTTAATTTATTGTTGTTGCAAATCTTTATAGTTTTCGTTAAAATATTAGTCAAAATGGATACATATTTTCACTTGTTAATATATCAACAGTTTTACCACGAATATAGTAAATAATTGCTCAAAGATTACAAGGTTTTCACCGGAGGCAATCAGGCAATGTTTGCCTATTTCAATTACCATCAATATCAAACTGCAGATTCCCAGAATACTAATTTCACATGCAACATGTTTCTAAAAGGGGTATCCTGTGGAAGATCAAAATTCGAAAGTTTCGATATTTTGGAAAATAAATCACTGTAGAACAAAAGTAACAAGGGTTAAGAGAATCCGTTTGATACTGACCGCATGAAACGACATTAAATCGCCCATAATTAGAGTTCTCTTAATTGGTGGTATGCAATATCATGGTATCATTTGATAAGATTAGCATTTTAAGCAAACCTTTATCTTTACAATAAGAGAGATTCCATAGATATTTGAGAACAAAGCAACCTACACATGAATCAATATTAACATACATGGATGTTTTACCAAACTTATCAGAGATGACAAGCATTTGTATAATCATGTCCTCTTCGTACATTTTAGTACATGTCACGGACGACATATCTTCTATTTGTTTAATAGGGGTTTCACGCCGTTTTCAATATTGTTTCGGTTATATCACGGCGACAGTTCACTTATTCGTGACTCACGGGGAAACAAACCAGTACTAGACTTCAACCGTTTGACTGCGACTGGGGACTGAACGCATAGATTCTATACCTGAGAAATTACAACACGATGTTACCTTGGAAATAATCAGTAACTTCGAGCACGTACGCTTTAGAACAGCTGGACTGTTTCACCGGACGTTAATTTGAGGTGGGCCGATGTGAGAGATGTAACATACGTACAATATATAATTCAGAGAGTAGAAAAGAGAGAGAGAGAGAGAGTGAGTTTATTTAACGCATACCCACACTTTAAGGTGCCCCATAAGGTGCCCCATAAGGTGCCCCTAAAATATATAGAGCTCTGTCAGTAGTTTGGTCAAATTAATGTTACCTTGATATATTTGTCAAACGTTTTCTCGTCCATCTCCATCATATCTGTGTGTTCGTCCACAATGACAGAACCCGTGTACGCATCGTCATCATTCAGAATGGCTTCCTCACTAACATATGTACCTTTCTCTGGTAATATAAATGATCAATTAAATAATGGGTTGATTGATCGAATGATTTCAGTAATTTTTCAGTTTTATCACAACATTTCCTGAGTAGGTTACCAATACTACGGATACATTAATTCTGACACCAGCAAGTCAGTCGTAATGCTGACCCCAGCAACCTGGAGCGTCAAGGAGGGCAGCTATTACAACCATATTCACCAGACGCTCTACCACAACACCACGATCTTAAAAGTATGGAACCTGGCTATAAACAATGCTACAATCAGGCCTTTTAGACCGGTGTAACCTAGATCAACATGCACTTCCGAGGAGTCGGGTTATGATCTAAACATTTTGCAAAATACTGGCAGTTTCATTTTGGAAGCTTGCTCCTCGAACTGTGATAAGACCGAGTAGATAAACAGGCTTATCCGAGCCGGTATAACATTTTAGTAATCAATGGTACATATAACTTGTACCTTTTTATATAATCATGGACCAACTCAAATGCATTCGTAAATGTCAAGTGGTGCTTAGGATTAAACTGTAGGTAATGGAGATGCACATGACACTGAATGATACCTGATGCGAGGAAATGGGTGTTTTATTTGTACATATTAAAACGCACCAATTGAAGTGATCTCTTTACAGTAAGTTGAGTTTCTCTCATTATTAGACTTCATTGGTTTAACATGTTTATGATAACCAAGAAGAAAGTCATTATACTTTTACTCGCAAAACGGTGTTGTTGCTGATATAAGCTGCAATGATCGGATATAAAATGGATTGAAACTCATTAAAATCGAAAAAACTACTTACCAATCACTTGTATATATTATTTCAGAAAATTTCTACTCACCATATTTCACAACAAAATTTCCCAGTTTTGTTCTCACCGATTGTGTCGATCTTCCTGACACTCTGGACACTGGGCTCCCGCTAGCTTGATTCCGGCTTTCTCCCTCCTGATTGGCAGTTACGGTACCATCATTTCTTTCTTTACCCTCGTCTTCTTTGACACCTTCCACCGCATCTGCCTCGTTTTGGTTTATGATGCCATCGTCTGTTTCATGTACGTCGTTGTCGACGTCATCAAAATCTTCATTGACGGAAGTATATAAAATCGGTGAAAGTCTTGTCCCTGTGCTTTTAGAGGCGGCTGATTTCGGATGAAGGTTGCGTGACTTGTCCAGAGCAGACGACGTCAATAAAATCCTCTCCAGTGAATATGAACTTCGTCTGCTTGATTTACCTTGTGACACGAATGGGTTGTTGAAAAGCGACGCTGATCCGCGTAGAATGATATAAACTTTGAGAGTAGTTTCACTGAAAATAAGAGTTAGATTGTCTATATTATTTACATATGCGTTCATTTCTAATGCTTTGAAGCGTCGTTAGTAGAACTTGATTTATAAATAGTTGTGAAAGGTTGGTTTACTGATGGAATAGCAAAACCAGAAGAAAAATGTTCTTGGTTGTTATTTACTGCTACTTTGCTAACTTACAAAGCGAATTTACAAGTATGCCATTATGCTTAGTGCTTCAATTTTCTTTTAAAAAAATAGTTTTTTTGCAAATAAGATATACGATTGATAAACGTGTTTAACAAGTTCCGTGCTTAGCTTATAACGTAATTGGACTTTAACACCGACAGCAGAGAAAATATATTAATAAGATTACAACATTGTTTCTCGAAAAGTAACTTGTAACTTTCCACCCCCACACCCCCGCCCCCCCCCCCCCCCCTCTCCAGAAATAAGTATGAAGGGTTAACGTATCTTTAAAAATATTGAATAAGCCAGTAACGAAAACGGCATCATAGATTGCAAACCTGTCACGTGGTTCCCCTTGCCGAAATATGACGTCATCTCGTCTAAATGTCTCGTGACGTGAATTTCTAATAACCTCTATCACGTGTTCTGAAAGGAAAACAGAAAAGAAGTATTGTAAGGAACACCAGCAAGTCAATCGCAATAATAACCCCCACCCCTGAGCACCAAGGAGGGAAGGTCATTATTACTATTTTGTAGAAGAGTAACTAAGGGAAATTAATTCTGCAATGAATGTAACAGTTAAAACATATCCATTATAATGTTGTTGAAACAAGAACGGATTTAAAGCAATTATTGACCCTTTACTACATGATATTATATTTCAAAAGGTAGTATGAGAATTCATCAACGTAGCGGGTACTAAAATAACCAAAAAGTTGTAAATTCAATCAATGCTTGTTTCAAGGTGTCGTAGCATGTTAATAAAAGAACAAGAACAGTTGCAAACAAAATATAACATGGTAAAGGCTTCCACGTACGATTTACTAAACGAATAAGAAAGTTGTGAAACCAACTTACTTGTTTCGAGGTTATGTAGTACTGGATTTCTTCCATGTAGCAACTTAATAAACGAAATAAGTTGTAAACCCGGGGATAAGTGCTATTGGTTTTCAAGCACTTAGCAGCTTATAAAAAAGCAAAATAAATTGTCTAACCAACTTACTTGATTCAATGTTACTTTTTGTCCCATGTAGCAACTAAGGTTGTTAAACAGAAGAACCAGAGGGAAGGGCTTTATGAAAAACTTACTTGTTTCGAGATTACGTCGCATGGACCAGATAACAGAAAAACAATAATTTTGAAAGAAACAACAACATGTTTGAGTCCAGGTAATGTAGTTATGGGTTTATTCATCGTTGCCAGATAACAAAAATGCAATTATTTTGTAAATAAAACTTACTTGTTTTCAGGTTTCTTAGCATGGAGTTTGTTCACCGTTACCAGATAACAGAAATACAATAATTGTGTAAACAAAAACCTACTTGTTTCCAGATTTCGTAGTATTGGGTTTCTTCTTCGTAGCCAGGTAACGAAAGTTCCCATTTCCAAATCATCTCTTTTGTCATTAACACTTTGTAACAGTTCTATATAATCTTTTAGTTTCCGAGACATTTTATCACTTTTATTGTATCGGAAGATATAAATTTGATTTTCAATTTTCACTAATAACGAATTAATATTTAAGTATTGTTAAGTACAATATTTTTCATCGTTTTGAATTCGTAAATTCGCGTTCTTTTATATCTTCATTAATCTGCAGACGATATCCTGATTGTGTCTTCATATCATTTTGTATTTGTTCCTAAACATATCTTTAATAAGTTTATATTGTTCGTTCATATCTTAAAATTCAGTAAAGATTTTCTTTTGATTCCATATTTGTTGAAGATTTTTAGTTACATGAAACAAAAATAACTGAGGTCACACATTTTCTATTCTGCCTTGTAAGTAATTATATTAAGTTAAAACCACACGGAGCAATTACATTTAAAGTTTCTTTTTATGATTTAGTTTTACACATTTTTTCGATATTTCCATTGTCTAGTTATCTTTACCAATTTTCCTTTGGCCTTATATATGTATATTTTATCGGAGATAGGCGATATTCTCGTCTGAAAATCTTTGAACACATTGTAGGTAAAGGAAAGTTTTACTCATACGAGCAATTTATTCTTTTCACAGAAAGTTATACAATGTCCTTAAAAAAACACTTCGATTTATATAGGCTCTCCATTCTTTTCTACAAATTATTTCAATATTGAAGACATATAATATCATTATAGCAGACAAGAGGTAAAGTTCGTTTCCTTTTAAATGTTTCCATAATACAAATGAGAATATTAGATCATTTTCGGATGATATGAGCCGTCCCGCGAGAAAAACCAACATTGTCGACACTTTGCCCCTATGTTTGTGTTGCGTTTTACGCCGTTTTCAACAATATTTCAGTCATATTACGAATATGTCTCGCCAGATTATCCGTCCATCAGTCGTTATGCTATCCTTGCTATCCCTGCAATCCCTGATATCCATGCAATCCCTGCTATCCCTGCAATCCCTGCAATCCTTCGGGAACGCAAAGGAGAGAGATCATAACTATCATTATGTTTAAATATCTTTGGTGTGACCAAGAACAAATATTTTATGAAATATATTATGTTCATTGTCGAATGCATATTTATGTATAATTATTTCCCGTAATTATCCAGTCACTATTGTGTTTTTTGTTTACAGTAATAATTATGCAACAATAACTCATCTTCATTCAAAAGAGACGTAACTAAACAGTGCAAATAGAGGTAATTAGCTCGTTTCGGAGATAAGCTCAAAGAACCGCCTTGGTATTCGTTCATTGACAGATATTTCATTTGGTTATGTTTTTTTTAAAAGATTATTGGTTAAAAAGACTTTCAATTAATTTAGTCTGATTTGCTATCGATTCATTGTTTTGATAAAACATTAAGGTTTCGATAATAATTTTATAACTGCAGAAAAACGTTTCAAATTTCCAACCATTTCCAATGTGTAGACGCATACCGATGAGGTTAAAGATGACGAACTTTGAAACATTGTAGGAAAAAGAGAATTTATCCATGATGAGCAATTTCTTTTTTCTTCACAATGTTTCTTAAAGTGTTTTCTATTTTGAGAAATTCCCCATTTTTTTTCGCAAAGTGTTTTTTAAGTCGTTTTAAAAATATTCTCACTCTGAGGAAGATGGTTAAATGGAAAGGTTAACCGCTGTCATTTTATCTTACCATAGGATTATCCTGCACAATCAAAACAACACGAGGTCGCAGGTTCGATCCCCGGTCGAGTCTTTACCAAATACTTCAACAATGATAGAAATAGCTTTCCCTCCTTTGCGCTCGCAGTGAGTGGTGATAGCATTACGACGGACTGAAGGGTGTCAGGATAAATGGACCAGAAATACCGGTAAAATTACCCAGGAGAAAACGGCGTGATATAACTGAACCATTGTTGTAAGCGGCGTAAAACACTACTAGCAAACAATGTAAACAAAGCAACACGTTGCTTCAACACAACTTTCTCACATGACTTATCCACATGTATTGCTTCAACACAACTTTCAGGGGCGAAGCTTGGCAATAATCAATGTGTAGGCCGTCTCGTGAGAAAATCAACAGTGCGTAAAGTATCGACCCGTATCAGCCTAAGCATGCCACACAGGCCTACCCGGATAGACACTTTTCGCCTCCTGTGGATTTTATGTTACAAGAATAACTACTCTATACATTTATCCCCCCTAAGACGGAATGTGTCGGCCTGATCAGTCTGCGCGGACAGCGCAGGCTGATCTGGTCGATACATTACGCAGATGTCTTGACATTTTAGTTCCACTATCTACAGGTTACGGATACTCTCCCGGGTCATCTAGTGTCCTTTTCTATATATCTACATATCTACATATCACTTTCCGAATTATTTGTTGCTTTAACACAACTTTCAGGGGCGTAGCTTTGCAATAATCAATGTGTAGGCCGTCTCGTGAGAAAATCGACATTGTGGACTCTTGCGTAATGTATCGACCCGGATCAGTTTAAGCATGCCACACAGGCCTACCCGGATAGACACTTTTCGCCTTCTGTGGATTTTTTGTTTCAGGAATAACTACTCTATAAATCTATCCCCCCCTAAGACGGAATGTGTCGGCCGGATCAGTCTGCGCAGACAGCGCAGGCTGATCTGGTCGATACATTACGCAGATGTTTATGGCTGCAGCTGCATACGGGGCATTTTGAGAAAAAAAGTGTAGGCACGTGCCTACAGTGCCTAAAGGGAGCTACGCCCCTGACT
The DNA here is from genome assembly GCA_031761405.1 of Serripes groenlandicus. Classification (NCBI taxonomy): domain Eukaryota; kingdom Metazoa; phylum Mollusca; class Bivalvia; order Cardiida; family Cardiidae; genus Serripes; species Serripes groenlandicus. Next base: position 5,219,961 of record JASEVX010000015.1, read on the forward strand.
TTCTCACATGACTTATCCACATTTCAACTTGACATGTTAAGTTCCACTACCTACACTATCTACAGGTTACTGATACTCTCCCGGGTCATCTAGTGTGCTTTTCTACATATCTACATATCTACATATCACTTTCCGAATTATATATTCATGATTGTTCCGTACATGAGCCATCCCGGGAGAAAACCAACACTATAGACTCAGCGTAATGTATCGATCAAGATCAGCCTGCGCGGATCTTGGTCGACACATTCCGTCTCAGGGGAATACAGGTATGAATCCTGAAACAGAAAATCCACAGGAGGCGAAAAGTGTATGTCCGGGTTAGCCTGCCCGGCCTGCTTAGGCCGATACATTACGGAGAGTCCACAATGTGGCTCATATGTGTATACATGTTTTAATCTTCACAGTTGTCTCGGGCGCCGTTAACTCAGTCGGTAGGGTCGCGGACTGTCAATTAAAGTGTTGTGAGTTTGAGCCCAATCTCGGCCACATTATGTCCTACGTTTAACAAATGTCAATGCGACTAGCGCCATCCGGTCTTCCATCGGTGGTTTCACATTATATGTGGAAAAGCAGCCAGTTGCTTGGAAAGACTGTGCTGTGGATTACTGGTGTGAGTAAGCCAGGAAACACACGTGTAGGTGAACTGGCCGCCGTTATATGACTGAACAAGTCTTGAAACGGCGTTGAACATCAATCAATCTACATGTAAACATGAATTTTGCTCATTTTACTTATTTGATAAGAAACGGGAAGGATGCGATTTATATGTGACTGATTTATGGTATTAATCCAAAAAGTAACTGCTATCCAGAAGGTACTTGACATTCATTGGAGAGCATTGCATAGTCAAATGTGATCCGAAAGGGTGCGCTGGAAGATCTATATCTACACTGGTCACAAATTACTTACGTTTGATTTAAGCAGTGGACAGCTCAAATGTACATAATTAGCTATGCTCCTGTTTCCTTCAATATATTTTAGTTAAAAATATGGTAGAGTTCATTAAGGTTATATATAGATAAAGGGGTGTAATTTATCAAAATGAATAATTAACACAATATCGGTTATCTCCCTTATTTGTACCCACCTCGGACCAATCTATAATAACATGAAGGAAAACTGTTTCCAGATTCGGAATGCCTTGGTTCAAATCCCGAGATGACATCATACTTATTGTTTTATTACATTCTCCAGATGAATCTGTTGGCAAGGAGTCTTAACTGTAAAACTATATTCTGTGCTCAGACTTTGTGCTAGAGTGTTTAATTTGTCGGAATACTTGTTCGGGGCACATAGTTCCATTATGGGCACAACTACCGTTCTCAATGATTTAAAGTTTGGACTCCGTGACTCCATTTGGTACTGAGATATTGGAAGCAGCTGACACATTAAGTCTGGGGTTACCTGCCCCTACCATAACAATATACACCAGGAATGACGGTGCCTTTTGGTGTGTTACGCCATTTTCAACACGTTTTCGGTTATATCACGACGTTTCCTGGTCATTTACCAGTACTACTGGTCCATTTATCTTGACACCAGAAAGTCAGACATAACGCTAACCCCGCAATCCCGAGCGCCAAGGAGCGCAGCTATTTAATTTTAAGGTATTTAGTATGACCCGGCCGGGATCGAACCCGCGACCTCCCGCCTCCGAGGCGGAGGTTCTATAATAACAACACCGAAGCGGTCCTTTGGGCAGAGTGTACGACAAGACTATGGATACGATTTAATGTGTAAACCAACCGCTTTAACCTTTCAAACACAGAAAGTAGTTTGCTTCATTGTAAATGTAATGATTCCTAACTCCAAGTTGTATTCGTCCGCAGTTAAGTTTACGAAAATCAATTGTATGTACTACTAAACCATAAAAACGATAGCGATATGTAATGGGTGTTGACCAATTTAGTCGCGTGTATACGTACTTATTTACTTTAGTAAGACGGGTACATGTACCAATCAATTGAGAGATATTGCCTTTCAATCGATGTTTATAGAGCTGCTAACTAATGTTACGACTGCTTTTAGCATGACTTCTTGAGAGATCTTGCTTTTCAATCGATGTTTATACAGCTGCTAACTAATGTTACGACTGCTTTTAGCACGACTTCTTGAGAGATCTTGCCTTTAAATCGATGTTTATACAACTGCTAACTAATGTTACGACTGCTTTCATCATGACTTCTTGAGATATCTTGCCTTTCAATCGATGTTTATACAGCTGCTAACTAATGTTACGACTGCCTTTAGCATGACTTCTTGAGAGATCTTGCCTTTCAATCGATGTTTATACAACTGCTAACTAATGTTACGACTGCTTTTAGCATGGCTTCTTGAGATATCTTGCCTTTCAATCGATGTTTATACAGCTGCTAACTAATGTTACGACTGCTTTTAGCATGACTGTTTGCACTTCTACTTCTGCTGTTATAACAAATGGGGATTCTTTAGTTTATATATTGGAACTCTGCTGTTATAACAAACGGGGATTCTTTAGTTTATATATGGGAACTCTGCTGTTATAACAAACGGGGATTCTTTAGTTTATATATGGAAACTCTGCTGTTATAACAAACGGGGATTCTTTAGATTATATATGGGAACTCTGTTGTTATAACACACGTGGATTCTTTAGTTTATATATGGGAACTCTGCTGTTATAACAAACGGAGATTCTTTAGTTTATACATGGGAACTCTGCTGTTATAACAAACGGGGATTCATTAGTTTATATATGGGAACTCTGCTGTTATAACAAACGGGGATTCTGCTCTGCTGTTATAACACACGGGGATTCTTTAGTTTATATATGGGAACTCTTCTGTTATAACACACAGGGATTCTTTAATTTATATATGGGAACTCTGCTGTTATAACACACGGGGATTCTTTAGTTTATATATGGGAACTCTCCTGTTATAACAAACGGGGATTCTTCAGTTTATATATGGGAACTCTGCTGTTATAACACACGGGGATTCTTTAGTTTATATATGGGAACTCTGCTGTTATAACACACAGGGATTCTTTAGTTTATATATGGGAACTCTGCTGTTATAACACACAGGGATTCTTTAGTTTATATATGGGAACTCTTCTGTTATAACACACAGGGATTCTTTAGTTTATATATGGGAACTCTGCTGTTATAACACACAGGGATTCTTTAGTTTATATATGGGAACTCTGCTGTTATAACAAACGGGGATTCTTTAGTTTATATATGGGAACTCTGCTGTTATAACAAACGGGGATTCTTCAGTTTATATATGGGAACTCTGCTGTTATAACACACAGGGATTCTTTAGTTTATATATGGGAACTCTGCTGTTATAACACACAGGGATTCTTTAGTTTATATATGGGAACTCTGCTGTTATAACAAACGGGGATTCTTTAGTTTATATATGGGAACTCTGCTGTTATAACAAACGGGGCTTCTTTAGTTTATATATGGGAACTCGGCTGTTATAACAAACGGGGATTCTTTAGTTTATATATGGGAACTCTGCTGCCGCTTATTCCACTTAATAACAAAAGAAGCCAAGTCGTAATTGTTTCACTCCATTTAGTTTTATTGGATAGACTAAGTTAAGTTAAATGAAGACGGACGGATGCAAACTGTAGTAAAAAGGTATATATATATTCGACAAGGTATGCAACGTCACATGATCACAATGTTGGCCTAGTTTGTTTAGAACCAATCTAATAAGGTATAGTTGTCTGTACTGCATTCAAATCCGACATGTTTACAATTAAACTAACATTGTATGTGGAGAAAACAGTCAGTTGCTTCGACAATCTGTTGTGTGGACAGGGGCGTAGCTTTGCAATAATCAATGTGTAGGCCGTCTCGTGAGAAAACAACAAAGTGGACTCAGCGTAAAGTATCGACCCTGATCAGCCTAAGCATGCCACACAGGCCTACGCGGATATACACTTTTCGCCTCCTGTGGACTTTCTCTTTCAGGAATAACTACCCTATACATCTATCCCCGTAAGACGGAATGTGTCGGCCGGATCAGTCTGCGCGGACAGCGCAGGCTGATCTGGTCGATACAATACGCAGATGTATATCGCAACAGCTGCATTTTGGGGCATTTTGAAAAAAAAATGTGTAGGCACGTGCCTACAGTGCCTAAAGGGAGCTACGCCTCTGGTTATTATATGCTCCCTTTATTATACATGTATTTGTATTATGGGTAAATAAAAGTTGAAATTGAATTGGTGGAGTAGTGATGTGAGAAAGCCACGAAACACAAGAGAAGGTGAACTGGACGCCGTGATATGACTGAACAATTAATGACAACGGCGTTAAACGCCAATCAAGCAATCATTACAGTATGGATGACAACTTTACAGACACATAATCTGAATCTTCAAAAACACCAGTCCAGTAAAGATGTCCTTATCGATATGGATCAGTAAAGACTAGTATCTTAAGAACTCATCAAATAGATCAGGAAATTTAAAAAAGGAGCTATTTATATTGGCCTTTGAATAGCGGCAAATGATTTAGCCGTAATACATAACATATTTTTCTTATTCATTTTAGTGTATTTAACATGTATTATTGATGGATATACGCAGAAATATTGAAACAGAAGTGAAGTCAGATCTAGACACTCCCTCTCCAACATACAACATATCTGCAGCTGACGACTTGGAAAATATATTGACAAAAATGTGAAAAATCTCTGTAAATGTATTATAATTGAATAGGGTTGAAAAGATCGTGGCAGAAGGAGATATTGCTAATAATGAGCAATTTCTCCCTTGTCGCATTTTGTTTTAAGTCGCTTGCTGTAATGACGTCGAAATGCGTATGTATGAGGGAACAGGTAAATGTATATTATTCCTTTAAACATATCTATCTCCTTCCTTTCTTCTTACTTACTTTACATCACGATACCAAAACATACTCTTTTTCCGATAACAGTAAGATCTATGTTACATTGAAAATTTATAATTAACAAGATACACATTGTCATGACAAACTAAATGTCCATTAAACAACAACAACACACACAGGCCAGCAGGGCCACCAAACAACACGCGGCTGCTCCCGTTCCATCGTCAGAACTACTTCGTCTTCTCTGTCGAACGCTGTAAAATAAATAAATGGTCATATACATGTCACGTCAATGGCGGCCAATGAGGTATATCAAAATATACATGCGCGTCAGTAAACTCTCATCTGCATCTCCACTGATTGCAAATTACAGAGATACATTAACTATTATTAAATGCATCAGAAAACACGTTATTAATCTAGGATAAAAAAAAAAAAAAATATTGTTCTTAAAAATTCTTAAAAATAAAATGCTATAACACAGAGCTAACTTATGTTAACTTAATTTATGATAGCGTTTTTATTTTTTTTCGAAATTTGGCAAGTTCCACAGACGCTTAAATTATCCGCCAATAAATCCTGACGTGTAATTCGAACGACTCGTTACTTTCTAAAATCAGGGTCCAATTCCACTTACCTTACTTAGAGTTAAGAAATACTTAAATACTTAACGCATATGTCATTTTTATACTTAAATACTTAACGCATATGTCATCTGTTTTGTTTCCTCAATAAACATATAAACATTTTTTATTTCTTAAAAAGAATTGTTAGTCCGAAAGATAATTTGTTATGCAAATTTAGCCATATACTTAAATACATTCCACCATTCATGTATAACAAACTTTTAGGAAATTAAAAACGATGAAATATGCTTTTAAGTATTTAAGTATTTAAGTTTGAAAGTATTTAAAATATTTAAGTATTTTTTAAAGTATTTAAGTATTTTTTTTAAAGTATTTAAGTATTTACGTATTTAAGTATTACTTAGCGCTAAGTTATGTTGGTGGTATTGGACCCTGATGACCGCCTATAACAGGTCGCCTCCGATTTGCATTTGCTTCAGCCAATCAAATTGTCGCCAACAAATCATTATATATCAGCATTGGCTCAAGAAAGAGTATAGCCAAGTCTTCCGATTGAATAGAACATTTAAATGTATAGGGTCAATTCAATGAACCTCTTATTTCGTTTCGGCAAATCCAATATACGTTTAACGAAATAGTTTAGTCTGATTCCAATTACAAATACATTTCAACATTACAGTTTAGAAACATAGAATGCGTATAGTTTTCATGTTCATTAAATGGTTCATTAATATCGTGGGGGATAATTTGACCCACTGGTCCTGTTTCCTGTATTTTCTGCATCAGTATTCCACACACTATTTAGTATATGTATCGCAATTCTTCCCAAACAGATATTTTAGCCTCGTTGTTAAAAAGAAATCACGCATGCTACTTGCAATCCATTTTGATAAGAAACGGAAATAAAGTGTCCACATTGGTATCGAAGACTACTCTGCGTTGTTACTACGTCATAGATAATAGGGCCGCATCGGACAAAAAGAGTGCTCTGCTTGCATCTGCGAATAAAACAGATTCAGTCGAGCATGTACATAAACGCACAGACTCTCAGGTCCTCAACGGCATGTATGTTTGAAACATATATGCGAATGTAGCGTATCAGAATTAAACTACTTGGTGTGCTCAAATATGATTTTTTTTTTCCAAATAAGGCTTCTGATTGACCAATTTCGAAAATTATTTCGGTTCTGACCAATCAGATACTTGCACACAAAGTCTGAGAACAGAGCGTAGTTTTATAATTGTGGAGCCTGGCGCAGCTTCAGTAGATAGATACATGTAGAGCACCATTGTACCTTTATACGGTGTCTAAACGGAGAACTTATAAGACATTTTTGTCGGCTGACACGGCTCCAAGACAACCGAGTCTATGGCATTTCGACCAGTTCAGTTCCAGAGCAAACTTGCCCTTCGGCCCAGCCGACCTCCCGTAGCCGAGCGAGGTGTAATCTCTACGACTCTAGCACCGAGGCGGCTGTAATGCTCATTTACATGTACTTACTGTGCAGGTTGGGCGATAATGACGGTCTGGTGTGATAGCCTTGGGCCGGATACTGACCCTGGGGAGCGGGATATGCCTACTGTCCCGCGGGGTAAGGCTGTGAATAGGGCTGTCCCGCGGGGTAAGGCTGTTGTGAATAGGTCTGTCCCGCGGGGTAAGGCTGTTATGAATAGGGCGGTGGTGGTGGTGGATACTCGGACATCTCTGAAATAATGAACATTGTAAATTTAAGTCTCTACTGGTCTGGTGAAATATCGACTTGAGCTTACATTCAATACAGTGGAACATGTACCACCCTTGGGAATGCAACATTCTTGTATGTTCACATGTGGTTTTTAATAACAGGGTCATTTTTGCAATGAATTAATAATTGGGAAACGAAACGTATGGTCTCTATAGACAGGGAATTGCTATTCCAAGGTGGTCTTTGGCACAGGTTTGACTGTATTTAGTGGTCTTTAGCACAGGTTTGACTGTATTTAGTGGTCTTTAGCACAGGTTTGACTGTATTAAGTATACTGTTGGTTAGCGAGTTCTTTGGGATGGACCAGTAACATATAATTGCCCTATGTACCCGGAATGATTTTGAACCTGTTACCTTAAGTTACTATTTACCCTATATATCCATATAACATACAATTACCGATACATTCGGAGTAGAACCGCACTAGAAATACGAAATATTGTTTGCGTAAGTAGCTGAAACTGACACACTATCATTCAAGGGTTGTTTTGTTTCGCTTTTTTGTCTTATAACCCTTTCTCACACACGGACACTTTCTGACGCCTCTGCAACACACGGCTTTGAAAACAAGTGGAGAAAGTGCTCATAATAAGCAATTCTGCATTTTACGGCAATGCTTTCAACTCTATTCAGTAATTTAACTTTAATTTGTAGAGGTTTCCATTTAAGCTCAGATGTTTTCAAATACTTTTGATGCATATTGGTTGTATGTAGACAAAGGATAAATAGCGGAGTCGGTCCTGCTTGAGAAGAGACAATTCGGTATTGGAAATAGGGTATTAGAAATAGTTAACAGATTAAACTTGGCACTCTTTAATATTCGTGACGTATTGTTCTAAATTTAGATTTTTGAGACAAAAATGAAATATGATATCTTTTTTAAAACGAAATGTCAACAGATAATGTTATTAGCCCTGAACTTAATACTGCTCTGAATTGAAGGTTCGAATCTCGGATAAGGAATGTCTATCTTTGTTTATGAAATAGCTTTATTATAATTATTATAACCTGTCTTTATTCTAGATAAGGGGCGTTTTGCATGTTATAAAATGCTTATTTGAACCTCGAAACCTATGTTGTGGGTAGTCAAATAATCGTATCTGTGAGACTATTCTTTTGAGTACCCGCAACAAAGGGTTTGCTTTAATAATAAGAGAGAAATTGTCGGAAAAATAGCTGAATACCACTCCTTATCTGCACCTCTGTAACATTGATGTATTCTGTATTTCTAAATACAACTGATAAAACAATGTATTAAATGTGTCTATGTAAAACACATTCATTGTAAATGTTCAGAACGTTTAAGTATACTATACCTGTACCATGGTCTGCTGGCACAACAACATGACCTTCTGTATATATCAAGACATATTGTGGTCTATGTTAATGGTATTAGTGTTTGTTTATGTGTGCCATACGACAGGTATTGCATCTATACTTGTAGTCTTATAACAAAAAAAGAAGGAGACAACATGTTGGACTATGTATCGACCCAGATCAGCCTGTTCTTGCTTTGAAATCGGGAGCCATTGAAAATGCCACGATTTAATAAACGGTACTTCAGTGCATAAACGCGCGCGTGTGTTCTGTCATACATATGATATGTGTCGCCTCTACCGAAGATGACATTGAAATAAAATGATAGATTGACCAGTTTGGTTAGTGCAAGAAAAATAATCTAAATATAGCCCGTGCCTTAACCTTGTCTAGACTAGATGGTCGATGCTTCTATATACGACATTGAATGACATTGAGAGTTGGTTAGTACAAGAAAGCAATGTGGAGATAATACACATTTCGTGTGAACAGTGCGTAACCATTTCACTCATACATATCCTAACGGCAGACGGCATTTTTAAAACATCATTTAAACGTCTTTAATTTGAGATTAAAGACTACCTTCAGAATACTTACAGCAACTAAGGTCAAACGTGAAAAAAAGTCCTAGAAGGAGGTCAATGACAGGAATTTTGAAATCGTTCTTCTTATCGCTAATCGCATCATGTTTAACCCTTTACCTCATATAGACGCTTTTTGACGCCTCTGCAGCAGACGTTTTTTTGAAAACATAGTGACAATAGAAGAAATTGCTCAAGACGAACAATTTCTCCCTTTGCGACAATGTTTTCTACTTTAAGTCATGGGTTATCCATTTAATTATAGGGATTTTCCATTTTTTGACAAAATATGTTCAAAGTCGTGTGCTGCAGAATTATCGTATGAGAGAAAGGGTTAAATGACGGAGCTATGTACATGTTACTTATCTATGAACCATTTCCCCACATACGACACATTTGCAGCAGACGACTTTGAAAACATCTATTCAAATATATTGAAACTCTCTATCAATAAAATAAGAATTACTGAATGAAAGTATAAGACATTGTGACAAAAGGAACAATTGTTTCATTATGAGCACTTTCTCCTCTTATCACAGTGTTTTCAAAAATCGAATGCTACAGAGGCGTCGATTATAGCGTGTATTTTGGAACAGGTTAAATATTCAAGGTGTGTTTTATAAACATCTTAGTAAAGGGATCTTGAGACAACGTCGTACGACTCAATGTAATCTTTCGACATATATATATAATAAATAAAAATTAAATGCCGTTTCTTAAGCGAATTTCCTTTTTTCAAAATGTTTACAAAAGCAGGTTGCAATAGGAGCTAAGAGTCATATTTAACTAATAACATATTTGCGGCTGTATGTTTGATGACGTTTATCGCTGTATATAATATCATTTGAGCCGTCCCGCGAGAAAAACCAACTTTATGGCCTCTGCGTAATGTATCGATCCGGATCAGCCTGCACAGTCCGCACATACTGATCCGGGCCGACACATTCCGTCTCATGGGGATAGAAACAGAAAATCCACAGGATACTTTACACAGAGTACACATTGTTGGTTTTCTCGCGGCACAGCTCATTTCAGTTATCAGGGCACTGTCTGGTTGGGCAGCAATTCGTTTGCCGTTTGACAGTGTAATTGTACGATTGACTTCGGCCGAGCCCCCCGGTAGCTCAGTCAGTAGCAACACGGGCTGTCAGCCCAGGGGCTGTGAGCTCGAACCACAGCTCGACCAACATCCTTAACAACGTTTGACAATAGAAAAGTCGACAGGTGTCATTCGTGTACAATGAATATGCTAATAGTCTATGTGGGAAAAGTTTTAATGAATGAATGAATGAATGTATATTGTTTTACGGCGCATCGACAGCTAAGGTCATTTAGCGTGCATTTAAATTTAATTATTCATTATCCCTGGGTAAACAAACCAGTACTAGGCTAGAAAATGTGCCTTGCCCAAGGGCACTCCACCATGACCGTAGTGCCGCGACTGGGGATCGAACCCGGGACACCCGGTTTCGAAATCCCCGGGAAAAGTTTTAAGTTGATTTAAAAAAAAAAAAAATGTGTTTAGTACTGGTGTGAGAACTCTAGATCACACATGGGTATGTGAACTGGTCGCCGTAATAAGTTAAACCCCAATTAACCAATCAAACAACGATCCATTTCAATATACAAATACAAATACAAATATTTTATTCAGTAATGTAAGGCCTCCAGCCCATTATACATAATTTACATGTACATAATTAATTTTTTGAAGTGACATCATAAACTTTTTGAAGATATTCAAAAAATAGAAATAATTAGTATACGACATATACTTAATAATTTAAAAAGAGACCTGTTCATCTAAAATAATTTTTCCTGGTTTTAAATGCCTCAATTATATATTTCGTCAGTGATTTTACATATATGGGTCTACATTCACTCATGTCATAAAACAACCTTGTAGTTGGGTATGAATTTGTCCAAACTTCTTGGAAATAAAAAAAACACCGAAGTTCATTGTAAACTGGACATACTAATTCATCCTCAATAACATGACAGTTTCCAACAAAGACAAATATTACAGAATCTCAAGCAATACTCAATCATTTGATGTCTGCCCTTTTCTACATTTAAACGATGACTAGAAAATCTAAAATTTGACAATATGCGCCGTCTATAATTATAGGTTATTTAACAGTGTTCTGTACAATACGGATATATATTTGGACGAGTACACAGCTTGGAAAATCATATTGGACGAGCCGCTAGGCGAGTCCAATATGATTTTCCAAGCTGTGTACGAGTCCAAATATATTCCGTATTGTACAGAACACTGTTAAATGATCTTTTTATTCTATACCTCGACTTTTTCCCCAAAATATATTTTGTATTGTGCAGAATAATGTTAAATGACCTTTTTATTTTATACCTTCAAATAATTTCTGACACAAAAAGTGTTTTTTGGTTTCTGTTCAATTACAAAGTCATCTATTGCAGAATCGGATAACATTTTAGTTTCAGTGTTACTCCTTGTTTGCAAACGACAATAATGATCCGGTGACAACAGGAGCTTTATCGTAACGCTTTATCTAGAGCGCCTGTCGATTCAGACTTTCATTCGGAACCTTTTCACGCGCTTCGGTCTTTATCATAGGTTTAACATGGGACCTGTGAATCGTACAATACGAAAAGAATACGGGTTATTTTGTACGCGCGTGCGTCCCGATACGGAAATATATTGTACGGTCACATGATTCGAATGAGCGTCTACGATTGGACGTATAAATTAGGTATAGAATAATATGAGATATCCATGGAAAGATACATTTATACATTTAAAAGAGATTTAAAGTGTTAATAATATTTTGACTTAAATGAATCTCTGATCTTTTGCTGGAGGTTTTGGAGAGAGCAATCTAGAAGACGTTAACAATTGACTGATATAAGATAACATTTACATTTGAGCCGTTCCATGAGAAAACCAACATTATTGACTCTGCGTAATGTATCGCCCCAGATCAGCCTGCGCAGTCCGCGCAGGCTAATCGGGGCCGACACATGCCGTCTCAGGGGGATAGAGGTATAGAAGAATTATTCCTGAAACAGAAAATCCACAGGAGGCAAAAAGTATCTGTCCGGGTTAGCCTGTGCGGCATGCTTAGGCTGATCCGATTCGATACTTTTCGCAGAGTACACAATGTTTGTTTTCTCGTCATTTGGCTCATTTATGAAAATGAAATGCACGTGTAAAGCCCATCTGAGAGTTACATGGATGCCATATAGACATAGCAAACAAACAAGATAGGTTAACACACAACTTTAGACGGATGAAACACATATATAGAATCAAAGCACTGAAACTGCTGACGGCCTGGGGGCTGCAGGGAGGTTGGAAAAGTAGGGAACATATGAAAGGAATAACAATTGTAACTAAAGTTTATGTATTTATTGTTAAGAAGTTAAAAGATCATATCAAAAATATTAAATTTTATTTAACTGGGAATTGGAAAAAACAGTAGGACCTTTTTGGACCTATATCGCTCACAAGTATGCAAATTTAAGATATGAAGGATCAAAGGAAAATTTGACAGCAGGTTTAGGTAGAAACATTTTGAAGTTTCTGTCATACTATATTGAGAAATACTTCAATGTTAAATCAACTTTCATCTAGAAGTTTCTGTGTGTTTTACAAATTGCACCCACTCGAGAAAACTTTGTGGAGTTTCAAAGAGGTTCAGTCAGGGAACATATCAGAGAAATTGTTTTGAAATCCGGCTGGGCCAGTAGTTTCTGACAAGAATAATTTAAGTTTTTCTTTTGTGTCGCCATGGCAACAAGTTGCAACCTTTGGCTCAGGTGATCTAAAAACACTTAAGTTACAGGACCAAACAAACACTAGTATATTGAATACATCATTTCTTGTTTAAGAAAGTGATAAGTGTAATTTTGCGTAGTATTGGGTAAACAAGAAAATATGTATGCAATTGGATCAAGCATCAACATAATGAACACATTAAAAGACAATGATATACACTATTACTTACAACTAGTAACAGGACAAGGTGTATGAATGAAAAATAATATGCTCCACCCAATAAGCAAGTGTTACTCCTTGATAACATGGACTAGACTGGGAGAAAGTGTTTGATCATGGCTATACTGAACATATTTTTTTTTTATTGATAACAATTAACAGCACATAGTTAGCGAATTAATACAAGAGAAGCACATGATAGCACATAAGCATACACTTGCAAGAAACCTAAAGAATCATTTACATAAGACAAAAGGAACCATGATTGGACCCTCTGCCAATAGCAACTGCTAGAACACAGGACAAGGTGAATGAATGAAAAATAATATGCTCCACCCAATAAGCAAGTGTTACTCCTTGATAACATGGACTAGACTGGGAGAAAGTGTTTGATCATGGCTATACTGAACATAATTCTTTTTTATTGATAGCAATTAACAGCACATAGTTAGCGAATTAATACAAGAGAAGCACATGATAGCACATAAGCATACACTTGCCAAGAAACCTAAAACATCATTTACATAAGACAAAAGGAACCATGATTGGACCCCTCTGCCAATAGCAACTGCTAGAACATACCCGACTGAAGGTCAAACCAAGGAACATTTGTGCCGATTTATATTGAAAGCAGTTACTCTTTTCAGACAAGTAGACTTTTCTATAGCCCTATAAAACTAGAAGAAAACCAGCCCCAACTCCACAGTTTTGTTTTTGAAGGATTTGCACCAGCTCGAGCAATCTTTGATGAATATTCTCAAACTTATTTTTTTGTTTGTAAACTATATATTATGGAAAATGAAATTGCAGAAATAAAAAAAAAAAGTAAAATGCGAAGCCATAATGGTGAATTCAGGCATAAAGATTTGTTTCACAATAGCAAATTATTCTATTTAAACTGAAATGGACAATCTCCGTAAATACTCGAACATAGTCGTACTTTTCCGTTCCACTTCGCGAATGTTCATAAGCTTCCATATTTGACCTCTCGGCGCATTAATTTCTAAAACATTTGTTAAATCTATATTGGAGTACTCACGCCTTAAGTTTTCCAATGATGTTCCAACAACATTTTAATGATCTTTCTTTGGGAGATCTTAACCTTTTAAATGCAGTTTTGTTGAATCCACGATGAACTATTTTTCTCGCGCTATATCACCCTAAAATGCGTTGTTGGGTGTTAACAGCAAACTCCGAAAAATGGTATTACTACTATGACCAGGGGCTCAAGCCACATGCCAAAAAGTATGGCACAATGTTTAATAAAAGCGTCTGCTGAAGATGCGTCAAACGCGCCTGGGAAAGGGTGGAAGGAAATAAATTACCGACGCATTTTAAAACTTTCCAACACGCAGACAGACTTAGATGCACTTGAAGCACACGGCGTTTGAATATTTTTGATATGTCTGCCGTCGTCTGCTGCATGAGAAACAGATAAATAGAGTTCAAATACCTGTTCTTCAATGTATCGCTTTTACACAGATGCATATACATTGCAAGACAATGCTATGTGTATTTAAAAGTGCCATGTCATTGGTCTCTTTGTCCCTCGGGCGCTATGATATATTGAGCTAAAGTTTCCCATAAAAGCCAGTGATATATATATATACATACACAATTGCGAGTACTTGTTTAATCCGCCTTGGCATTTAAAGGCATTTACAAAAGACGACCTTTTTGAAAACATTTAGTGAAAACCAAAAAAACTACCTTTTACACGTTTTTTCTTCTTGGCACGTCACTTCCATTTTTCTTAATTTTCCACATTTACATTTAATATTTCCAATTTAGACGTGGCAAAGCTATTTAACCCTTTACCGTATACACACACAATGCAGCAGGAGACATTGAAAATATCTAGTAAAAGTGGAACTCATAGAAACTATCTTTATATGAAAGTATTACTATGGATTTCAGTTGAATACATTGAAGCAAAATGAGAATAAGATAATTGTGAGAAAACATTCCCTTTCTTCACAATGTTGTCAAAGTCATCGACGGCAGACAAGTAAGATGCGTCTACAAGTAGGTAAGGGTTAATTAGATAACAGTAGTGGCGTGATCGTGTTTCATGACGTGTTGGCCTTATCAAAGCATTTATAAAGAGACGTGGCTTTGCTGTAACCTTAGTTTATCCTAGAACTCCGAACGATAATCATCAAGGTGAGTGAATTTATTTATTTAGAAAATAGGGAGCCACCGAAACTAGAGGGGAGTTATACTTCTTCATGTAACCCGTTCCAACTTAGAAAAAAATCTGCAACTGATTACTTTGAAATGATATGGGCAAAACTATAGAAAATATCTACACATTAAAGTATTATTATTGAATAGAGTTTAAATCATTGTGGCAAAACTATAGGAAATATCTACACATTAAAGTATTATTATTGAATAGAGTTTAAATCATTGTGGCCAAAACTTTAGAAAATATCTACACAATATCATTGTGGCAAATGAGCATTTTTTCATCTTGCTACAATGTTTAAATATTTTTATTATTGAATACAGTTTGAATCATTGTGGCATTAAAAGCAATGTTTCCTTTTACTACAAGTTTAAATAAAATCGTCTTCTATAGATGCGTCAAAAAGCGACTTTGTCTGGGGGTAATGTGAACGGAAATGAATTACCGCTGTATATCAAATGAGCATGTTATACCCAATGGAAGAGAATTACATTTAACTATTAAACGCTTACCTCGCGCAGACAGACTTATATGTATTTGAAGCCCACAAACTTAGACAATTTTCAGTACGTCTGCCTTGATACTTTCAAAAGCTGCTGTTTATGACAAACGGTAAACCTTTTCCGACATACAACACGTTTTTAGCAGTCGACTTTAATAACATCAAGGCAGAACATATATAAAATCTCTATGAATGAAATACTTCTCTTCCATCTATGTTGACACTAGTTAGTGAGTGAGTCAGTCGTCATGTATTATGCAAGGAAGAATTCACAAAGCGAAAATGGTTACCGTCGTTTTGGACCAAATCGGGCCCGGACAAAACCGGTGTAAACCATTCGAGTCTTTTTCAGTTTTAAACAAAGTCAAAATACTAAACGTGATACAATCAATCATTTCCAGTGCATCCTATACACATTTACAATGACTAAATGTTATATTTTCAATGCATTCTTTTGATGGTATACACTAATTTCTATGCAAACAAATTTTTTTTTAGGAACTATTTAGCACTTGAACAGCGGATAAATTTATCGTAATTTGACCTAAACGTTTTTAGAACTATGCGGTTTGTATTAAAACAAAACTCACGTTACTATGGAAACTCAAATTGTTCCACGACGTAACAATTATACTACCGTTTTCAGAATTTATGCAAAATACATGTTTGTAAATTTATTATATATCTGAAAGTAATATTTATGTTGGAGGGTTGACCCGTAATCCGTACACACAATTATTTAATTGATGATATTTGTACACGACATTTTGGAGAGCCCCTCGTACAAACTAATACGATATTTCCTTCACATTTTAGACCTGCAAAATGAAGTGTGTGATCGCCCTCTGTCTCATCTCTGTTGCTTTTGCAGCTCCAGCAGGTAAGTGTTTTTGACGTATCTGCTACAAACGACTTTTTGAAAACATTGCGTCAAACGAAATGTCAGTACAAGTGGCTGTATTGATATTATACGCCATTTTCTACATTAGTTCAGTTATATCACGGCAATATTTCACTTATTCATGACCCCTGTGTAAACCAACACGTCCTGGGCTATGACATATCCCTTACCCAAGGGCATTCCAGTCTGACCACCGCAACCGGGGTTCGAACCCAAGACGCCCGGTTCGAAATCCCAAAAGCTTACCACTCGACTACGATGTAATATTATCTTACCATTTCTAGATAAGAATAAGTGCTTTGCTAAAAGAAATGTAACCCTTTCCCGCATGTTGACGCATCAGCAAAGAAGTATTTTGAAATATTGAGACAAGAGGAGTGCTTGTTCAGAATAACCCTTTCTTCTGTAAAGTGTTGTTATGTGTTGTAAAGTGTTGTAAAGTGTTGTAAAGTGTTGTAAAGTGTTGTAAAGTAAGTGTTGTAAAGTGTTGTAAAGTGTTGTAAAGTGTTGTAAAGTGTAAAGTGTTGTAAAGTGTTGTAAAGTAAGTTTTGTAACGTGTTGTAAAGTGTTGTAAAGTGTTGTAAAGTGTAAAGTGTTGTAAAGTGTTGTAAAGTAAGTGTTGTAACGTGTTGTAAAGTGTTGTAAAGTGTTGTAAAGTGTTGTAAAGTGTTGTAAAGTGTTGTAAAGTGTTGTAAAGTGTTGTAAAGTGTTGTAAAGTGTTGTAAAGTGTTGTAAAGTGTTGTAAAGTAAGTGTTGTAAAGTGTTGTAAAGTGTTGTAAAGTGTTGTAAAGTGCTGTAAAGTGTTGTAAAGTGTTGTAAAATGTTGTAAAGTGTTGTAAAGTGTTGTAAAGTGTTGTAAAGTGTTGTAAAGTGTTGTAAAATGTTAGTGTACGTATCAGTACTGTTGTATGAGCCGTTCCACGAGAAAACCAACATTATTGACTCTGCGTAATGTATCAACCCGGATCAGCCTGCGCAAGCTAATCCGGGCCGACACTTTCCATCTCAGAGTGATAGAGGTATAGAGTAATGATTCTTGAAACAAACAGAAAAATCCACAGTGAGGAGGCGAAAAGTGTCTGTCCGGGTTAGCCTGAGCGGTATGCTAAGGTTGATAAGCTAATATTATTTTGACATTTCGTTTTCCAGAAAAGAGATTCATTGAAGCATTTGGTTTTCCTTCTGGAGCTTCAATTTGTAAGTTTATCTTTCTCTACTCGAGCCGTTCTATGCGAGTGTTAGTCCTATTGCAGAAACGTATTTAATGCCACTTTTGACATAATGCTAGGGGTGTAGCCTCACTAGTGTTACGTCAATGTAATTTTAAATGACGCAAACGCGTAGCGGCAATAAGAGTCACATTGCAGGACGCGGCTTTTATATACACAAACAGTTGATCTTTAAATGTTCAGTGCAGTTGTCAATTTGTATGACAAGCCGTTTTTCTACTGATTCGCTTGAGCGACATCTCTTTAAATTAAAGAGAAATCTCTATAAAATAAAGAGATATCTCTCTTATTAGAGAGATATCTTGCAATTTAGAAAATGTCTCTTATTTAGATATATATCTCTGTAAGACAGGGAGATATCTCCCTAGCTTTCATATATTTCTTTTACCTTAGAGATATATCTCTCTATCCTAGAAATATATATTTCTAGATTATAGGGATATCTCTCTAGCTTACAGAGATATACATATATGTTAGCGATATATCTCTCAAACTTACAGAAATATCTCTCTATTGAATATAACATTCATCGTTAGAGATATATCTCCATGATTTAGAGAGATTTCTCTATAACTCAGAGAGATATATTTCCATCGTAGAGATACATGTATTCTTAAACATGCGAACAAGATATCTTTCTAAATTAGAAAGACATCTCTTTGACTTAGGGAGATATCTTTCTATGACTTATATAGGCGTGTACTAACTGCTAGCTAGTATTAGGAACGTGTCATTGATATCATTGAGCCAAAGCAAATACGAAATAGCCTTATCAAACTTTGAAACTACAAATTAATCTTGATCAACAGAGGTCAAAATATATGACGATTGCCTTTATTTTTGGAGAGCATGGTCAAAATGTTCATCACAAGGTGAATGTATAGGTTAAAATTATCCTATTATTTATTCTCTTTTAGAATTTTGATTGTCTGTCTGACTGCGGTATCGTTTATCATTTGAAAAGTAATTACAGTTAAATCGTCATTAGTGACGTCTACTGTATTACATGTACAATATATTAAATGACCCAAGTTCTCGTGTCATAGATTTAAAAAAACACGAATAAAGTATATGGGAATTTTAAATTGGAATATCAAATTCTGCGTCAAATGATTGATTGATTTGTTTGGGATCAATTGCTTTCAACATCGACTGTAAGCCCGGTGGAAGACGAATGGCGTTTATTGCATTTTGTTATGCCAAACGTTTAAAAAAAATGAGGCCGAGCTGGGATTCGGACTCACAACCTTCATCGACAGACCGCAACGCTCTCGACTGATCTACCGGGGCTCGTCTTTCGCTGAATGAATAATAACTACCGCGTTTGATTGAAAAAATGAATAAAATGAACAGCGTTTGATTAGTCGAAAGAAACATGGGTTTGTTTGACAACTGACTAAGGGGACAACTCATTTTACATTAACCAACACATATTAGAGAGACACCTCTCTTAATAACAGAGATATCTCTCTAACAGTAATAACTATCTTAAATATAAAGATATCTCTCTAACGTATAGATATCTATAAGCATGTTCGGATTTCGTCCTTTGTTACAAATGACCTTGACACATAGACCTCCTTCAGTGCGATATTTTCATATTTCGTCCTTTGTTACAATTGACCTAGAGACATGGGAACTCTTAAATGCGATATGTTAGTATTTCTCCTCTTTTTGTTACAGTTGACTTAGATACCCTTAAGTGTGACATACAACTGATGCTCGATGTTGTCGGTACCGACCCAACGGAAGTAGCCTGTGAAAAAGAATGCCACCAACTTTTGCAAGACGGTCACATACTGAACTTCGGATGCCCATTGGTCTGTCATGGGTACGTCATATATTTAACTATAACTTCGTCTTGTTGAAAGTCTGAAACCTTCTTTCCTTCTTTGATAACTCAATGCCCAATGAGCGGGTTGATCTGGTTCTACGCTCCAATGACTGTTTTTTCTAATGATTGATTCATATAAATCACACTAATTGCGGTTCAGAATCAAGTTATATAGTAATGTAACAATAGAGATCAATTGCTCTGATTGAGCATAAGCTTTTATTAAGCTTCAATAGGTACAATTGATAGAATACACACTATGTCTTTCACAAGTATCTGATAGGTGCAGATAAATTAAATGGTTAGATAAAAAGGAGTCGGGTTGCTAAACCCTTTGTACTTTAACAGTTGTGTATAGCAATCACCCAGAAACCAGAACCCCGACGGGAATTTGAACCTGGACGCCTGGACTGACTGTCCGGCATGTTAACAATTAGACAACAAAGTCAGCGGATTGTAAAGATCGGAGTAGTGTGAAAGTTGTAACATTGACATACTGACTGCACATTGAATAGACGCAGTCAAAGAACACTTTCACATGTTATATTGACACATAGTTACGCGAAAAATGGTCATAATAATTGAGCCGTCCCCCAAGAAAACCAACAGTGTCGACTATGCGTAAAGTATCGACCCGGATCAACCTAAGCATGCCGCGCAGGCTTACTCGGATAGACACTTTTCGCCTCCTGTGGATTTTCTGTTTCAAGAATCATTACTCTATACCTCTATCCCCCTGAGACGAAATGTGTCGACCCGGATCAGTATGTGCGGACATAGAAACATTATCGTATACACGCCATATTATATTGGAACCTCGTTTGGAGAAATACGCTATTATGAAATGAATGACAGTGATCCATTGTCGTCAGTATTGTAGGAGAGTAGAAGTATCAAAAGCTCTTGGTCGTCACGTCACGTTTTTTGCATGCTTGGTGGCCATCTATTTATAACTAATTTGCATAAAAAAGCGATATTTGTTTTGTGTGAAGAGCACAATTTGAATACTATTTATAGAAATTCATTTGCAGGAGATGAACAGTGCGCATGCGTGACATCAACTTTGTTTGAACCATGTTCTGTTGTAGTTGGCTTGCTACAATTAAAGAATTTGAACAATGAAAGTATAAAGAAATTCATTCAACAATGTTGAACAAAAAGAAGCCCATAAAGTACAAAAAGTAGATCTTGTTCAAGCTGATTAGTATCATAATTATTATTATTATTATTACAATTATTATTTTTATAATTGTTATTATTATTATTATTATCATTATTATTATTATAATCAAAGTCCAACCTATGTGTAAAGACCACCCATGGGAAGAGAACACTCCGGTCTTTGTACACAGGTGGTCTTTAATTACAGGGTCATTTATGCAGTCTCTGAATAATTTGGAAATTAAAAGTGTGGTTGTTATAGACAGGGAATTGCTAAACAAAGGTGGTCTTTGTCACAGGTTTGACTGTATTACTATTCCTATTATGATTTCAGGTTCCAGGAACTAGTTCATCTATGGCACGTTAGCCCAGGAACCGGTCTGTGCACTAACGGAGTTACCACAACGGTTTCCGCATAGGTCTATTCGAATAAAATCATTTGATTGATTTACTTCTCTTTTGTTACTTTTTTGTTTGAACTGACTTTTAATAAGATTCCTTTTTAAGGAACTCTTGATTTCCAAACACACTTAAAACATATGTACAAGTGTACATGGAATATAAAACGGCCTATGTCTGTTTGGTCTCGCCTTATCAGGAGCAATATGTTCCAGTTGCGTATCCTTTTATCACATTCAGACACTTTCTGACGCTTCTGCACTAGTTAACGTTTGAAAACTTTGTGGACAAAGGAGAAATTGCTTATGATGTGCAATTACTCATTTCGCCCCGATGTTTTCAGCTGTATCCAATAATTGTACGTTCACGTATAGAAAACTTTCAACACGTTTGCATAGATGTCTTCTGTCGCAGATTTGTCATGTGTGGGAAAGGGTTATGCGAACTATGGCGACTAGAAAGAACCCGCGCACCAGACTCCCGCCCGAGTGATTGTCTATGTACATGTACGAGCGTAATGTGTGATAGATCACTAGATGTGTTTCTCCATTTGTTACACGCCATTTTGAATTGATGTCGAACACGGGATCCGACAAGGCCCTTTATATGTCAAATTACTCCAAATACATCCGCTGACATGCACCAAAATAGTCCCTAAAAAACCCTTTGTTTTCGTAGAAATTAGCGTATACCATCACCAAAATGCATTGAATATATGACACTGAGTTTAACATCTTTGTAAATGTGTATAGGATGCACTGGAAATGATTGATTTTTAACACTTTTAGTATTTTGACCTTGTTTGAAATTGAAAGAAGAAAATGCTGGACACCGGTTTTGTCTGGGCCCGATTTGATCAAAAAGGACGGTAACCGTTTTCGCCTGGTGAATTCTTTCTTGCATAATGCATGACCCCCCATTTTCTTTGGATTGTTTTAAAGCTTAGAGGTAACTCTTTGGTATATGGTACTTCACATGAGAAAGGCTTAGAAAGTGTGACAATTGCGGACTGAAACTGATCGATTTACATGGAAACAAAGAAGGAATTTAGTTGGTGTATTGTGACCTTATAATCACCAGAAACGGCATACCGTCTTAACTTTTTCCCTTCATACAACAAATCAACAGAAGTCGTGTTTATAAATAGTATACGCAAACTATTAAAAACCTCCATGAGTGGAAAAATAACTATTGGTTATAGTTGAAAACATCGTGGCAAAAGGAGAAATCGCCCATTGTGAGCAATTTACTGTTTTGTTGCAATGTTTTCAAAATGTATCCAATGCATGTAGATGCGTTATAATAGACACTAGACAGTTAAACTGTACAGTTTCTTGTCATTTTGCATATACACAAATTACAATTAACACACACATAAAAACAAAAAAATAAAAATAAATCATATATCATAATACTCTTAATCGAAATTGACTAATCTTGTCTTTTGTAATGAGATATTAATTGCCTTGCAAGAGGTTATAATGACCTTGCTTCAATATGCGAAAGGATTACGTACATGAACCCCGGATGAAAACTCCTCTAATTGGCGAATAAATTCCAGACTATCAGCGTATTAATCAGAGCCCTAGATAAGGGGCGTTTTGCATGTTCTTAAATCTTTATTTGACCCTCAAACCCTATGTTGGTGGTACAGCGAGACGATTCTTTTCAGTACCCCCGATAAAGAGTTTGCTGTTATAATAAGAGAGAAATTGTGGGCGAAAGAGCTGAATACCCGTCCTTATCTGGACCTCCGATCGAGTATTTAATTTCAAACCGAGACTTTTGAAAAAGAAGAGCGCCTTTTTGTTTACCCCCTTCAAATTGTGTTACAGTCTTTTAAAGTTTTATTTTAAAAATCCATACAGCTGATTCGGAAGCTTAAAATGTGCTGAACTCCAGATGGGGATCAACATTTTGGAAAGGTTGAAACTTCTGCAAATATTGCTAATAATGACAACAAAGTAAGTTTAAAACTATTTTGGCAGTAATAGTGAAAAACAGTCAATTGAAAGACATGAAATTGTACAAAATTGAGCTTCCTTGGTATGTTTACCCAGTAAAAATGAAGCATAAACGATAAATATTTAGATGTTTATTGTACTGGAAAGGGATAGTATTACTCTAATTTTATCCCAGAATGATGATTCTAATATTTCCAGACAACTTTTAAACAGTTTTAAAACTTTGACTTAACTATCTATAACCTGGAGTTCAGCATCTTTAAGATAGTGCTTACATTATTGACAGAAGCGTTAGAACGGAGTCCCGTTTCCACCATCCACTGTTCGACTTAACCCTGTCCCATATACAACAAGACTGCAGCAGACGACTTTAAAAATATCGGATAGAAGATATGGTAAATCTCTACAAATGAACGTTTTATTATTGAACAGAGTTGAACACATTGTGGCAAATGGAGAAATTGCTTGTTATGAGCAATTTCTCCTTTTGCCACAATGTTTTAAAACGTTGTCTGCTGCAGAGGCGTCAGAAAGCGTGCAGACGCGGGAAAGAGGGTTAATAACAACGCTGTCGCGCCGAATACTTAACCTCGGCTGTTTATAATTTCGAGTTGTCGACAGGATGACAATTTAAAACTAGCGCATTAATATCGACCCAAACACCGAAAACTTCGCCTTTTTGAGTTCAAATATTTAGCAAGAAAAAGCGATATAAGAAGCAGCTTATGACAAGTAGAAGTAAAGTAGACAAGTCGATAGCTGAAAAGGGATTCCGTACGTAAGTCTTATTCGATTGACGTTGTTTCAGAAGTGTACAAAGACATGTCGTTTTCGGCGATAGCAGATTAACCTGGGTTTTGACCTAGATGTTAAATACATGATCTAGATTGTAGACCAATCAAATGTTGTTTTTAATGAATAATATCGAAGAAATAAAGGAAATGAAACGTTTTTATTGGTTCATAGTTAAGTTGGCGATCCTACGAGGGGCACTTATAAGTTGAAGTTTTAAATTTAATGTTATGCATACTAACCTTTAATTGTTTTCCCTAAAAACTAAATTTCAGTGAAAAAAATCCGTGAAAACGTATGACATTTATGATAGGTTTTCAGTTATTTATCGTCAATTGAAATTTATTGGAAGCCGCCAGGAGTCGGCTTCCTGTAGGGATGCTTTTAATTTTCGGTCAAGGAGAATATTTAGACCTGCCAGCGTGACCACATATCTTGATTTCTGTTTGTCCTTTCTAAGTACATTAATTTAAGGTAACGACTTTTAAAACATCCCTTTTACACTCTATATACATGTGTGAGTTTTACAAATTAAAAACAAAAGACAAAGGCCAGTATATTAATTGAATGTATGTACATTTTTATTTAAGCGAAATTCATACTGTATCTACTCTAGACAGTAAGATAGAGAACCCTTCTATTGAATTTGTAAATGTAGTCTGGTTCCTTAAAATTTCATGCTATGATATATTACGCAGTAATTAGACGAAGAAGCCTCGTCCCGTATTCACTAAACTTTTCAATTTAGATATTTGTCTAAATCTAAATCATATTATGTAGTCCACGTTTTAGATTTAATCGGTATTCACCAACGCGTTTTAAACCGATCTCAATTTGGTCTAGTGTGTAAATGTCGTAAGCGGCCACGCATCGACTCTGGTTTCCGAATCAAGTTAAGAGCTAAAATAAAAGACAGTACCATTCATCTATAGTCTATTTATAGATTTTCATTTTTATCGCAATTTCACATACATTTTTCATTTGCTTTGATTTTAATAATCTGACTTTCATGTTCAGTACATACTGTATTCAAAGTTAACTTTGAGTACAATTGTCATCGCAAAATGTAGACATGAAAAGATTTAAACCACAGAAATATCTGTTTCAAGATCAATTTCGTTCTTTTTCGCTGTTGCAGTTCCACATTTCATGAATATCGCGGTAAACACGATATCGGTGTATTTTGCCTAGCCAACAACATGTTTTATCACGGATGCGATGTGAACATCCAGAATACTTAAATGAAATGAAATCTTCTGGTTCTTACAAACAAAGTGTGATCGGATTAACTGAACTGTATTTAACTTACCACTGTAAATGTAAACAGCATTTCAACTCTTATATCAACTGGTAAATTTACAGTTTGAGAAATAAATTCAAGTAAATTTTCAAGCACTGGTTTATCGTTTTCAACAAAAATGAAACTAGTTCCTATGTTAAGCCTTTCCCTTATACGTAGCACATTAAGTAAAAATTGGAACATCTTGCTAAATGAAGGTATAATTTATGGACATAAAGTAGAAAGCATTGTAGCAAAAGGATAAATTCCTCGTGATCAATTTCTCTTTTTGTCACAATGTTTTCAAAAGTCGCTGCAGCTATTGTCAGTCTTTCGGATTACGTGTACATAGAAATACGTTTCCTTGATTTTCTGAATGCTAATCACGACACGAGTTCACATCAGTTTCGTCAACTCGAGATAGTGCGTTTGTAATCCGACAGCTTTGACTTTCAATTGCTCAATTTGCCACAATAATTTCAACTCTTTTCAATTATCTTACTATCATTTATAGAGATTTTCTATGTTTTGTACTTGATGATTTTAAAGTCTGTCAGAGTAAACATCATTGAAATCATTGTGACAAAAGGAGAAATTGCACATAATGAGCAATACCTGCATTTGCCACAATAATTCAACACTTTTCAATTATCATACGATTATTTATAAAGATTTTTTTTTTACATGATAATTTCAAAGTCGTCTACTGCAGATTTGTTTTATGTGGGAAACTCTAATCCTTTATTATGACTTACCGATACAAACGAAAAACAGATTGTCTGTGTGTCAGCATTTTTTGATAAAACATTATCATAACAGGGCGTGTGTTCAATACAAATAGTTGATTGTTTTTGGTACTAATTTAAATTTATCATAACCTCTTGTCCATTTATCTTTAGTATTATATGTCACTTTTTATGATCAGCTTAACTCTAAATTATCTCATTCACTTAAAACACAGAACCTGCCAGGTTAAATATACTACATAAAACTTATATCTTCAATAATCGATATCAGCATTACTGACTATACAGATAGATATTAACATTTACACCGTTTACTTAATTTAAAAGCGCTTGAATAATTTATAAATAGATGTGTACACATGTTCTGAATACACGAGGGGCAGAAATGTCGTCGTCTGCATTGAAATCCGCTCTAGATGAGATTGGTATGTTCATTCGGCATGATTTGCAGTCTGATCAAAATCTAAAATCTAAAGTCTGAATATTACTAGTCTAATAATATATGACCTCTCACAAGCTCGAATACTTATGTTATAGGAGTAGATTATTACATGTACTTACATATGCTTATGAAAATATGCGGGCTGATTGGAACCTACACTGTTCAGAAAAAAACAACAAAGTTATGCCTTTTCCCAAAGACAAAATCAAATATATCATCTAAATCACTTTTCAAGTTATTTCTCTTATTTCCAGAAGCTGCTGAAGAATTTAAAGGTGTTTTTATGAGGAAACATTACCATAAAGTGGTAACCTAAACACATTTTTAAATCTTTTCCGTAATACAACAAGTATGCATCAGATGACGTTAAGGCAAAACTATAGAAAATCTTAATATTATTGAAGAGGGGTTGGTTGAACGCATTGTGACAAATGGAGAAATGTCTCAAGATGAGCAATTTATCCTTTGACGATAATGATTTCAAGAGTTGTCTGCTTCAGGAATTAGAGATCGTCTGCATAGACGACATTCTGCATCTCGTCTATTTAGAAAATGTGTACACTTTTCATAAAGATTGTTTCACAAGGCCTTTTTAAAACGGATTAGACGGTGTGAATGTTCAAACTTATCTGTCATGCTCGGTAATTTCCGAAAATAATTCCGGAGAATCCCGGAGAATACCGGAAAGTATGATCATCCCCAATGTAAATGCACCACGTATAAAGTTTAAACCACCGCATACAATCAAAGTACCACCACACGTATTGAAGAATAGACTGCATATAATGTTGTTTTTATTGCATATGACGTTGTTTGCACATTATATAATGGTTATTCTACTGTATCTCCATACTTATGCACTTCATATTATTAAATAACCACTATATATTATACAAAATGCAAAACATATCATGCAAAATGTACCACGTCAAATGAAATATGTACCTCGTGTACATGATAATGTACTGCGTATAATACAATACAACATAGTAATAGGTGATTGTCATTTTTCTGATATAAAAAATGAGGGGGGGGGGGGGGGGGGAAAGTAGAAATGCACAGAAATAATATTGGTGGACTTTTGTGGTATCAGGCACCACATTTATCATACTAAACGTCTGGGCAACTAATACGTTATAGTGGTCCCAGTAAACGTATAGAACAATTACATGGTGCAAAATATGATTTTTCGATGATTTACAAAAGTCACTCGATTACCACACATTGGTTTACTATGGTCTACTTATCAGTTGCCTGAGAAGAATGTCTCGAGTTCTTTTTATTAAGTTATATCACGGCGACAGTTCACTTATGGGTAAACAAACCAGTACTAGGCTAGAAAATGTGCCTTGCCCTAAGGGCACTACACATTGTCCGCCGTACCGCGACTGGGGATCGAAACCGGGACGCACGGTTTAAAATCCCCGAAGCTAACCACTCGACCACGGCGGATTCCTAGAAATGTTCGTGGAGTATTAGTGCTATGAACCCACGAAACATTAAGGAAGACTTAACCACTATGACATCATGAAACTAGATTATCTTAGAACGGAAAATGTCTTATATATTTGGAATATCAGGATATAGTAGGCAGCTTCTTTCCTCCGTTGGTTGATGTTTGAATTCCTATTTCGACTTCACATTAACGCTAAGACTAGACTATACCTTGGTGAGTGCTGATCTACAGCATCTAAGGTCAGATGTGAAAGAAAGTCCTATCGCTTATCGCATCATGATTAACCATTTCCCTCATATATACGCTTTTTGACGCCTCTGCAGCAGACGGAGAGTCCACAATGTTGGTTTTCAGACACACACACACACACAATGTAGCAGGCGACCGTGAACATATATATCTAGGAAACTAGGAAAACATGTAGAAACTATCTTTATATGAAAGTATGATTATGGATTACATTTGAAAACTTTGTAGCAAAATGGAAATAAGCTCATTGTGAGAAAATATTCACTTTCTTCACAATGTTGTTAAAGTTATCGACGGCAGACAAGTAAGATGCTTCTACAAGTAGGTAAGGGTAAATCAGATAACAGTACTGGCGTGATCTTGTTTCATGACGTATTGACCTTATCAAACCATTTATAAAGAGACGTAGTCTTGCTGTTACCTTAGTTTATCCTGGTACTCCTAACGATAATCATCAAGGTGAGTGAATTTATTTATTTAGAAAATAGGAAGCCACCGGAACAAGAGGGGAGTAATACTTCTTCATGTAACCCATTCCAACTTAGAAACAAATCTGCAGCTGATTACTTTGAAATGATATGGGCAAAACTATAGAAAATATCTACATATTCAAGTATTATTATTGAATAGAGTTTAAATCATTGTGGCAAAACTATAGGAAATATCTACACATTAAAGTATTATTATTTAATAGAGTTTAAATCATTGTGGCAAAACTATAGGAAATATCTACACATTAAAGTATTATTATTGAATAGAGTTTAAATCATTGTGGCAAAACTATAGGAAATATCTACACATTTAAATATTATTATTGAATAGAGTTTAAATCATTGTGGCAAAACTATAGGAAATATCTACACATTAAAGTATTATTATTGAATAGAGTTTAAATCATTGTGGCAAAACTATAGGAAATATCTACACATTAAAGTATTATTATTTAATAGAGTTTAAATCATTGTGGCAAAACTATAGGAAATATCTACACATTAAAGTATTATTATTGAATAGAGTTTAAATCATTGTGGCAAAACTATAGGAAATATCTACACATTAAAGTATTATTATTGAATAGAGTTTAAATCATTGTGGCAAAACTATAGGAAATATCTACACATTAAAGTATTATTATTAAATAGAGTTTAAATCATTGTGGCAAAACTATAGGAAATATCTACACATTAAAGTATTATTATTAAATAGAGTTTAAATCATTGTGGCAAAACTATAGGAAATATCTACACATTAAAGTATTATTATTTAATAGAGTTTAAATCATTGTGGCAAAACTATAGGAAATATCTAGACATTAAAGTGTTATTATTGAATAGAGTTTAAATCATTGTGGCAAAACTATAGGAAATATCTACACATTAAAGTATTATTATTGAATAGAGTTTAAATCATTGTGGCAAAACTATAGGAAATATCTACACATTTAAATATTATTATTGAATAGAGTTTAAATCATTGTGGCAAAACTATAGGAAATATCTACACATTAAAGTATTATTATTGAATAGAGTTTAAATCATTGTGGCAAAACTATAGGAAATATCTACACATTAAAGTATTATTATTGAATAGAGTTTAAATCATTGTGGAAAAACTATAGGAAATATCTACACATTAAAGTATTATTATTGAATAGAGTTTAAATCATTGTGGCAAAACTATAGGAAATATCTACACATTTAAATATTATTATTGAATGGTTTAGCAGAAGCATCGATGTTTTGGCTCATGCAGACGAGTTAAAATCATTGTGGCAAAACTATTGGAAATATCTACACATTAAAGTATTAATATTGAATAGAGTTTAAATCATTGTGGCAAAACTATAGAAAATATCTACACATTAAAATATTATTATTGAATAGAGTTTAAATCATTGTGGAAAAACTATAGAAAATATCTACACATTAAAATATTATTATTTAATAGAGTTTAAATCATTGTGGCAAAACTATAGGAAATATCTACACATTAAAGTATTATTATTGAATAGAGTTTAAATCATTGTGGCAAAACTATAGGAAATATCTACACATTTAAATATTATTATTGAATAGAGTTTAAATCATTGTGGCAAAACTATAGGAAATATCTACACATTAAAGTATTATTATTGAATAGAGTTTAAATCATTGTGGCAAAACTATAGGAAATATCTACACATTAAAGTATTATTATTTAATAGAGTTTAAATCATTGTGGCAAAACTATAGGAAATATCTACACATTAAAGTATTATTATTGAATAGAGTTTAAATCATTGTGGCAAAACTATAGGAAATATCTACACATTAAAGTATTATTATTGAATAGAGTTTAAATCATTGTGGCAAAACTATAGGAAATATCTACACATTAAAGTATTATTATTTAATAGAGTTTAAATCATTGTGGCAAAACTATAGGAAATATCTACACATTAAAGTATTATTATTGAATAGAGTTTAAATCATTGTGGCAAAACTATAGGAAATATCTACACATTAAAGTATTATTATTGAATAGAGTTTAAATCATTGTGGCAAAACTATAGGAAATATCTACACATTTAAATATTATTATTGAATGGTTTAGCAGAAGCATCGATGTTTTGGCTCATGCAGACGAGTTTAAATCATTGTGGCAAAACTATTGGAAATATCTACACATTAAAGTATTAATATTGAATAGAGTTTAAATCATTGTGGCAAAACTATAGAAAATATCTACACATTAAAATATTAATATTGAATAGAGTTTAAATCATTGTGGCAAAACTGTAGGAAATATCTACACATTAAGGTATCATTATTGAATAGAGTTTAAATCATTGTGGCAAAACTATAGGAAATATCTACACATTAAAGTATTAATATTGAATAGAGTTTAAATCATTGTGGAAAAACTATAGACAATATCTACACATGAAAGTTTTATTATTGAATAGAGTTTAAATTATTGTGGCAAAAACTATAGGAAATATCTACACATTAAAGTATTATTATTGAATAGAGTTTAAATCATTGTGGCAAAACTATAGAAAATATCTACACATTAAAATATTATTATTGAATAGAGTTTAAATCATTGTGGCAAAAACTATAGGAAATATCTACACATTAAAGTATTATTATTGAATAGAGTTTAAATCATTGTGGCAAAACTATAGGAAATATCTACACATTAAAGTATTAATATTGAATAGAGTTTAAATCATTGTGGAAAAACTATAGACAATATCTACACATGAAAGTATTATTATTGAATAGAGTTTAAATCATTGTGGCAAAAACTATAGGAAATATCTACACATTAAAGTATTATTATTGAATAGAGTTTAAATCATTGTGGCAAAACTATAGAAAATATCTACACATTAAAATATTATTATTGAATAGAGTTTAAATCATTGTGGCAAAAACTATAGGAAATATCTACACATTAAAGTATTATTATTGAATAGAGTTTAAATCATTGTGGCAAAACTATAGGAAATATCTACACATTAAAGTATTAATATTGAATAGAGTTTAAATCATTGTGGAAAAACTATAGACAATATCTACACATGAAAGTTTTATTATTGAATAGAGTTTAAATCATTGTGGCAAATAGGCATTTTTTCCTCTTGCTACAATGATTAAATAAAATCGTCTGCTGAAGATGCGTCAAAAAGCGACTTTGTTTGGGTTAATGTTAACGGAAATGAATTACCGCTGTATATCAAATGGGCTGGTTAGACCCAATGGAAGGGAATTAAAATAAACTATCAAACGTTTACCACACGCAGACAGACTTAGATGTATTTGAAGCACACGAACTTAGAATATTTTCAATACGTCTGTCTTGATACCGTCGTTTTGGACCAAAACGGGCCCGGACAAAAACCGGTGTAAAATATTCTAGACTTTCAGTTTTAAACAAAGTCAAAATACTATACGTGATAAAATCAATCATTTTCAGTGCATCCTATACACATTTACAATGACTCAATGTCATATATTCAATGCATTCTGGTGATGATATACACTTATTTCTATGCAAACAAAGTTTTTTAGGGAATATTTATCACTATACAGCGGAAGTATTTATCGTAATTTGACCTACTCGTTTTTAAAACTATGATATGCATCTTAATTGAAACAAGAGTCTAATTACTTTTCTCATCATTTGTAGTCGTGGTGGATTTGAAATCAATGGTCCTTACAGTCATATGGTCAGTATATGATCTCAAGTGACTTTAACTTTTTCCATCTGCAGACACATTCTGCAGCAGACATTGGGTCAAAAAGAGCAATTGTTCATGATGAGCATTAAAGTATCAACATAGTATCTGCTATTTGAAATGTCTAAGGACAGCACGTACATTAACCCTTTAAACGTTGTAAGGTCAAAGGGAAGCAATTCATTTTACATAGGCGACCATTGTAGCGTTATGGGTTATGGCTCTTTCCCAACATCTCAATGAAGCCACAAACCTGTATTAAATCAAAGTCCATTCTTATATCTACCATTACAGCACCAGAAACTCAGGGCTCATGCTACCATTTTTTTAGCTATGACGTCAAATGATAGGTCACCCTTATCCCGCACTGAATTTCACTCTAAATTTCAGAAAATACAGGATGTTCTAAAAAATACTCTGAAGGTGTCAATACAGTCAAAAGCAGACCAGGGTTTGGTTACAAATCACTCACAGGATAATATAGTTTTCAAAAAAAGAATTCAACTTTCAGCAAAATCATTATTGTCCAATGGGTGACAATTTCAGTCTTACATATTCATCTGAAATCCCCTGGACAAAATTGTCTTCCCGGCAAGCCGATCCGATTTACTTCCCTTTGACCTGTAACGGTAAATTATTGACGACACTTCAACACTATATAGTATCAACTCTCTAACACTATCGACTCATTACATTCGTGAAAGTGAGTGTAAGGAACGACAACTCTGCGAAGGAGAATCTGAAGTATCAGACAGTGCATTCCTACAGGAAGCCGCCTACCGGCGGATTCCTATAATATAACCTACGATTGGTATTAAAAAACAACTCACGTCCTATGGAAACTCAAAATATTCAACGACGTAACAATTATATTACATGTTTGTAAATTTACTATATATCTGAAAGTAATATTTATGTAGGAGGGTTGACCCGTAATCCGTACACACAATTAATCAATTGATGATATTTGTACACGACATTTTAGAGAGCCCCTCGTACAAACTAATACGATATTTCCTTCACATTTTAGACCTGCAAAATGAAGTGCTTTATCGCCCTCTGTCTGATCTCTGTTGCTTTGGCAGCTCCAGCAGGTAAGTGTTTTTTACGTATCTGATGCAAACGACTTTTTTCAAACATTGCGACAAAAGAAATTTCAGTACAAGTGGTTGTATTGATGTTTTACGCCATTTTCTACATTAGTTCAGTTATATCAGGGCGATTTTTCACTTACTCATGACCCCTGGGTAAACCAACACGTACTGGGCTATGACATATCTCTTACCCAAGGGCACTCCAGTATGACCGCCGCAACCGGGGTTCGAACCCAGGACGCCCTGTTCGAAATCCCAAAAGCTTACCACTCGACTACGATGTAATTTTATCTTACCATTACAAGATAAGAAGAAGTGCTTTGTTAAAAGAAATGTAACTCTTTCCCGCATGTTGACGCATCATCAAATATGTATTTTGAAATATTGAGACAAGAGGAGAGCTTGCTCATACTAACTCTTCTGCTGTAAAGTGTTGTAAAGTGTTGTAAAGTGTTGTAAGGTGTTGTAAAGGTTGTAAAGTGTTGTAAGGTGTTGTAAAGTGTTGTAAAGTCGTGTAAAGTGTTGTAAAGTGTTGTAAAGTGTTGTAAAGTGTTGTAAATTGTTGTAAATTGTTGTAAAGTGTTGTAAAGTGTTGTAAAGTGTTGTAAAGTGTTGTAAAGTGTTGTAAAATGTTAGTGTACGTATCAGTACTGTTGTATGAGCCGTTCCACGAGAAAACCAACATGGCCGACACATTCCGTCTCAGGGTGAAAGAGGTACAGAGTAATGATTCCTGAAACAAACAGAAAATAAAGTGTCTGTCCGGGATAGCCTGCGCGGCATGATTAGGCTGATAAGCTAATATTATTTTGACATTTCTTTTTTCCAGAAAAGAGATTCATTGAATCAATTGGTGTGAATTTGAGTTCCTGGTTATCTGGGTTATCAGTTTGTAAGTTTATCTTTCTCTACTCGAGCCGCTCTATGCGAGTGTTGGTCCTATTGCAGCTACGTATTTAATGCCGCTTTTGATATAATGCTAGGGGTATAGGCTCACTAGTGTTACGTCAATGTAGTTTTAAATGACGCAAACGCGTAGCTGCAATAAGAGCCAAATCGCAGAGCGCGGCTTTTATATATACAAACAGTTGATCTTTAAATGTTCATTGCAGTTGTCAAGTTGTATGACAAGCCGTTTTTCTATTTATTCGCTTGATAGATATCTCTTTAAATAATAGAGAAATCTCTATAAAATATGGAGATATCTCTTTTATTAGAGAGATATCATGCATTTTAGAAGATGTTTCTTATTTAGATATATCTCTATAAGATAGAGAGATATCTCCATAGCTTACAGATATTTCTCTACCTTAAATATATATCTCTCTATCTTAGAAAGATATATTTCTAGCTTATATGGATATCTCTCCTGCTTAGAGAATTATCCCTCTATGTTAGAGATATCTCTCTCAAACTTACATAGATATCTCTCTATTGAATATAACATTAACCGATAGAGATATATCTCTATATTTTAGAGAGATGTATCTATAACTCAGAGAGATATATCTCCAACGTAGAGATACATGGGTTCTTAAACATGTGAACAAGATATCTTTCTAAATTAGAAAGACATCTCTTTGACTTAGAGAGATATCTTTCTATAACTTGTATAGGCGTGTAATAACTGCAACCTAGTATTTGGAACGTTTCATTGATATTACTGATTAAAAGTCACTACGAAATAGCCTTATCAAACTTTGAAACCACAAATTAATCTTGATAAACAGAGGTCAAAATATATAACAGTTTGCCTTTGTCTTCGAAGAGTAGGGTCAAAATGTTCATAACAAGTTGAAATTATAGGTTAAAATTATCCTATTATTTATTCTCTTTTAAAAATGTGATTATCTGTCTGACTGCGGTATCGTTTATTATTTGAAAAGTAATTACAGTTAAATCGTCATAAGTGACGTCTACTGTATTACATGTACAATATATTAGATGACTCAAGTTCTAGTGTCATATATTTAAAAACATGAATTAAGTATATTGGAATTTTAACTAGGATTATCAAAATTTTGCGACAAATTATTGATCGATTTGTTTTGGATCAATTGCTTTCAACATCGACTGTAAGCCCATAGGTGGAAGACGAATGGCGTTTATTGCCAAACCTTTAGAAAAAAAATGAGGCCGAGCTGGGATTCGAACTCACAACCTTGATCGACAGACCGCAACGCTTCCGACTGATCTACCGGGGCTCGTCTCCCGCTGAATGAATAATAACAACCGCGTTCGATTGAAAAAAAAAATGAATAAAATGAACCGCGTTTGACATCGGTTTGTTTGACAACTGACTAAGGGAAGAACTCATTTTACATTCACCAAACATTATTTAGGGAGACATCTCTCTTAATAACAGATATATCTCTCTAACATAAATAACTATTTCAAATATGATGGTATCTCTCTAACGTAGAGAGATATCTTTCTGAATTAGAGAGATATCTCTAAGCATGTTCGGATTTCGTCCTTTGTTACAAATGACCTGGAGACATAGACATCCTTAAGTGCGATATTTTCGGATTTCGACCTTTGTTACAATTGACCTAGAGACATAGAGATCCTATCCTTAATCGAGATATTTTCGGATTTCGTCCGTTGTTACAATTGACCTAGAGACAAAGACATCCTTAAATGCCATATATTCGCAATTCGTCATTGTTCTTGTTACATTGACTTAGATACCCTAACTTTTTGTTACAATTGACCTACAGACACATAGACATCCTTAAGCGCGATATGATCGGAATTCGTCAATGTTGTGTTACAAATAACTTAGATACCCTTAAGTGTGATGTACGACTTTCCGATTTCGTATTTTGTTACAATTGATCCAGAGACATGGGAACCCTTAACTGCGATAAGTTCGGATTTCTCCTCTTTTTGTTACAGTTAACTTAGATACCCTTAAGTGTGACATACAACTGATGCTCGACGTTGTCGGTGCTGACCCAACGGAAGCAGCCTGTGAACAAGAATGCCACCAACTTTTGCAATCAGGTCACGTGCTGAACTTCGGATGCCCATTTGTGTGTCATGGGTACGTCATATATTTAACTAAAACTTCCTCTTGTTGAAAGTCTGAAACCTTTTTTCTTTCTTTGATTCATAGGAGTTAACTCAATGCCAGATGAGCGGGTTGATCTTGTTCTACGCTCGAAACAGCCAATGGCTAATTTCCTAATGATTGCTTCATATTAACCACACTAATTGCGGTTTAAAATCTAGTTATATAGAAATGTTACTATAGAGATCAATTGATAGGGAATTGCTAAACAAAGATGGTCTTAAGCACAGGGTTTACTGTATTATTATCTATTATTATGTTTTCAGATTCCAGGAACTAGTTCATCAATGGCACGTTACCCCAGGAGACAGTCAGTGTCAGAACGCAGTTACCACAACGGTGTCCGCATAAATCTATTCGAATACAATCATTTGATTGATTACTTCTCTTTTGTTCCGTTTTTTGTTCGAACTCACTTTTAATAAGATTCCTTTTTAAAGAACCCTTGATTTCCAAACTCACTTAAAACATATGTACATGTATACATGGAATATAAAACGGCCTATGTCTGTTTGGTCTCGCCTCATCAGGAGCAATATGTTCCTATTGCGTATCCGTTTCTCACATTCAGACGCTTTCTGAGGCATCTGCAGCACATACTGTTTGAACACTTTGTGGAAAAGGGAGAAATTGCTCATGATGGGCAATTACGTCTTTCGCCACGAGGTTTTCAGCTGTATCTAATACCAATACGTTCACGTATACAAAGCTTCAACATTGTTTAAAGTCGTCTGTCGCAGATTTGTCATGTGTGGGAAAGGGTTATTCGAACTACGGAGATTCGAGAGAACTCGCACACCACGCAGTCCCGCCCGAGTGATTGTCCATGTACATGTACGGTCGTAATGTGTGATACATCCCTAGATGTGTTTCTTCATTTGTTACACGCCATTTTGAATTGATGTCGAACACGGGGTCCAACAAGGCCCTTTATATGTCAAATTACTCCAAATACATCCGCTTACATGCTGATCTACACCCAAATAGTCCCTAATAAAACCTTTGTTTTCGTAGAAATGATTGTATACCGTCACCAAAATGCATTAAATATATATGACATTGAGTTTAACATCTTTGTAAGTGTGTATAGGATACACTGGAAATGATTGATTTTTAACACTTTTAGTATTTTGACCTTGTTTGAAATTGAAAGA
Organism: Serripes groenlandicus; assembly: GCA_031761405.1. Classification (NCBI taxonomy): domain Eukaryota; kingdom Metazoa; phylum Mollusca; class Bivalvia; order Cardiida; family Cardiidae; genus Serripes; species Serripes groenlandicus. Next base: position 5,257,707 of record JASEVX010000015.1, read on the forward strand.
AGAAAAAAACATTTTCGCCTGGTGAATTCTTTCTTGCATAATGCATGACCCCCGATTTTCTTTGGATTAAAGCTTAGAGGTAACTCTTTGGTATATGGTACTCTACATGAGAAACGCTTAGAATGTGTGACAATTGTGGACTGAAACTGGTCGATTTACATGGAAACAAATTAAAGAAGGGATTTATTTGGTGTATTGTGACCTTATAATCACCAGAAACGGCATACCGTCTTAACTCTTTCCCACATACAACAAATCAACAGAAGTCGTGTTTATAAATAGTATACGCAAACTATAGAAAACATCGTGGCAAAAGGAGGAATCGCCGATTGTGAGCAATTTACTGTTTTGTTGCAATGTTTTCAAAATGTATCTAATGCATGTAGATGCGTTATAATAGACAATAGGCAATACTTTTATTGACGTAAACTGTAGAGTTTCTTGTCATTTTGCATATACACAAGTTACAATTGACACACACATAAAAAGAAAAAAAGAAAAAAATCATATATCATAATACTCTTAATCGAAATTGACTAATCTTGTCTTTTGTAATGAGATATTAATTGCCTTGCAAGAGTAACCTTTTTATTTTCCGTAGTTAAAACTGATCACTTATGACATATTTTATGATGACATTGCTTCAATTTGCGAAAGGATTACGTACATGATCCCCGGATAAAAACTCCTCTAATTGGCGAATGAATTCCAGACTATCAGCGTATCAATCTGAGCCCTAGATAAAGGAGGTTTTGCATGTTCTTAAATCTTTATTTGACCCTCAAACCCTATGTTGTTGGTACAATGAGACGATTCTTTTTAGTACCCATAATGAAGGGTTTGCTGTTATAATAAAAGAGAAATTGTGGGCGAAAGAGCTGAATACCCCTCCTTATCTGGACCTCCGATCGAGTATTTAATTTCAAACCGAGACCTTAGAAAAAGAAAAGCGCCTTTTTGTCTACCTCCTTTAAATTGTGTTACAGTCTTTAAAAGTTTTATTTAAAATATCCATACAGCTGATTCGGAAGCTTTAAATGTGCTGAACTCCAGATGGAGATCAACATTTTGGAAAGGTTGAAACTTCTGGAAATATTGCTAATAATGACAACAAAGTAAGTTTAAAACTATTTTGGCAGTAATAGTGAAAAACAGTCAATTGAAAGACATGAAATTATACAAAATTGAGCTTCCTTGGTATGTTTACCAAGTAAAAATGAAGCATAAACGATCAATATTTAGATGTTTATTGTACTGGAAAGGGATATTATTACTCTAATTTTATCCAAGAATTATGATTCTAATATTTCCAGACAACTTTTAAACAGTTTAAAAACTTTGACTTAACTATCTATAACATAGAGTTCAGCATCTTTAAGATAGTGCTTACATTATTGACAGAAGCGTTAGAACGGAGTCACGTTTCCGCCATCCACTGTTCGACTTAACCCTGTCCCACATACAACAAGACTGCAGCAGACGACAGTAGTAAAGGAGGGTAGACCGGGTCATTTGGCAAATGACCCGGTCTACCCTCCTTTGGAGGGTATTTCGTCTCCAAAGGAGGGTAGACCGGGTCATGACCCGGTCTACCCTCCTTTTAAAAGGGATTTAAAGAGTAAAGGTATGAGGGGGAACCGGGTCATTTAAATAACTCTGTTATTTTGCGGCTGACCCGGTCTACCCTCCTTTGGAAGGAAATTCGTCTCCAAAGGAGGGTAGACCGGGTCAGCGGGGAAAAAGGTATGAAGGGGAACTGGGTCATTTAAATAACTCTGTTATTTTGCGGCTGACCCGGTCTACCCTCCTTTGGAAGGAAATTCGTCTCCAAAGGAGGGTAGACCGGGTCAGCGGGGAAAAAGGTATGAAGGGGAACTGGGTCATTTAAATAACTCTGTTATTTTGCGGCTGACCCGGTCTACCCTCCTTTGGAAGGAAATTCGTCTCCAAAGGAGGGTAGACCGGGTCAGCGGGGAAAAAGGTATGAAGGGGAACTGGGTCATTTAAATAACTCTGTTATTTTGCGGCTGACCCGGTCTACCCTCCTTTGGAAGGAAATTCGTCTCCAAAGGAGGGTAGACCGGGTCAGCGGGGAAAAAGGTAAGGGAGGGTAGACCGGGTCAGCCGCAAAAGTTGGACTTAGTCGTTTTTTCAATCTGGAGGGTAGACCGGCCCGGTCTACCCTCCTTCGGAAGGTAAATCATCTCCTAAGGAGGGGTAGACTGGGGGATGTCCAAGGAGGGTAGACCGACAGGTCGGTCTAGCTGACCAGTGCATTCCCCAGTCTACCCCTCCTTTAGGAGATGATTTACCTTCCGAAGGAGGGTAGACCGGGCCGGTCTACCCTCCTTGATAGGATAGACCGTGGACTTAGTCGTTTTTTCAGGCCATTTCTGATGTTGGACTTAGTCGTTTTTCAATGACAAATTTGAAAAAGTTGAACTTTCTAAGTATGTGGTGTGGTTTGAAAAAGTTGAACTTTCTAAGTATGTGGTGTGGCCCTAAAAAGGGCCTTTTTTTGTTTTTCGGGGTGTTAAAGTCGAGTGGCATTGACATACCAATTCCCTAAAGAAGTACCTATGAGAACTGCAAGGAGACAGAACTCATAAGTAGCTTTTGCTATCATCACTCTGACTAAATAAATCGCATCTGGTTGGCGAATTGTATCAATTTCCCGAGGTAGTCTCCGATTAACGTATAATTCAGTAAATATATTATACAGTCTACGGCCAACGTCAATTAAATCAATGAAGACTTTTAACACACCTCTGAATAATTACATGTTGATATCGATGAGTTAAAAAGAATGTGTGGATTGAAAATGACGTTCTGCTATTTATACCGTTAGGTCGGATTGAACTACATTTTGACTCAGAATTAAGCTTGACCAATGAAATAACTGAACGTTATTCTATGAAAAGTTGTGGGGCACAACCTAGTGTAAATACATGTTTTCAAATGTTTTTTCTGGTAAGGGATTTAAAAAACAAAAATGTATTTTTGAACTTTTATTTTATCTTAAGATAAAATATACACAATGACAATTTGAAAAGTTGAAACTTTTCGAGACATTTGGTTAGCCCTTACTCCTCACATGCCCTTTTACGTGATTGTTTTGGGGTTTTCTCTTTCTGGATCTTGAACTTGTCAATGTGATCGGAATGTTCGCCTTTCCCAGTAACTGTTGAAATTCTGTATGACTCCTCACATGTCTTTTTACGTGTCTGTTTTGGAGTATCATTTGTTGATTTCCTTTTGCGAGGTGATACGGAGAGTTAAAATTTTCCTCCGCAACACCAGTTGAAATGTTGAAGATTGTACTGCATGGTTTTGTCGCTGACAGCTTACTGTCATCCGCGTTGATCTAGTAGAGTTAGTATAAAGTCACTCAGACTTTACCTTTCAACTTCAAAACATACTGGTACTTTCATAAAGGTAGGTGTATATCTCCGATCCGTAAATGTTTTGTAGATATATCTGTTCAAAGTCTTTTAATTCGTCGGACTGCTGTTGACTTTTCTCAATTCCGTTAAAAGCTTTTCCAACATTGAATATTGACGACTGTTTACTTTATGCAGTTCTGTTAACATCCACTCTGAAATCATTGATAGGCTGTGTTCATACGTGTTGTACAGGTTGATAAGTATGTCCATTCAGAAGCTTATGCTAAAAGATTACCATTATTTATTTGGTTGTACCAAATAATTCTACAAAATGAATTCCGTTTTTAGCTTTGCAAGGTACGTCTTTACCCTCCAAGAGCTCTCAAAGGAATGAAATATTGAGACTATGTGACGTAAAAACTGGATTATTATGACGTTTAAAACTGCATGACGTCACTTAAAGCAAGTTTTACAGTATTTTGGCTAAATATGTCAATTTTGTGTTTTATCAATCTCACAAATCATGAAATATTTTCAAATAACAGATGGTTTTATCTGATTTCTAACATGTGATACATAGACCACGTTATCGTTTAGCCTTTTATGAAGTTTCAGAACTATACAAATGGAATTTGCTGTTGCAATCTGTAAAAAACATGAACATTGACTTGCGAATTGTACTGTTCTTTTGTTTTGTTTTTAAAACATAACACTTTTTCATTTGTTAACTCGGTTTTTTATATCATTAGTTCATTAATAAGGTATTTTAAGTCAGAGACAATGAATTCATACATTGAATGCGGAGATAACATGGTTGTTTAAACGTGTTAAAGTTATCGTGAAAACACACATCTTTCTCTATGTTATTTTTTTACTATTCAGGGACGCTATTGTGTTTTATCAATCTCACAAATCGTGAAATATTTTCAAATGACAGATGGTTTTCTCTGATTTCTAACATGTGATTCAGAGACCACGTTATCGTTAAGCCATTTATGAAGTTTCAGAACTATACAAATGGAATTTGCTGTTGCAATCTGTAAAAAACATGAATATTGACTTGCGAATTGTACTGTTCTTTTGTTTTGTTTTTAAAACATAACACTTTTTCATTTGTTAACTCGGTTTTTTATATCATTAGTTCATTAATAAGGTATTTTAAGTCAGAGACAATGAATTCATACATTGATGCGGAGATAACATGGTTGTTTAAACGTGTTAAAGTTATCGTGAAAACACACATCTTTCTCTATGTTATTTTTTTACTATACAGGGACGCTATTGTGTTTTATCAATCTCACAAATCGTGAAATATTTTCAAATGACAGATGGTTTTCTCTGATTTCTAACATGTGATTCAGAGACCACGTTATCGTTAAGCCATTTATGAAGTTTCAGAACTGTACAAATGGAATTTGCTGTTGCAATTTGTAAAAAACATGAATATTGACTTGCGAATTGTACTGTTCTTTTGTTTTGTTTTTAAAACATAACACTTTTTCATTTGTTAACTCGGTTTTTTATATCACAAGTTCATTAATAAGGTATTTTAAGTCAGAGACAATGAATTCATACATTGATGCGGAGATAACATGGTTGTTTAAACGTGTTAAAGTTATCGTGAAAACACACATCTTTCTCTATGTTATTTTTTTTACTATACAGGGACGCTATTGTGTTTTATCAATCTCACAAATCGTGAAATATTTTCAAATGATAGATGGTTTTCTCTGATTTCTAACATGTGATTCAGAGACCACGTTATCGTTAAGCCATTTATGAAGTTTCAGAACTGTACAAATGGAATTTGCTGTTGCAATCTGTAAAAAACATGTCAAATGACTTGTGAATTGTAACGTTCTGTTGTGTTTTTTCTTTAAAAAAACATGTCAAATGACTTGCGAATTGTAACGTTCTGTAGTGTTTTTCTTTAAAAAAACATGTCAAATGACTTGTGAATTGTAACGTTCTGTTGTGTTTTTCTTTAAAAACATGCTAAATTACTTGTGAATTGTAACGTTCTGTTGTGTTTTTCTTGAAAAACATGACAAATGGCATGTGAATTTTAACGTTCTGTTGTGTTTTTCTTTAAAAAACATGTCAAATGACTTGTGAATTGTAACGCTCTGTTGTGTTTTTCTTTAAAAACATGACAAATGACTTGTGAATTGTAACGTTCTGTTGTGTTTTTCTTTAAAAAAACATGTCAAATGACTTGTGAATTGTAACGTTCTGTTGTGTTTTTCTTTAAAAACATGCTAAATTACTTGTGAATTGTAACGTTCTGTTGTGTTTTTCTTTAAAAACATGTCAAATGACTTGTGAATTGTAACGTTCTGTTGTGTTTTTCTTGAAAAACATGACAAATGACTTGTGAATTTTAACGTTCTGTTGTGTTTTTCTTTTAAAAAACATGTCAAATGACTTGTGAATTGTAACGTTCTGTTGTGTTTTTCTTGAAAAACATGACAAATGACTTGTGAATTGTAACGCTCTGTTGTGTTTTTCTTTAAAAACATGACAAATGACTTGTGAATTGTAACGTTCTGTTGTGTTTTTCTTTAAAAAAACATGTCAAATGACTTGTGAATTTTAACGTTCTGTTGTGTTTTTCTTGAAAAAACATGCTAAATTACTTGTGAATTGTAACGTTCTGTTGTGTTTTTCTTGAAAAACATGACAAATGGCTTGTGAATTGTAACGCTCTGTTGTGTTTTTCTTTAAAAACATGACAAATGACTTGTGAATTGTAACGTTCTGTTGTGTTTTTCTTTAAAAAAACATGTCAAATGACTTGTGAATTTTAACGTTCTGTTGTGTTTTTCTTGAAAAACATGACAAATGACTTGTGAATTTTAACGTTCTGTTGTGTTTTTCTTTAAAAAACATGTCAAATGACTTGTGAATTGTAACGTTCTGTTGTGTTTTTCTTTAAAAACATGACAAATGACTTGTGAATTTTAACGTTCTGTTGTTGTGAAAGGAATCACATTGGATTACAATACCTGTCATTTAATCAACTTTGAAACATTTACACAATGTGCTGAAGATCGTGACACAGAAATAAAAGTGACCTATGCGTGTAGAATTAAAAGATATGCCGACAGATCCGTGACAAGTGAAGCTCAAACAAAAAACGTAAAATCGGTGTATACACAAAGAGTAATTGTCAATGATACGGACACTGTTATATGGGTATAAATCTCTGCGTCAATAATATGAATTGTATAAAAGATGTGAATAAAATAAGATAACTTGATTCTTGTGTTGTTATTTCTTCTCAGGCCTTTAAAGAGTTAACATGGATGCCGATATTCAGTCCATATTATTTCAACATCCCTGTAATATGTATATCACAGGACCTAGTGGATGTGGAAAAACAGAATTCGTTCATAAACTGATTGAATATAGAAATGATCTGTTCAACATTGTACCAGAAAAAGTGGTATGGTGTTACAAAGAATGGCAACATGCTTACAATGTTATGCAAGAGAAATTCGAAATCATGAAATTCATTGAAGGTATCCCCGACGATGAAAATGAAATTGTAAGTGATGTTGACATTCCACATTTAGTTGTCTTTGATGACATGTTAGGGGAAAAAGATGAAGATAAAATCAAGTTATGGTTTACAAGAAAAGGTCATCATAGGAATGCAAGTGTGATTTATATCACACAAAACATGTTTCAGCAGTCCAAGTCGAGTCGAACCATTAGTTTGAATTCAAAATACATGATCTTGTTTCAAAATGTACGTGATAAGAATCAAATAAAGACTTTGGCAAATCAAATGCAAGCACCTCATTTGATAATGGCCTACCAAGATGCTACATCTAAAGATCATGGGTATTTGGTGATTGATTTTCATTCTCGTACTCAAAAGGAGATGAAACTAAGAACGGATATATTTCACAGATGGTTTACACAAAATGAAGATCGTGGACCTATTGTTTATTCTCCACTATAAAACACTTATGATGAGAAGATCAACATTCATTTATCTTGATCAGGTCTTTGTGTTAACATGGCTATACCACACACTTCAAAGTCAGTGATTCAGGCCTTACAAAACCTAAGTCATGAAACCAACAAACATGCCAGAGAAGCTTTACTCAAAGCAGGGTTAAAAGAAATATTAAAATGGTTTACTTTGGCTGCTAAAAACATTGTTGGTCATAAAATCAAATTACCGAAACAGACGGTTACATACATGACGAAACATAAAGATGACATACATAAGTTAGCCAACCCTGAGATTGATGAAGAAGTCAAGCGAAAAATCATTCTTAAACCTGGTGGAGGAGGGTTTCTTGGTGGTGTTATAATCAGAAGTTTGTTACGATGGGACGGAGAAAAGACAGCTCGTAAATTTGGTGTTGACAAACAAAGGAAAAAGCCGTCCAAAAAAAGAAATGACCGATTTGTCATCGATGAAAGATTTATTACAATGAGAAAACCCCCCAGAAATAAAACAAAAAACAAAACCAAGAAAAAAGATTTGAAGAAAAAAACACCCAGAAGTCAAAACAGACTAAAAGACAATAAAAATGTGACACCACGTAAACAAATACAGTTTCAATCTATTCCTTCTTCAAGTGGACTTGGTTCGCCTCCATACACAGCATCCCGTGCTTCAGACTTGTACGATATTGCACCATTTTCACCACTGACAACTGTACCACTTTCATCATCCGCAAGAACAGCTTTAGGTGCTTTGTATTCACGATTTGCATAAAAGTATTGCAATGAAAATAAATAGATCATTTCACTTTAGACAGAGATAGTGTCAACATGGGTAAACAGAAATCACCACTCATTAGAAAACATGGATCAATGGTAATGGCCATGATACAGTCACCACACAACGTGAGAAAAAAGCTAATAAACGCAGCTAATCGTCCTGTCATTGATTGTGTTTCGGAATGTTGTCACAACGTTTTAAAAGGCAATGTTCATCTGACCAAGGCTCATAAGACTAAGTTACATCCAATCCGTCAACAACTCAGACAAATTGCATCGAAATCGGTTTCCATTAAGAAAAAGAAACGAATTCTTAACCAAAAAGGAGGATTTCTACCGTTGCTTGCAGGAGCCTTATTACCATTGTTAGGAAAAGCTGTTATCGGGGGACTTGGTGGTGTGCTGAAATCACTGTAAGAACAATGTCAGTCAGAAAAATGGTTATTGTACCTTATCAAATCTTAGAGGATATGAAACGTCAAAAACAAAGACCTCGATTACCACCAAATCCACAAGTAGCAGATGTAGTACATCTACAAAATAAGATGTCGGGTATATTGGAAACGTCAGATATGTCAGAAACAGAAAAGGCGCAAAAGTACGGTGAAACTTTATTCAAGTTACAGAACTCATTGAAAAAGGCTCAATCATGGTCACAACCATCACAACAACATACAACTACCCCATCAAATCCTGAATCTAGTTCAATGCATGACCGAATATTACAAAGCGTTCCTAAAACCATGCAAAGGAAAGCTGAATTACTTTTAAACATGGTCAAAGATAATGAAAATCTTGTTTGGGACAATCACGGTGTTGTTTCATACAAAGGTAAACGACTTCCTGGCTCAAATATCATTGATTTAATCAATGATTCATTAAGACTTAGAAAAGGTATTGAACCAAGAGGCTGGGAAACTTTTTCAAAGGCTTTACATGAAAGTAACGTACCACAAGAAGTTATTGGTAATCAAGCAAGATGGAAATGGATGCACAAACAAAACATACATGATGATAAAGCCGACGAAAGTGAATCTGATGATTACAGTACCTCTAAAAAATCACCACCATCTGCAAAAATGAAAAAACAAGTTCATTTTGCTGATGATTACAGTACCCCTAAGAAATTGCCACCATCAGCAAAAATAAAAAAACAAGTTCGGACAATGACACCCTACACGCAAGCTGGTGAAAGAGATCGTCTTAGGGAATTTTACAGAAAAGAATTAACTACCCCTATAAAGCAAGAAGCAAGTACTTCAAAACGTCAGACATGGGAATCATACTAAAGAAGAAGCATCAGAAACTTGATTTCGTTTTAAGAAAATTGTATTACAACATAAATAGTTCTGTAGCCTATTCTAGTATTAAGCAGCTGTATCATGCTGCCAAGTACGTTTTGAAGGGTGTGAAATATCAGGATGTAAGGGAATGGTTACAAGGAGAAACAACATTTACTTTACATAAACCTATACGTAGACGTTTCAAAAGACGTAGAACTATTGTGGCTGGTATTGATCAACAATGGCAAGCTGATTTAGCAGACATGCAACATTTAGCTAAACAAAATGACAACAAAAAGTATTTACTTTGTGTTATTGATGTATTTTCTAAATTTTCCTGGGTTGTTCCTATTCCAAATAAAACTGGTAAAACGTTAATTGTTGCATTTCAATCCATACTTCAGAAATCAAAAAGAACCCCGATTTCTTTGCAAACGGATAAAGGTACGGAATTCAAAAACAAAGAATTTCAACAATGGTTAAAACGAAATCGTATTCATTTTTTTACCACTGAAAACCCTGAAACAAAAGCGAGTATTGTTGAAAGATTTCAAAGAACTTTGAAAACACGTATGTGGAAATATTTCACTCACATGAAAACAAAGCGTTACATTGATATTCTGGAAAAATTAGTAAACAATTACAATAATACTTTTCACAGAAGTATCAAATCAAATCCTGCATCTGTTAATCAAACTAATGAAGCTGAAATTTCAGAGAATCTGTACCCCCAGAACCCCGTTTCAAATAAAAAAGCAAAATTCAAGATAGGAAACCGTGTACGAATTAACAAAACAAAACGAACATTTGAAAAAGGTTATCTTCCTAACTGGACACAGGAATTATTTGAAATTGAACATGTAAATAAATCAACTTCTCCAGTAACATATGTCGTTAAAGATTTAGACGGTGAGCAAATCTTGGGCACTTTTTATGAACCTGAATTACAATTCATAAAAGATGATGAAATCTATGAAACTGATTCAGTTCTTGCAAAGCGAACAAGACGTAAAGGTAAAAAAATAGTCAGAGAGATAAAGGTTAATTGGAAAGGATATCCTACCAAATTTCAAAGTTGGATTCCAGAATCATATCTTGTTAATAAAAAGTCATGACGCTAGACAAGCGTTCACAGTCTAACATTGAAGTTGGAACAGAAAGTATCGACGATAGTCGATCAACACCGTATAATTGCTGTGGAAATCGTGTTCCTAAAAATCAGTTCACGTACATTTCACAAATCATTGTTATTTATACAATCATTGTAACGTCCATAATACATCTCAGTCTTAGAACAGAAAATCACGAATTGTGGTTAATTCTTTTAAGTAGTTCATTAGGTTATATTCTACCATCACCAGGTTTGAAATATACAAAACAGGGTAAACAGACGTTTGATCTTATTGATGGTAAAAGATGAATTCATTTTATCTTACATTACCGAGTGACAGTTCTATGGATTACTTTCCAAGTAATACACAATGTTGTTTTAAAGTCAAGTTACCGAAAACAATTCATATTGGAAAAGAACAATGGGAAGTTGCATTAGTTCAACTAATTACACCGTCACAATTTTTAAACATATCTGAGAAAGAAGCAGAATTTGAAATAATCACACGTGATGTAGCATTTCAAAAACTACTTGTTAAATCTACTAAGAAATTGCCACCAGTATTACCAATAGACTATGACAGTTCAAAAGTACCAAACAAGTGGTCAATGAAATTCACTTTTGCTGCGGGGTCTTACACATCACCATCACATGTGTTGAATGTTATAAATGAAATAATACAAAACATGATAGGTGACATACTATCAAAAAATCAATCTGCTTTGATTATCGAATATTCAAAAAGAACAAAACGTCCAAAACTTGGATTTACTAAAATTATTAAAACAGGGATAAAACTTCATCCATCATTGTTTTTAAAATTCGGTGGTTCACCAGAATTCAAGGGCAATACAATCTATCCGGGGAAAAATAGTTTACAAATGTTCAAGTACAGTGCAAACATTGATGCAGGATATAATCATTTGTTTATCTATTCAGATATTGTTGAATACTCTATCGTTGGTGATACATTAGCCCCTATACTTCGTGTCGTTCCATTCAAATCATCCAATTCTGATGAAAATAATGATAGTCAACATATCAATCATGAGATAATGAATTTACATTATGTCCCTGTCTCAAAATCGGAATTCGATACAATTCATATCAATATAACTGGTGATTCTGGTTATCCTGTTCATTTTGTTATTGGCAAGACAATCGCAAAGTTACATTTCAGACAGGTTCGCTAAAGTGTGGGTTAACCAATACCAAAAAAATGATGCCTGTATATAGAGGTGTAAAACACCAGTATGGGTATGGACTAGGTTCATTATTTAAATCAGCACTCAGAACTGTTACACCACTACTAAAACCTTTAGTCAAATCTGGATTGAATGCTTTAAAGAAGGAGGGTATTAAACAAGGAATAGGTGCAGCTCAAGATATTTTCTTACATGGAAAAAATCCAAAAGCTGTATTGATATCGCGTGGAAAAGAATCAGTAAAAGATCTGGCACAGAATCTTATAGGTGGAATAAATAAGCCTAAAACGAGACAGTCTCGTCATTTAAAGTCTCGAACTCATAGGGGTAAGATCGTTTCAAAGAGACATAAGAAACATTACAGTAAACCTAGAACTTTAGACGTGTTTGATTAAAGAAACCAGTATTAAAAATGATGCAAAGTGGATCTTGTGAATGTAGTAAATCAGAACTTGATGTTCTGTCTGTACCACCAACGATGACAACAATGCAAGAAAGTCAATGGGTTGAGCATTTTCCTGTAGCATCTTTAGGAAACAATTCACCGATAGAATTCATTATTCCATCTCAGACAGAGTGTTGGACAGATTTGTCACAGTCTTATTTGTATGTTAAATTCAAAATTACACAAGCAGATGGTGCTGACTTAGAAGCAGATAGTAACGTCGCCCCAACAAACAATTTTCTTCACAGTATGTTTAGCAGTATTGACCTGTATTTAAACAATAAATTGGTTAGCAGTAATATGGACACATACCCGTACAGAGCATATATTGAAAATCTTCTGTCATACAATACTGATAGTAAAGTCACGCATCTAGCTTCGAGTGATCTTTGGATTAAAGACACTGCTGGATCACTCAATGTATTAACTCATGATGGTGCCAACGAAGGATTAAAAAAAAGAATAGCTGAAATAACAGAAAGCAAATCCACAGAGTTGTGTGGACGAATTCATCTTGATATGTTTCATCAAGAAAAATATTTACCAAATGGTATTGAAATGCGATTAAGACTAAATAGATCTTCAACAACTTTTTGTCTTACAGGTGGTGCCGGGGCACCGGCAGCAAAAGTTGTGTTTGAAACAGTTAGTTTCAATGTAAGAAATGTCGAAATATTACCAGTCATTGCAAATGATTTAAATCAAGTCATTGCACAGCAAAACATGAAAATACCAATTCGTAGAGTTGAAGTTAAAACGTTTACAGTCGGAACTGGTCTTCAGTCTAAAGTTGAAGATCATTTGTTCCAAGGACAATTACCAAAACGTATTTTCATTGGTATGGTACGAAATGATGCTTTTAATGGGGCTTATGCACAAAATCCATTCCGATTTTTACACTTTAATCTGTGTAAACTAAATGTTTCATGTAACGGTCATAGTATTCATAACAGACCATTTGAACCTGATTTCGAACATGGCCTTTTTCTTAAGTCATACCTGTCGCTACACCAGGCTGTCTCGGCTATTGGCGCTAATAAATCATTTGGCATAACTAAAAATGAGTTCGAGAATGGCTTTGCATTGTGGGGATACGATCTGACAGCAGATCAAGGCAGTGAAGAAGGTCAGCTACATCCTATAAAAACAGGGAACCTCAGAATTGAACTTCAGTTTGGTGTGGTACTTCCTACAGTCATCAACGTTATTGTCTTTGCTGAATTCGATAATCAGATAGAAATCAACGCCTTAAGAGAAATCATCACAGATTACTGAAAAAAAGAAATCATCACAGATTACTGGAAAAAAGAAATCATGGCCGGTCATGAATTGGCGATTCTACTTAGAGATGAAGCTTTCAAAGTGAAATATTCTTCAGCCGCTGTCAGTGAAAAAAGGAGAAAGGACATTTACAATTCTCTTGAAAAAATCATAATAGATGAATTACAGACACTTATCGCTGAAGAAGTACATAACAAATGTCATGGGTGTCTCATAGATCATCCAAGTCAAATGCAACATCAACTTTGCCTCTTCATGGACAGACATGATCATACAGATATGTTCGTTGCCACAGCAATGCATAGGATTAATCCAAACAAGATCATGGAGAAATGGTATCCTGTAATAGAAGAAATGGCACTGAAAGACTCAGAAATTGTAGTAGCCTACAAAATGTGGTTGAATATTAAACAGAATGTTATCAATGGGTTTCCTGATTTATGGATTGAACAGTGGGGTGAGAAAGTCAAACAGGCCTGGGGAAAGTAATGCATACTCATGAAATACAATACATACTGGATCATGGAACTTGGATAAAAAACCTTCATGCACAAGTTTGTGCTAAAGATCAATTACCAAAACAAAAACCAGACAGTGTACAAGCTTACATTGTCAATACAGACTCATCTGACAGATCTGGTGAACATTGGATAGCAGTGATCTTTAACAGAAATGGAGAATCAACATACTTCGATTCATATGGATTACCACCACTCGACACAGAAATTATGAGCTTTATCCACAATAACTCATCATCATGGACATACAACAAACAAGTTATTCAAAGTTTGTTGGGTGTAGTGTGTGGATATTACTGTATATTTGTACTGAATGCAGTAGCGAGAGGAAACAATCTACAGAAATGTCTACAACAAACATTTAGGACAACCGAACATCACAGAAACGATCGAAATGTAACCATTTGGTTCAAACAGATTTATGGAAAAACAATACATGAAAAGACTTTAAAAACTTTATTGTAAAATTTATTGTAAAATTTATTGTAAAAACTGTATTGTAAATATGTTGTTCACTGTTCATAGTTCATAGTTCATAGTTCAATAAAAAAGTTCATTTAATCATAAATCTTTGTGTTTTTTTTTTTTTGATATTCCTAAAAACAATCCATAATCGCAAAATAACAGAGTTATTTAAATGACCCAGTTCCCCTTCATACCTTTTTCCCCGCTGACCCGGTCTACCCTCCTTTTGAGACGAATTTCCTTCCAAAGGAGGGTAGACCGGGTCAGCCGCAAAATAACAGAGTTATTTAAATGACCCAGTTCCCCTTCATACCTTTTTCCCCGCTGACCCGGTCTACCCTCCTTTGGAGACGAATTTCCTTCCAAAGGAGGGTAGACCGGGTCAGCCGCAAAATAACAGAGTTATTTAAATGACCCAGTTCCCCTTCATACCTTTTTCCCCGCTGACCCGGTCTACCCTCCTTTGGAGACGAATTTCCTTCCAAAGGAGGGTAGACCGGGTCAGCCGCAAAATAACAGAGTTATTTAAATGACCCGGTTCCCCCTCATACCTTTACTCTTTAAATCCCTTTTAAAAGGAGGGTAGACCGGGTCATGACCCGGTCTACCCTCCTTTGGAGACGAAATACCCTCCAAAGGAGGGTAGACCGGGTCATTTGCCAAATGACCCGGTCTACCCTCCTTTACTACTGACGACTTTAAAAATATCGGATGGAAGATATGGTAAATCTCTACAAATAAACGTTTTATTATTGAACAGAGTTGAATACATTGTGGCAAATGGAGAAATTGCTTGTTATGAGCAATTTCTTCTTTTGCCACAATGTTTTAAAACGTCGTCTGCTGCAGAGGCTTCAGAAAGCGTGCAGACGTGGGAAATGGTTAATGGCAACGCTGTCGCGCCGAATACTTAACCTCGGCTGTTTATAATTTCGAGTTGTCGAAAGGACGACAATTTAAAACTAGCGCAATAATATCGACCCAAACACCGAAAACTTCGCCTTTTTGAGTTCAAATACGAGGTGTGTTCAAAAAGTACGTGGACTTTTGTAATATTTCAATTATTAAATAGTGCACAAGAATAAAACGTATATTGCTATGACAAGTAACTTTTCCGCTATATGATTTCCAAATTTCGTGGTGTTATCATATTCTGTTTCGTAGCAATAGCGCTAACAGCTATGCATGTGATGCTTACCCGGAGCAGTCCGATAACGTCAACCACGTTACGTTTTTGGATAACGTTTCAGTGACTAATCACATTTTCTCGAAGTATTCACCATGCTTCTGAATGCACTTTATATGTCTCTTAACCCACTTATCATATACCGTTCTATACCACTGTATGTCTAACTGGGCTATGATGCGATGTGTTTGAAGTTTAAGTTAACCGCGAAATCCATAGGCGCTAAATCGGGTGAATATGGCGGATGGGGAATGCACTTAAGGTCCATGATGTCAAGTTCCAGACGAGTGGTGGCAGAAACATGCGGCGGTGCATTATCCTGATGCAACAAGAAGCTTTCAACTGGCGTGCCCGGTCTCTTTTTTTAATAGCCTGGACGAGATCTCGGCGTAGTACCTAAAAAAATGAATATTTTGTAAAGGAAATGTTATATACAGTGTGTTAATACCTGCAAATAGATTCATTAGTGTTATCTATATTATATGTTTTATATATCCAAATGCTAGTTCATATATGAAAAACTATGTATGATTGAATATTTAGTCAACAAATTTAAAATATATTTACATTAAATTACTGTACCTTTGAGTAGTATTCTGAGTTGACAGTTGCACCTTTTGGGACCGTATGACAAAGCAGCATTCCTTCACGATCCATAAACATGATAAACATGTAACGGGTACCAGACTTCTGCACACGAGCTTTCAATGGGGGTGGAGATGACGTGGTCTTCCAAGCAGACGACTCTCGTTTTGTTTCCGTGTCGAAGAACCAGATCCAAGTCTCGTCTGTTGTGATAATTCTGTTCAAGAATTCTTCTCCTTCTCGTCTGTACCGTTTAATAAATTCCTCTTTAACTCTGCGCTCTTTTTGATCTGCTGATAATATTCGCGGGATCCATCTAGCAGAGACTGTATTCATTCCAAATGTGTCTGTTAAATGGTGTGAACCGTCCCGACACTTATACCGATCTTCTGTGATATATCTCGGACAGTAAGGCGCCGATCTCCATCAATAATTTCTTTAACGGATGACGTTAACGCTGCATTCATTTTTGGTTTTCGTCCTATTCTAGGGTCATCTTCTACTGGTTCTCTTCCTTCACGAAACAATTTATGCCATTTAAAAACTAAAGATCTACAGACCCGTGGTTTATGTTTGGATTCTTCTAACATTTTCATGGTTTCCGTTGGTGTTTTGCTCAAATTCGCGCAAAATTTAATGACTGCGCGGATTTCCGTGTTTTCGGATGACGACATTTTACGTGCGTTCCCAGCCGACGCTTGTTATTAAAGCCGTTATTGTTTCAAACGAAAACGGAAATGACGTCATTTAACGGTATAAACCGTTGTCCATAACGTCACGTAATCAGCAGGTGAAATTTCGCGAAAGTAGGATAATTTTATCTTTTAAAATATATTAAATGAAATGAGTTAAAAGCATTATGATTTGGCGTGCTCCGGGTGCGTGTTACCTGGCAACTGCGAATGTTTCCATAGTGATCGTTTTTTATGCTAAGTAAGGAATTCTTACCTAGATCAATGCGGCACCTATTTTGATAAATGGAGGTAAAATTTAATTGAAATCACGTCGAAAGTTTTCAAATTATTGAAAAAGTCCACGTACTTTTTGAACACACCTCGTATTTAGCAAGAAAAAGCGATATAAGAAGCAGCTTATGACAAGTAGAAGTAAAGTAGACAAGTCGATAGCTGAAAAGGGATTCCGTCCGTAAGTCTTATTCGATTGACGTTGTTTCAGAAGTGTACAAAGACATGGTTTTTTCGGCGATTATTGTTTCATAGTAAAGTTGGCGATCCTACGAGGGGCACTAATAAGGTGAAGTTTTAAATTTACTGTTATGCATACTAACCTTTATAGCCTTTGGTAAACAGATAGATTATTGTTATAATTTAGTAGTTGATACTGGGATAAAGATATAAACAAGTTGATTCCATCCTTTCCGTTTAGTATTTAATAATTTCTGAGAGTTTATATAATTTTGGCAGACACAAAGTTCTAAAAAGAAAGAGATAAACAAAAAAAACAAAAACAAAAATCGGTTACAGATTCTATACATTTTAAAGAACAATGTTCTAATCGAACAATTTTCCAACTGGTTCACGATTATAATGCATTACCGATTCAAGGAGCTGTCGAATTCTAAGATATACAACATTATTGCGCAAATTTGATAATTCATGAAAAATTACTGATTGTTTTGATTATTAACAAAACCTTTCTGATATTCAAGTTAAATCATATGCGCATGTTCTATTTCTTAGTGTTTTCTCATGTTGATCGTACATCACTTACGATTACTGTTTTGCACGAGCTTCAACTATAATTACGAATAATACAGATTAGCTTAAACTTATTTATTTTACATCGATTGCGAAACAAGCTTTACGCTTATATTCATCACGCTCGATGTCTGCTCTCCTGGAGACATAACCAGTACTCGCGCCAATTGTGTTGGACAATTCCAAAGGCAGAACCCGCTCATCACGAGATTCGAGCCCGGGACCGTTGGTACGAGAGCCCGACTCTCTACCACTGTACCAATGTCTTCCACACACTTTCTGTGACACGAAACACATGGCGCCCTGATAACAATACAGATTAAGATCAGTATGTACATTTCGAGGGCTTGGCGTAAAACGGTTGTTACTAAAATTGGTATTTTTTAACAAGGTTAATCACCTCGCCATAAAGTCTTGAAGTCTTTATAAGCGTTAAATCCTTTTTCTTGGTAAACAATAAGAATTTAGGTGCCATTGCCCGTTTTGAAAATTGGCATCTAAATTTGCAAAATAGGTTTTTAGTTACAACCGTTTCACACCAAGCCCTCGATTTGTTCAGTCTAATCTGGATATACATTGTTCGCTGCTCATCTGTCAATGTAAGTGATGAACCTGTATGCTGGAATTCAGACGAATACGAATTAACCTCTTATTAATGCATCTGGTCTGCCGTAAAAGAAAAACATCTACTGTTGAAAACGGTATTAAACCCCGATATATCATCCTAGTGGTCCGTCTTGTGACCTTTAACCTTATCCAT
Organism: Serripes groenlandicus; assembly: GCA_031761405.1. NCBI lineage: Eukaryota > Metazoa > Mollusca > Bivalvia > Cardiida > Cardiidae > Serripes > Serripes groenlandicus. The sequence goes on from JASEVX010000015.1 coordinate 5,276,387, forward strand.
GGGTAACGAATGTAACATCTGGCATCGACGATGGCTGTGACTCTTAAGCAGAATGTTTCTGTGACACGAAACACATGGCGCCCTGGTAACGAAAACCTTACCCCCGGGTAAAAGGGCGTCCTTTGGGTCAACCTACATAAAAAATATATATTAGATCGTAATAGCTGATTGTCATTTTTCTAATATAAGAAAAGGTTGGGGGGGGGGGGGGGGGGGGGGAGGAAGGGGGGCTGGGGGTTGAAATGCACAGAAATAATTTTGGTGGATTTGTGTCGTATTAGGCACCACATTTATTATACTAAAAGTATAAAACAATCGCACGGTGCAAAATATGATTTTGGGGGTAAAATGTGTGAAAAATTAAATAAAAATGGGAATTCCTGGAATTTGCCAATAACTCTCATAATCACGGAAAATACAATACAATAGACAAGCTACTCATAATCATGGAAAATACAAACATATATACAGGCTACTCATAGTCATGTAATGTACAACATTGTTCACGGTCTACTCATAGTCATGGAAAATACAAACATATATACAGGCTACTCATAGTCATGTAATGTACAATACTATAGACAAGCTACTCATAATCATGGAAAATACAAACATATATACAGGCTACTCATAGTCATGGAAAAAACAAACATATATACAGGCTACTCATAGTCATGTAATGTACAATACTATAGACAAGCTACTCATAATCATGGAAAATACAAACATATAAAAGAACTACCCATAGTCATGTAATGTACAAAACAATAGACAAGCTACTCATAATCATGGAAAATACAAACATATGAATGATCTACTCATAGTCATGTAATGTACAAAACAATCTAGACAAGCTACTCATAATCATGGAAAATACAAACAATAATACAGGCTACTCATAGTCATGTAATGTAAAACACTATAGACAAGCTACTCATACTCATGGAAAATACAAACATATATACAGGCTACTCATAGTCATGTAATGTACAACACTATAGACAAGCTACTCATAGTCATGTAATGTACAACAATATAGACAAGCTACGCATAGTCATGTAATGTACAACACTATAGACAAGCTACTCATAATCATGGAAAATACAAACATATATACAGGCTACTCATAGCCATGTAATGTACAAGACAATAAACAAGCTACTCATAATCATGGAAAATACAAACAATAATACAGGCTACTCATAGTCATGTAATGTAAAACACTATAGACAAGCTACTCATAATCATGGAAAATACAAACATATATACAGGCTACTCATAGTCATGTAATGTACAACACTATAGACAAGCTAATCATAGTCATGTAATGTACAACACTATAGACAAGCTACTCATAGTCATGTAATGTACAACATTGTTCACTGTCTTCTCATTATCATGTCGAATCGAGATAGCTTAGTATAAAGACAAATGATATAAATCAAGTGTTTCTGGTTTCGAAGCCAGGCTCGAACATTGATTTATTCTGATGATTTACAGAAGTCACTCGATTATCACAAATTGGTTTACTATTGTCTACTAATAAGTTTGGGGGGTTGGGGTTACGCGGTTTTCAACATTATATCTGTTATATCACGGCGACAGTTCACTTATTCATGATCCCTGGGTAAACAAACCAGTACTAGGCTAGGAAATTTGCCTTGATCCAAAGGGCACAACACATTGACCGCCGTGCCGCGACCGGAAATCGAACCCGGGACGCACGGTTTCAAATCCCCGACGCTAACCTCTCGACCGCGGCGGATTCCTAGGAGTATTAGTGCGATGAACCCACGAAACATAAAGGAACACCTAACCACTATGACATCATGTAACTAGATTATCTTAGAACGGAAAATGTCTTATATTTTGGAATATCAGGATATAGTAGGCAGCTTCTTTCCTCCGTTGGTTGATGTTTGAATTCCTATTTCGACTTCACATTAACGCTAAGACTAGACTATACCTTGGTGAGTGCTGATCTACAGCATCTAAGGTCAGATGTGAAAGAAAGTCCTAGAATTTGTTTTGACCCAACGGTCAATGACAGGAATTTTGAAATCGTTCTTCTTATCGCTTACCGCGTCATGATTAACCATTTCCCTCATATAGACGCTTTTTGACGCCTCTGCAGCAGACGGAGAGTCCACAATGTTGGTTTTCACACACACAATGTAGCAGGCGATCGTGAACATATAGATCTAGGAAACTAGGAAAACATGTAGAAACTATCTTTATATGAAAGTATGATTATGGATTACATTTGAAAACTTTGTAGCAAAATGGAAATAAGCTCATTGTGAGAAAATATTCACTTTCTTCACAATGTTGTTAAAGTTATCGACGGCAGACAAGTAAGATGATTCTACAAGTAGGTAAGGGTAAATCAGATAACAGTACTGGCGTGATCTTGTTTCATGACGTATTGACCTTATCAAACCATTTATAAAGAGACGTGGTCTTGCTGTTACCTTAGTTTATCCTGGTAGTCCGAACGATAATCATCAAGGTGAGTGAATTTATTTATTTAGAAAATAGGAAGCCACCGGAACAAGAGGGGAGTAATACTTCTTCATGTAACCCGTTCCAACTTAGAAACAAATCTGCAGCTGATTACTTTGAAAAGATATGGCAAAATTATAGAAAATATCTACACATTAAAGTATTATTATTGAATAGAGTTTAAATCATTGTGGCAAAACTGTAGGAAATATCTACACATTAAAGTATTATTATTGAATAGAGTTTAAATCATTGTGGAAAAACTATAGAAAATATCTACACATTAAAGTATTATTATTGAATAGAGTTTAAATCATTGTGGCAAAACTGTAGGAAATATCTACACATTAAAGTATTAATATTGAATAGAGTTTAAATCATTGTGGCAAAACTATAGAAAATATCTACACATTAAAGTATTAATATTGAATAGAGTTTAAATCATTGTGGCAAAACTATAGAAAATATCTACAAGTTTGATATTATTATTGAATAGAGTTTAAATCATTGTTGCAAATGAGCATTTTCTCCTCTTGCTACAATGTTTAAATATAATTGTCTGCTGTAGATACGTCAAAAAGCGACTTTGTCTGGGGGTAATGTTAACGGAAATGAATTACCGCTGTATATTAAATATGCTGGTTAGGCCCAATGGAAGAGAATTAAAATAAACTATCAAACGTTTACCACACGCAGACAGACTTAGATGTATTTGAAGCCCACGAACTTAGAATATGTTCAATACGTCTGCCTTTATACTTTCAAAAGCTGCTGTTTATGACAAAAGGTAAACCCTTTCCGACCAACAACACGTTTTAAGCAGACGCCTTTAATAACATCAAGGCAGAACATATATAAAATCTCTATAAATGAAATAAGATGAAAATATTTTGACAACAGGAGGAATTACTTCTCTTCCATCTATTTTGAGACTAGTTAGTGAGTGAGTCAGTCGTCATGTATTATACAAGAAAGAATTCACAAGGCGAAAATGGTTCTCGTCCTTTTGGACCAAATCGGGCACGGACAAATCCGGTGTAAAACATTCTAGACATTCAGTTTTCAAAGTCAAAATACTAAAGGTGATAGAATCAATCATTTTCAGTGCGTCCTATACACATTTACAATGACTCAATGTCATATATTCAATGCATTCCGGTTATGATATACACTCATTTCTATGCAAACAAAGTTCTTTAGGGACTATTTAGCACTAGAACAGCGGAAGTATGTATCGTAATTTGACGTACACGTTTTTAAAACTATGATATGCATCTTAATTAAAACAAAAGTCTAATTACTTTTCTGATCATTTGTAGTCGTGGTGGTTTTGAAATAAATGGTCATTACAGTCATATAGTCAGTATATGATCTCAAGTGACTTTTACTTTTTCAATCTGCAGACGCATTCTGCAGCAGACACCGAGACAAAAAGAGCAATTGTTCATGATGAGCATGAAAGTATCAGCACAATTCTAGAATTGTTCTGATTATTATGGGATTCTTACACCTTCTTTGCCTAGATGCTTCTTAAGTTGTCTGCTGCAGACATATTGTATCTTTGTTAAGGTTAAAGGAGGGTCTAAGTTAATATGTGGCGATCTAAAAAGAACCTGATCGAACTTCGCAAAAGGCACAGAAAGGGTTTGGACATTTGTTTGACGCAAAACTGTCGAAGGTCGATTGCCTTGTGAATAAACAAATGTTCAGTCCTTTTTCGTGTCAAACCTATATCTGCTATTTGAAATGTCTAAGGACAGCACGTATATTAACCCTTAAAACGTTGTAACGGTAAATTATTGACGACACTTCAACATTATATAGTAACAACTCTCTAACACCATCGACTCATTACATTCATGAAAGTGAGTGTAAGGAACGACAACTCTGCGAAGGAGAATGTGAAGTATCAGGCAGTGCATTTCTACAGGAAGCCGCCTACTGGCGGATTCCTATAATATAACCTGCAATTGGTATTAAAAAAAAACCTCACGTTAACTCAAAACTCAAAATATTGAACGACGTAACAATTATATTACCGTTTTCAGAATTTATGCAAATTACATGTTTGTAAATTTACTATATATCTGAAAGTAATATTAATGTAGGAGGGTTGACCCGTAATCCGTGCACACAATTAATCAATTGATGATATTTGTACACGAATATTTGGAGAGCCCCTCGTACAAACTAATACGATATTTCCTTCACATTTTAGACCTGAAAAATGAAGTGTGTGATCGCCCTCTGTCTCATCTCTGTTGCTTTTGCAGCTCCAGCAGGTAAGTGCTTTTTATGTATCTGATGCAAACGTCTATTTGAAAACATTGCGACAAAAGAAATGTCAGTACAAGTGGTTGTATTGATGTTATACGCCATTTTCTACATTAGTTCAGTTATATCATGCCACTTTTGAAATAATGCTAGGGGTTTAGCCTAACTAGTGTTACGTCATTGTAGTTTTAAATGACGCGAAAGCGTAGCGGCAATAAGAGCCAAATTGCAGGACGCGGCTTTTATATACACGAACAGTTGATCTTTAAATGTTCAGTGCAGTTGTCAAGTTGTATGACAAGCCGTTTTTCTATTTATGTGCTTGAGAGATATCTCTTTAAATTATAGAGAAATATATACAGAGATATAAAGAGAGATATTTTGCATTTTAGAAGATGTCTCTAATTTCTATAAGACAGAGAGATATCTCCCTAGCTTACATATATTTCTCTACCTTACAGATATATCTCTCTATCATAGAAAGATAAACTTCACGCTTAAAGGGATATCTCTCTAGCTTACAGAGATATCCCTCTGTGTTAGAGATATATCTCTCAAACTTACAGAGATATCTCTCTATTGAATATAACATTTACCGTTAGAGATATATCTCTAGGATATATCTTTCTGAATTAGAGAGATATCTCTAAGCATGTTCGGATTTCGTCCTTTGTTACAAATGACCTTGGGACATAGATATCCTTAAGTGCGATATTTCCGGATTTCGTCCTTTGTTACAATTGACCTAGAAACATAGATATCATATCCTTAAGTGAGATATTTTCGGAATTCGTCCTTTGTTACAATTGACCTAGAGAGAAAGACATCCTTAAGTGCCATATATTCGCAATTCGTCATTGTTCTTGTTACATTGACTTAGATACCCTAACTTTTTGTTACAATTGACCTACAGACACATAGACATCCTTAAGTGCGATATGATCGGAATTCGTCCATGTTGTGTTACAAATAACTTTGATACCCTTAAGTGTGACGTACAGTTTTCCGATTTCGTCTTTTGTTACAATTGATCTAGAGACATAGGAACCCTTAACTGCGATATGTTGGATTTCTCCTCTTTTTGTTACAGTTGACTTAGATACCCTTAAGTGTGACATACAACTGATGCTCGATGTTGTCGGTGCCGACCCAACTGAGGCAGCCTGTGAAAAAGAATGCCACCAACTTTTGCAAGCAGGTCACGTGCTGAACTTCGGATGCCCATTGGTCTGCCATGGGTACGTCATATATTTAACTCAAACTTCCTCTCGTTGAAAGTCTGAAACCTTCTTTCCTTCTTTGTTTTATAGGAGATAACTCAATGCCAGATGAGCGGGCTGATCTGGTTCTACGCTCCAATGGCTGTTTTTTCTAATGATTGCTTCATTTAAATCACACTAATTGCGGTTCAGAATCTAGTTATATAGTAATGTAACAATAGAGACCAATTGCTCTGATTGAGCATAAGCTTTTATTAAGCTTCAATAAGTACCATTGATAGAATATACACTATATCTTGCACAACTATCTGATAGGTACAGATAAATTAAAGAATTAGATAAAAAGGAGTCGGGTTGCTCAACCCTTTATACTCTAACGGTTGTGTATAGCAATCACCCAGAGGCTTCAAGAAACCGGACAGGAATTTGAACCTGGACTCCTGGACTGACAGTCCGGCATGTTAACAATTAGACAACAAAGTCAGCAGATTGTAAAGATCGGAGTAGTGTGAAAGTTGTAACATTGACATACTGACTGCACATTGAACAGACGCAGTCAAAGAACACTTTCACATGTTATATTGACACATTGTTACGCGAAAAATGGTCATAATAATTGAGCCGTCCCCCAAGAAAACCAACATTGTCGACTATGCGTAAAGTATCGACCCGGATCAACCTAAGCATGCCGCGCAGGCTTACTCGGATAGACACTTTTCGCCTCCTGTGGATTTTCTGTTTCAAGAATCATTACTCTATACCTCTATCCCCCTGAGACGAAATGTGTCGACCCGGATCAGTCTGTGCGGACATAAAAACATTATCGTATACACGCCATATTATATTGGAACCTCGTTTGGCGAAATACGCTATTATGACATGAATGACAGTGATCCATTGTCGTCAGTATTGTATCAACAGCTCTTGGTCGTCACGTCACGTTTTTTGCATGCTTGGTGGCCATCTATCTATAACTAATTTGCATATAAAAGCGATATTTGTTTTGTGTGAAGAGCACAATTTGAATACTATTTATAGAAATTCATTTGCAGGAGATGAACAGTGCGCATGCGTGACATCAACTTTGGATGAACCATGTTCTATTGTAGTTGGCTTGCTACAATTAAAGAATTTGAACAATGAAAGTATAAAGAAATTCATTCAACAATGTTGAACAAAAAGAAGGCCATAAAGTACAAAACGTAGATCTTGTTCAAGCTGATTAGTATCATAATTATTAGTATTATTACAATTATTATTTTTATAATTGTTATTATTATTATTATTATCATTATTATTATTATAATCAAAGTCCAACCTATGTGTAAAGACCACCTATGGAAAGAGAACACTCCGGTCTTTGTACACAGGTGGTCGTTAATTACAGGGTCATTTATGCAGTGTGGTTGTTATAGACAGGGAATTGCTAAACAAAGGTGGTCTTTGTCACAGGTTTGACCGTATTACTATTCCTATTATGATTTCAGGTTCCAGGAACTAGTTCATCTATGGCACGTTAGCCCAGGAGACGGTCTGTGCACTAACGGAGTTACCACAACGGTGTCCGCATAGGTCTATTCGAATAAAATCATTTGATTGATTTACTTCTCTTTTGTTACTTTTTTGTTTGAACTGACTTTTAAAAAGATTCCTTTTTAAGGAACTCTTGATTTCCAAACACACTTAAAACATATGTACATGTGTACATGGAATATAAAACGGCCTATGTCTGTTTGGTCTCGCCTTATCAGGAGCAATATGTTCCAGTTGCGTATCCCTTTATCACATTCAGACACTTTCTGACGCTTCTGCACTAGTTAACGTTTGAAAACTTTGTGGACAAAGGAGAAATTGCTTATGATGTGCAATTACTCATTTCGCCCCGATGTTTTCAGCTGTATCCAATAATTGTACGTTCACGTATAGAAAACTTTCAACACGTTTGCATAGATGTCTTCTGTCGCAGATTTGTCATGTGTGGGAAAGGGTTATGCGAACTATGGCGACTAGAGAGAACACGCGCACCAGACTTCCGCCCGAGTGATTCCGCCCGAGTGATTGTCTATGTACATGTACGAGCGTAATGTGTGATAGATCACTAGATGTGTTTCTCCATTTGTTACACGCCATTTTGAATTGATGTCGAACACGGGATCCGACAAGGCCCTTTATATGTCAAATTACTCCAAATACATCCGCTGACATGCTGATCTACACCAAAATAGTCCCTAAAAAACCCTTTGTTTTCGTAGAAATTAGCGTATACCATCACCAAAATACATTGAATATATGACACTGAGTTTAACTTCTTTGAAACTGTGTATAAGAAGCACTGGAAATGATTGATTTTTAGCACTTTTAGTATTTTGACCTTGTTTGAAATTGAAAGAAGAAAATGCTGGACACCGGTTTTGTCTGGGCCCGATTTGATCAAAAAGGACGGTAACCGTTTTCGCCTGGTGAATTCTTTCTTGCATAATGCATGACCCCCCATTTTCTTTGGATAGTTTTAAAGCTTAGAGGTATATGGTACTCTACATAAGACACGCTTAGAAAGTGTGACAATTGCGGACTGAAACTGGTCGATTTACATGGAAACAAAGAAGGAATTTATTTGGTGTATTGTGACCTTATAATCACCAGAAACGGCATACCGTCTTTACTCTTTCCCACATACAACAAATCAACAGAAGTCGTGTTTATAAATGGTATACGCAAACTATAGAAAAATATCCATGAGTGAAAAAATAACTATCGGTTATAGTTGAACAAATCGTGGCAAAAGTAGAAATCGCCCATTGTGAGCAATTTACTGTTTTGTTGCAATGTTTTCAAAATGTATCTAATGCATGTAGATGCGTTATAATAGACACTAGACAGTTCTTTTATTGACTTAAACTGTACAGTATCCATGATAGAATCATTATTGAATTAAAATCTTTAACATTGTGGCAAAAGGAACAATTGTTTCATTATGAGCAATTTCTCCTCTTATCACAGCGTTTTCAAAAATTGAATGCTGCAGAGGCGTTGGAAATCGCGTGTATTTGGGAACCGGTTAAATATTCAAGATGTGTTCTCTAAACATCTTAGTAAAGGGAAATTAAGACAACGTCGTACGACTCAATGTAAACTTTTGATATATAAAAACTAAATTAAAATGAAATGCCGTTTTTTAAGCGAGTTTCCTTTTTCCAAAATGTTTGCAATAGCAGTATGCAGTAGGAGCTTAGAGTCATATTTAACTAATAACATATTTACGGCTGTATGTTTGATGGCGTTTATCGCCGTTTTAAACATCATTTAAGCCGTCCCGCGAGAAAACCTTTATTTTATACAATCACGAATGTAGAGAACAATTCTAGATTCCTGATACAATGTATACCAGTTAGTACCATTGTTAATGTATAGATTAGACCATTTTACACAGAAAAAGGGAATTCACAATATATTACACAGGAAACAGATACATTTATGGTATTTCAGTTATATCTCAGGAAAGAACACTTAAACAATGTGGCCTCTGTGTAATGAGCCCTGCACAGTTCGTAAAGAATGAGCGGGGCCGACACATTGCGTCTCAGGGGGATAAAGGTATAGAGTAATGATTCCTGAAACAGAAACTCCACAGGAGGCTGATCCGGGTCGATACTTTACACAGAGTCCACATTGTTGGTTTTCTCGCGGGACGGCTTATTTCAGTTATCAGGGCACTGTCTGGTTGGGCAGCAATTCGTTTGCCATTTGACAGTGTATCGGTACGATTGACTTCGGCCGAGCCCTCGGTAGCTCAGTCGGTAGCAACGCGGGCTGTCGGTCCAGGGGCTGTGAGCTCGAACCACAGCTCGGCCAACATTCTTAACAAAGTTTGGCAATAGAAAAGTCGACAGGTGTCATTCGTCTAAAATGAATGTGCTTAATAATTATAGTCTATGTGTGAAAAGTTATAAGTTGATTTAAAAAACTGTTGTGTTAATACTGGTGTGAGAAATCTAGAAATCACATGGGTATGTGAACTGGTCGCCGTAATAAGTTAAACCCCAATTAACCAATCATACAACGATCCATTTCAATATACAAATACAAATACAAATATTGTATTCAGTAATGTAAGGCCTCCGGCCCATTTTACATAATTTACACGTACATAATAATGTTTTTGAAGTGACATCATAAACAGTTTGAAGACATTCAAAAGTAGAAATAATTAGTAAACGACACATACTTTATAATTTAAAAAGAGACCTGTTCATCTAAAATAATTTATCTGGTTTTAAATTAGATATTTTGTCATTGATTTTACATATGTGGGTCATAAAACAACCTTGTAGTAGGGTATGAATTTGACCAGACTTCTTGGAAATAAAAAAAGCCGAAGTTCATTGTAAACTGGACATACTAATTCATCCTCAATAACATGACAGTTTCCAACAAAGATAAATATTACAGAATCTCAAGCAATACTCAATCTTTTGATGTCTGCCCTTTTCTACATTTAAACACTGACTAGAAAATCTAAAATGTTACAATATGCGCCGACTATAATATGAGATATCCATGGAAAGATACATTTCTACATTTAAATGAGATTTAAAATGTTGATAATAATTTGACTAAGGTGAATCTCTGATCTTTTGCTGGAGGTTTTGGAGAGAGCAATCTAGAAGACGTTAAATATTGACTGATAATAAGAGGATGTTAACATTTACATTTGAGCCGTTTCATGAGAAAACCTACATTATTGACTCTGCGTTATGTATCGCCCCAAATCAGCCTGCGAAGTCCGCGCAGGCTCATCCGGGCCGACACATGCCGTCTCAGGGGGATAGAGGTATAGAAGAATTATGCATGAAACAGAAAATCCACATGAGGCAAAAAGTATCTGTCCGGATTAGCCTGTGCGGCATGCTTAGGCTGATCCGAGTCGATTATTTTCGCTGAGTACACAATGTTGGTTTTCTCGTAATTCGGCTCATTTATATATAATCCTTTCCAACATGCAGAGTCATATTGTCACATCTGCAGCATACGGCATTTGAAAATATTCGGGCACTAGGAGAAACTGCTCACAATGTTTTAACTCTTTTATGGAAGGATGATTTTATTTTAAGAAAGTTTTCATAGGTGTGCGTATCTGCGTGTTTCCAGTAGATGTTGTCACAGCTGGTCGTAGCTATGCTCAATCCTCGGAAAACTGTATGTGACTGAATGGCATGTGATTTACACGTGAACTCCTGAAAATAAAATGCACGTGTAAATTCCATTTGAGAGTTACAAGGATGCCATATAACAAACAAGATAGGTTAAAACACAATTATAGACGGATGAAATACATATATAGAATCAAAGCACTGAAAGTGCTGACGGCCACGGGGCTGCAGGGAGGTTGGAAAAGTAGGGAAAATATGAAAGGAATAACAATTGTAGCTTAAGTTTATGTATTTATTGTTAAGAAGTTAAAAGATCATATCAAATATATTAAATATTATTAAACTGGAAATTGGAAAACATGAGGACCTTTTTGGACCTATATCGCTCACAAGTATGCAAATTTAAGATATGAAGGATTAAAGTAAAATTTGACAGCAGGTTTAGGTAGAAACATTTTGAAGTTTCTGTCATACTATATTGAGAAATATGTCAATGTTAAATCAACTTCCATCAAGAAGTTTCTTGTGTTTTACAAATTGCACCCACTCGAGAAAACTTGGTTGAGTTTTAAACAATGACTAGAAAATCTAAAATTTGACAATATGCGTCGATTATAATAAGAGATATCCATGTAAAGATACATTTCTACATTTAAAAGAGATTTAAAGTGTTGATAATATTTTGACTCGGGTGAATATCTGATCTTTTGCTGGAGGTGTTGGAGAGAGCAATCTAGAAGACGTTAACACTGGACTGATATAAGCATAAGGGAGAAGGTTAACATTTACATTTGAGCCGTTTCATGAGAAAAACCAACATTATTGACTCTGCGTAATGTATCGCCCCAGATCAGCCTGTGCTGTCCGCGCAGGCTAATCGGGATTAAAACATGCCGTTTCAGGGGGATTGAGGTATAGAAGAATTATTCCTGAAACAGAAAATCCATGAAGGATCAAAAGAAAATTTGACAGCAGGTTTAGGTAGAAATATACCAGCTCAAGCAATCTTTGATGAATATTCGCAAACTTATTTTTTTGTTTGTAAACTATATATTATGGAAAATGAAATTGCAGAATATAAACAAAATGTAAAATGCGAAGCCATAATGGTGAAACTAGGCATAATGATTTGTTTCACAATAGCAAATTATTCTATTTAAATTGAATTGGACAATCTCCGTAAATACTCGAACAAAGTATTAATATTGAATAGAGTTTAAATCATTGTGGCCAAAACTTTAGAAAATATCTACACATTAAAGTATTAATATTGAATAGAATTTAAATCATTGTGGCCAAAACTATAGGAAATATCTACACATTAAAGTATTATTATTGAATAGAGTTTAAATCATTGTGGCAAATGAGCATTTTTTCATCTTGCTACAATGTTTAAATATTTTTATTATTGAATACAGTTTGAATCATTGTGGCATTAAAAGCAATGTTTCCTTTTACTACAAGTTTAAATAAAATCGTCTTCTATAGATGCGTCAAAAAGCGACTTTGTCTGGGGGTAATGTGAACGGAAATGAATTACCGCTGTATATCAAATGAGCATGTTATACCCAATGGAAGAGAATTACATTTAACTATTAAACGCTTACCTCGCGCAGACAGACTTATATGTATTTGAAGCCCACAAACTTAGACAATTTTCAGTACGTCTGCCTTGATACTTTCAAAAGCTGCTGTTTATGACAAACGGTAAACCTTTTCCGACATACAACACGTTTTTAGCAGTCGACTTTAATAACATCAAGGCAGAACATATATAAAATCTCTATGAATGAAATACTTCTCTTCCATCTATGTTGACACTAGTTAGTGAGTGAGTCAGTCGTCATGTATTATGCAAGGAAGAATTCACAAAGCGAAAATGGTTACCGTCGTTTTGGACCAAATCGGGCCCGGACAAAACCGGTGTAAACCATTCGAGTCTTTTTCAGTTTTAAACAAAGTCAAAATACTAAACGTGATACAATCAATCATTTCCAGTGCATCCTATACACATTTACAATGACTAAATGTTATATTTTCAATGCATTCTTTTGATGGTATACACTAATTTCTATGCAAACAAATTTTTTTTTAGGAACTATTTAGCACTTGAACAGCGGATAAATTTATCGTAATTTGACCTAAACGTTTTTAGAACTATGCGGTTTGTATTAAAACAAAACTCACGTTACTATGGAAACTCAAATTGTTCCACGACGTAACAATTATACTACCGTTTTCAGAATTTATGCAAAATACATGTTTGTAAATTTATTATATATCTGAAAGTAATATTTATGTTGGAGGGTTGACCCGTAATCCGTACACACAATTATTTAATTGATGATATTTGTACACGACATTTTGGAGAGCCCCTCGTACAAACTAATACGATATTTCCTTCACATTTTAGACCTGCAAAATGAAGTGTGTGATCGCCCTCTGTCTCATCTCTGTTGCTTTTGCAGCTCCAGCAGGTAAGTGTTTTTGACGTATCTGCTACAAACGACTTTTTGAAAACATTGCGTCAAACGAAATGTCAGTACAAGTGGCTGTATTGATATTATACGCCATTTTCTACATTAGTTCAGTTATATCACGGCAATATTTCACTTATTCATGACCCCTGTGTAAACCAACACGTCCTGGGCTATGACATATCCCTTACCCAAGGGCATTCCAGTCTGACCACCGCAACCGGGGTTCGAACCCAAGACGCCCGGTTCGAAATCCCAAAAGCTTACCACTCGACTACGATGTAATATTATCTTACCATTTCTAGATAAGAATAAGTGCTTTGCTAAAAGAAATGTAACCCTTTCCCGCATGTTGACGCATCAGCAAAGAAGTATTTTGAAATATTGAGACAAGAGGAGTGCTTGTTCAGAATAACCCTTTCTTCTGTAAAGTGTTATTATGTGTTGTAAAGTGTTGTAAAGTGTTGTAAATTGTTGTAAAGTGTTGTAAAGTAAGTGTTGTAAAGTGTTGTAAAGTGGTGTAACGTGTTGTAAAGTGTAAAGTGTTGTAAAGTGTTGTAAAGTAAGTGTTGTAAAGTGTTGTAAAGTGTTGTAAAGTGTTGTAAAGTGTTGTAAAGTGTTGTAAAGTTGTAAAGTGCTGTAAAGTGTTGTAAAGTCTTGTAAAGTGTTGTAAAGTCTTGTAAAGTGTTGTAAAGTATTGTAAAGTGTTGTAAAGTGTTGTAAAGTGTTGTAAAGTTGTAAAGTGTTGTAAAGTGTTGTAAAGTGTTGTAAAGTGTTGTAAAGTGTTAGTGTACGTATCAGTACTGTTGTATGAGCCGTTCCACGAGAAAACCAACATTATTGACTCTGCGTAATGTATCAACCCGGATCAGCCTGCGCAAGCTAATCCGGGCCGACACTTTCCATCTCAGAGTGATAGAGGTATAGAGTAATGATTCTTGAAACAAACAGAAAAATCCACAGTGAGGAGGCGAAAAGTGTCTGTCCGGGTTAGCCTGAGCGGTATGCTAAGGTTGATAAGCTAATATTATTTTGACATTTCCTTTTTCCAGAAAAGAGATTCATTGAAGCATTTGGTTTTCCTTCTGGAGCTTCAATTTGTAAGTTTATCTTTCTCTACTCGAGCCGTTCTATGCGAGTGTTAGTCCTATTGCAGAAACGTATTTAATGCCACTTTTGACATAATGCTAGGGGTGTAGCCTCACTAGTGTTACGTCAATGTAATTTTAAATGACGCAAACGCGTAGCGGCAATAAGAGTCACATTGCAGGACGCGGCTTTTATATACACAAACAGTTGATCTTTAAATGTTCAGTGCAGTTGTCAATTTGTATGACAAGCCGTTTTTCTACTGATTCGCTTGAGCGATATCTCTTTAAATTAAAGAGAAATCTCTATAAAATAAAGAGATATCTCTCTTATTAGAGAGATATCTTGCAATTTAGAAAATGTCTCTTATTTAGATATATATCTCTGTAAGACAGGGAGATATCTCCCTAGCTTTCATATATTTCTTTTACCTTAGAGATATATCTCTCTATCCTAGAAATATATATTTCTAGATTATAGGGATATCTCTCTAGCTTACAGAGATATCCATCTATGTTAGCGATATATCTCTCAAACTTACAGAAATATCTCTCTATTGAATATAACATTCATCGTTAGAGATATATCTCCATGATTTAGAGAGATTTCTCTATAACTCAGAGAGATATATTTCCATCGTAGAGATACATGTATTCTTAAACATGCGAACAAGATATCTTTCTAAATTAGAAAGACATCTCTTTGACTTAGGGAGATATCTTTCTATGACTTATATAGGCGTGTACTAACTGCTAGCTAGTATTAGGAACGTGTCATTGATATCATTGAGCCAAAGCAAATACGAAATAGCCTTATCAAACTTTGAAACTACAAATTAATCTTGATCAACAGAGGTCAAAATATATGACGTTTGCCTTTATTTTCGGAGAGCATGGTCAAAATGTTCATCACAAGTTGAAAGTATAGGTTAAAATTATCCTATTATTTATTCTCTTTTAGAACTTTGATTGTCTGTCTGACTGCGGTATCGTTTATTATTTGAAAAGTAATTACAGGTAAATCGTCATTAGTGACGTCTACTGTATTAAATGTGCAATATATTAAATGACCCAAGTTCTCGTGTCATAGATTTAAAAAAACACGAATAAAGTATATGGGAATTTTAAATTGGAATATCAAATTCTGCGTCAAATGATTGATTGATTTGTTTGGGATCAATTAATTTCAACATCGACTGTAAGCCCGGTGGAAGACGAATGGCGTTTATTGCATTTTGTTATGCCAAACGTTTAAAAAAAATGAGGCCGAGCTGGGATTCGGACTCACAACCTTCATCGACAGACCGCAACGCTCTCGACTGATCTACCGGGGCTCGTCTTTCGCTGAATGAATAATAACTACCGCGTTTGATTGAAAAAATGAATAAAATGAACAGCGTTTGATTAGTCGAAAGAAACATGGGTTTGTTTGACAACTGACTAAGGGGACAACTCATTTTACATTAACCAACACATATTAGAGAGACACCTCTCTTAATAACAGAGATATCTCTCTAACAGTAATAACTATCTTAAATATAAAGATATCTCTCTAACGTATAGATATCTATAAGCATGTTCGGATTTCGTCCTTTGTTACAAATGACCTTGACACATAGACCTCCTTCAGTGCGATATTTTCATATTTCGTCCTTTGTTACAATTGACCTAGAGACATGGGAACTCTTAAATGCGATATGTTAGTATTTCTCCTCTTTTTGTTACAGTTGACTTAGATACCCTTAAGTGTGACATACAACTGATGCTCGATGTTGTCGGTACCGACCCAACGGAAGTAGCCTGTGAAAAAGAATGCCACCAACTTTTGCAAGACGGTCACATTCTGAACTTCGGATGCCCATTGGTCTGTCATGGGTACGTCATATATTTAACTATAACTTCGTCTTGTTGAAAGTCTGAAACCTTCTTTCCTTCTTTGATAACTCAATGCCCAATGAGCGGGTTGATCTGGTTCTACGCTCCAATGACTGTTTTTTCTAATGATTGATTCATATAAATCACACTAATTGCGGTTCAGAATCAAGTTATATAGTAATGTAACAATAGAGATCAATTGCTCTGATTGAGCATACACTTTTATTAAGCTTCAATAGGTACAATTGATAGAATACACACTATGTCTTTCACAAGTATCTGATAGGTGCAGATAAATTAAAGAGTTAGATAAAAAGGAGTCGGGTTGCTCAACCCTTTGTACTTTAACAGTTGTGTATAGCAATCACCCAGAAACCAGAACCCCGACAGGAATTTGAACCTGGACGCCTGGACTGACAGTCCGGCATGTTAACAATTAGACAACAAAGTCAGCGGATTGTAAAGATCGGAGTAGTGTGAAAGTTGTAACATTGACATACTGACTGCACATTGAATAGACGCAGTCAAAGAACACTATCACATGTTATATTGACACATAGTTACGCGAAAAATGGTCATAATAATTGAGCCGTCCCCCAAGAAAACCAACATTGTCGACTATGCGTAAAGTATCGACCCGGATCAACCTAAGCATGCCGCGCAGGCTTACTCGGATAGACACTTTTCGCCTCCTGTGGATTTTCTGTTTCAAGAATCATTACTCTATACCTCTATCCCCCTGAGACGAAATGTGTCGACCCGGATCAGTCTGTGCGGACATAGAAACATTATCGTATACACGCCATATTATATTGGAACCTCGTTTGGCGAAATACGCTATTATGAAATGAATGACAGTGATCCATTGTCGTCAGTATTGTAGGAGAGTAGAAGTATCAACAGCTCTTGGTCGTCACGTCACGTTTTTTGCATGCTTGGTGGCCATCTATTTATAACTAATTTGCATAAAAAAGCGATATTTGTTTTGTGTGAAGAGCACAATTTGAATACTATTTATAGAAATTCATTTGCAGGAGATGAACAGTGCGCATGCGTGACATCAACTTTGTTTGAACCATGTTCTGTTGTAGTTGGCTTGCTACAATTAAAGAATTTGAACAATGAAAGTATAAAGAAATTCATTCAACAATGTTGAACAAAAAGAAGGCCATAAAGTACAAAAAGTAGATCTTGTTCAAGCTGATTAGTATCATAATTATTATTATTATTATTACAATTATTATTTTTATAATTGTTATTATTATTATTATTATCATTATTATTATTATAATCAAAGTCCAACCTATGTGTAAAGACCACCCATGGGAAGAGAACACTCCGGTCTTTGTACACAGGTGGTCTTTAATTACAGGGTCATTTATGCAGTCTCTGAATAATTTGGAAATTAAAAGTGTGGTTGTTATAGACAGGGAATTGCTAAACAAAGGTGGTCTTTGTCACAGGTTTGACTGTATTACTATTCCTATTATGATTTCAGGTTCCAGGAACTAGTTCATCTATGGCACGTTAGCCCAGGAACCGGTCTGTGCACTGACGGAGTTACCACAACGGTTTCCGCATAGGTCTATTCGAATAAAATCATTTGATTGATTTACTTCTCTTTTGTTACTTTTTTGTTTGAACTGACTTTTAATAAGATTCCTTTTTAAGGAACTCTTGATTTCCAAACACACTTTAAACATATGTACAAGTGTACATGGAATATAAAACGGCCTATGTCTTTTTGGTCTCGCCTTATCAGGAGCAAGATGTTCCAGTTGCGTATCCCTTTATCACATTCAGACACTTTCTGACGCTTCTGCACTAGTTAACGTTTGAAAACTTTGTGGACAAAGGAGAAATTGCTTATGATGTGCAATTACTCATTTCGCCCCGATGTTTTCAGCTGTATCCAATAATTGTACGTTCACGTATAGAAAACTTTCAACACGTTTGCATAGATGTCTTCTGTCGCAGATTTGTCATGTGTGGGAAAGGGTTATGCGAACTATGGCGACTAGAAAGAACCCGCGCACCAGACTCCCGCCCGAGTGATTGTCTATGTACATGTACGAGCGTAATGTGTGATAGATCACTAGATGTGTTTCTCCATTTGTTACACGCCATTTTGAATTGATGTCGAACACGGGATCCGACAAGGCCCTTTATATGTCAAATTACTCCAAATACATCCGCTGACATGCACCAAAATAGTCCCTAAAAAACCCTTTGTTTTCGTAGAAATTAGCGTATACCATCACCAAAATGCATTGAATATATGACACTGAGTTTAACATCTTTGTAAATGTGTATAGGATGCACTGGACATGATTGATTTTTAACACTTTTAGTATTTTGACCTTGTTTGAAATTGAAAGAAGAAAATGCTGGACACCGGTTTTGTCTGGGCCCGATTTGATCAAAAAGGACGGTAACCGTTTTCGCCTGGTGAATTCTTTCTTGCATAATGCATGACCCCCCATTTTCTTTGGATTGTTTTAAAGCTTAGAGGTAACTCTTTGGTATATGGTACTTCACATGAGAAAGGCTTAGAAAGTGTGACAATTGCGGACTGAAACTGATCGATTTACATGGAAACAAAGAAGGAATTTAGTTGGTGTATTGTGACCTTATAATCACCAGAAACGGCATACCGTCTTAACTTTTTCCCTTCATACAACAAATCAACAGAAGTCGTGTTTATAAATAGTATACGCAAACTATTAAAAACCTCCATGAGTGGAAAAATAACTATTGGTTATAGTTGAAAACATCGTGGCAAAAGGAGAAATCGCCCATTGTGAGCAATTTACTGTTTTGTTGCAATGTTTTCAAAATGTATCCAATGCATGTAGATGCGTTATAATAGACACTAGACAGTTAAACTGTACAGTTTCTTGTCATTTTGCATATACACAAATTACAATTAACACACACATAAAAACAAAAAAAGAAAAATAAATCATATATCATAATACCCTTAATCGAAATTGACTAATCTTGTCTTTTGTAATGAGATATTAATTGCCTTGCAAGAGGTTATAATGACCTTGCTTCAATATGCGAAAGGATTACGTACATGAACCCCGGATGAAAACTCCTCTAATTGGCGAATAAATTCCAGACTATCAGCGTATCAATCAGAGCCCTAGATAAGGGGCGTTTTGCATGTTCTTAAATCTTTATTTGACCCTCAAACCCTATGTTGGTGGTACAGCGAGACGATTCTTTTCAGTACCCCCGATAAAGAGTTTGCTGTTATAATAAGAGAGAAATTGTGGGCGAAAGAGCTGAATACCCGTCCTTATCTGGACCTCCGATCGAGTATTTAATTTCAAACCGAGACTTTTGAAAAAAAAGAGCGTCTTTTTGTTTACCCCCTTCAAATTGTGTTACAGTCTTTTAAAGTTTTATTAAAAAAATCCATACAGCTGATTCGGAAGCTTAAAATGTGCTGAACTCCAGATGGGGATCAACATTTTGGAAAGGTTGAAACTTCTGCAAATATTGCTAATAATGACAACAAAGTAAGTTTAAAACTATTTTGGCAGTAATAGTGAAAAACAGTCAATTGAAAGACATGAAATTGTACAAAATTGAGCTTCCTTGGTATGTTTACCCAGTAAAAATGAAGCATAAAGATCAATATTTAGATGTTTATTGTACTGGAAAGGGATATTATTACTCTAACTTTATCCCAGAATGATGATTCTAATATTTCCAGACAACTTTTAAACAGTTTTAAAACTTTGACTTAACTATCTATAACCTGGAGTTCAGCATCTTTAAGATAGTGCTTACATTATTGACAGAAGCGTTAGAACGGAGTCCCGTTTCCACCATCCACTGTTCGACTTAACCCTGTCCCATATACAACAAGACTGCAGCAGACGACTTTAAAAATATCGGATAGAAGATATGGTAAATCTCTACAAATGAACGTTTTATTATTGAACAGAGTTGAACACATTGTGGCAAATGGAGAAATTGCTTGTTATGAGCAATTTCTCCTTTTGCCACAATGTTTTAAAACGTTGTCTGCTGCAGAGGCGTCAGAAAGCGTGCAGACGCGGGAAAGAGGGTTAATAACAACGCTGTCGCGCCGAATACTTAGCCTCGGCTGTTTATAATTTCGAGTTGTCGACAGGATGACAATTTAAAACTAGCGCATTAATATCGACCCAAACACCGAAAACTTCGCCTTTTTGAGTTCAAATATTTAGCAAGAAAAAGCGATATAAGAAGCAGCTTATGACAAGTAGAAGTAAAGTAGACAAGTCGATAGATGAAAAGGGATTCCGTACGTAAGTCTTATTCGATTGACGTTGTTTCAGAAGTGTACAAAGACATGTTGTTTTCGGCGATAGCAGATTAACCTGGGTTTTGACCTAGATGTTAAATACATGATCTAGATTGTAGACCAATCAAATGTTGTTTTTAATGAATAATATCGAAACAATAAAGGAAATGAAACGTTTTTATTGGTTCATAGTTAAGTTGGCGATCCTACGAGGGGCACTTATAAGTTGAAGTTTTAAATTTAATGTTATGCATACTAACCTTTAATTGTTTTCCCTAAAAACTAAATTTCAGTGAAAAAAATCCGTGAAAACGTATGACATTTATGATAGGTTTTCAGTTATTTATCGTCAATTGAAATTTATTGGAAGCCGCCAGGAGGCGGCTTCCTGTAGGGATGCTTTTAATTTTCGGTCAAGGAGAATATTTAGACCTGCCAGCGTGACCACATATCTTGATTTCTCTTTGTCCTTTCTAAGTACATTAATTTAAGGTAACGACTTTTAAAACATCCCTTTTACACTCTATATACATGTGTGAGTTTTACAAATTAAAAACAAAAGACAAAGGCCAGTATATTAATTGAATGTATGTACATTTTTATTTAAGCGAAATTCATACTGTATCTACTCTAGACAGTAAGATAGAGAACCCTTCTATTGAATTTGTAAATGTAGTCTGGTTCCTTAAAATTTCATGCTATGATATATTACGCAGTAATTAGACGAAGAAGCCTCGTCCCGTATTCACTAAACTTTTCAATTTAGATATTTGTCTAAATCTAAATCATATTATTTAGTCCACGTTTTAGATTTAATCGGTATTCACCAACGCGTTTTAAACCGATCTCAATTTGGTCTAGTGTGTAAATGTCGTAAGCGGCCACGCATCGACTCTGGTTTCCGAATCAAGTTAAGAGCTAAAATAAAAGACAGTACCATTCATCTATAGTCTATTTATAGATTTTCATTTTTATCGCAATTTCACATACATTTTTCATTTGCTTTGATTTTAATAATCTGACTTTCATGTTCAGTACATACTGGATTCAAAGTTAACTTTGAGTACAATTGTCATCGCAAAATGTAGACATGAAAAGATTTAAACCACAGAAATATCTGTTTCAAGATCAATTTCGTTCTTTTTCGCTGTTGCAGTTCCACATTTCATGAATATCGCGGTAAACACGATATCGGTGTATTTTGCCTAGCCAACAACATGTTTTATCACGGATGCGATGTGAACATCCAGAATACTTAAATGAAATGAAATCTTCTGGTTCTTACAAACAAAGTGTGATCGGATTAACTGAACTGTATTTAACTTACCACTGTAAATGTAAACAGCATTTCAACTCTTATATCAACTGGTAAATTTACAGTTTGAGAAATAAATGCAAGTAAATTTTCAAGCACTGGTTTATCGTTTTCAACAAAAATGAAACTAGTTCCTATATTAAGCCTTTCCCTTATACGTAGCACATTAAGTAAAAATTGGAACATCTTGCTAAATGAAGGTATAATTTATGGACATAAAGTAGAAAACATTGTAGCAAAAGGATAAATTCCTCGTGATCAATTTCTCTTTTTGTCACAATGTTTTCAAAAGTCGCTGCAGCTATTGTCAGTCTTTCGGATTACGTGTACATAGAAATACGTTTCCTTGATTTTCTGAATGCTAATCACGACACGAGTTCACATCAGTTTCGTCAACTCGAGATTGTGCGTTTGTAATCCGACAGCTTTGACTTTCAATTGCTCAATTTGCCACAATAATTTCAACTCTTTTCAATTATCTTACTATCATTTATAGAGATTTTCTATGTTTTGGACTTGATGATTTTAAAGTCTGTCAGAGTAAACATCATTGAAATCATTGTGGCAAAAGGAGAAATTGCACATAATGAGCAATACCTGCATTTGCCACAATAATTCAACACTTTTCAATTATCACACGATTATTTATAGAGATTTTTTTTTTACATGATAATTTCAAAGTCGTCTACTGCAGATTTGTTTTATGTGGGAAACTCTTATCCATTATTATGACTTACCGATACAAACGAAAAACAGATTGTCTGTGTGTCAGCATTTTTGATAAAACATTATCATAACAGGGCGTGTGTTCAATACAAATAGTTGATTGTTTTTGGTACTAATTTAAATTTATCATAACCTCTTGTCCATTTATCTTTAGTATTATATGTCACTTTTTATGATCAGCTTAACTCTAAATTATCTCATTCACTTAAAACACAGACCCTGCCAGGTTAAATATCCTACATAAAACTTATATCTTCAATAATCGATATCAGCATTACTGACTATACAGATAGATATTAACATTTACACCGTTTACTTAATTTAAAAGCGCTTGAATAATTTATAAATAGATGTGTACACATGTTCTGAATACACGAGGGGCAGAAATGTCGTCGTCTGCATTGAAATCCGCTCTAGACGAGATTGGTTTGTTCATTCGGCATGATTTGCAGTCTGATCAAAATCTAAAATCTAAAGTCTGAATATTACTAGTCTAATAATATATGACCTCTCACAAGCTCGAATACTTATGTTATAGGAGTAGATTATTACATGTACTTACATATGCTTATGAAAATATGCAGGCTGATTGGAACCTACACTGTTCAGAAAACAACAACAAAGTTATGCCTTTTCCCAAAGACAAAATCAAATATATCATCTAAATCACTTTTCAAGTTATTTCTCTTATTTCCAGAAGCTGCTGAGGAATTTAAAGGTGTTTTTATGAGGAAACATTACCATAAAGTGGTAACCTAAACACATTTTTAAATCTTTTCCGTAATACAACAAGTATGCATCAGATGACGTTAAGGCAAAACTATAGAAAATCTTAATATTATTGAAGAGGGGTTGGTTGAACGCATTGTGACAAATGGAGAAATTTCTCAAGATGAGCAATTTATCCTTTGACGATAATGATTTCAAGAGTTGTCTGCTTCAGGAATTAGAGATCGTCTGCATAGACGACATTCTGCATCTCGTCTATTTAGAAAATGTGTACACTTTTCATAAAGATTGTTTCACAAGGCCTTTTTAAAACGGATTAGACGGTGTTAATGTTCAAACCTATCTGTCATGCTCGGTAATTTCCGAAAATAATTCCGGAGACTCCCGGAGAATACCGGAAAGTATGATCATCCCCAATGTAAATGCACCACGTATAAAGTTTAAACCACCGCATACAATCAAAGTACCACCACACGTATTGAAGAATAGACTGCATATAATGTTGTTTTTATTGCATATGACGTTGTTTGCACATTATATAATGGTTATTCTACTGTATCTCCATACTTATGCACTTCATATTATTAAATAACCACTATATATTATACAAAATGCAAAACATATCATGCAAAATGTACCACGTCAAATGAAATATGTACCTCGTGTACATGATAATGTACTGCGTATAATACAATACAACATAGTAATAGGTGATTGTCATTTTTCTGATATAAAAAATGAGGGGGGGGGGGGGGGGGGGGGGGGGGGGGGAAGTAGAAATGCACAGAAATAATATTGGTGGACTTTTGTGGTATCAGGCACCACATTTATTATACTAAACGTCTGGGCAACTAATACGTTATAGTGGTCCCAGTAAACGTATAGAACAATTACATGGTGCAAAATATGATTTTTCGATGATTTACAAAAGTCACTCGATTACCACACATTGGTTTACTATGGTCTACTTATCAGTTGCCTTAGAAGAATGTCTCGAGTTCTTTTTATTAAGTTATATCACGGCGACAGTTCACTTATGGGTAAACAAACCAGTACTAGGCTAGAAAATGTGCCTTGCCCTAAGGGCACTACACATTGTCCGCCGTACCGCGACTGGGGATCGAAACCGGGACGCACGGTTTAAAATCCCCGAAGCTAACCACTCGACCACGGCGGATTCCTAGAAATGTTCGTGGAGTATTAGTGCTATAAACCCACGAAACATTAAGGAAGACTTAACCACTATGACATCATGAAACTAGATTATCTTAGAACGGAAAATGTCTTATATTTTGGAATATCAGGATATAGTAGGCAGCTTCTTTCCTCCGTTGGTTGATGTTTGAATTCCTATTTCGACTTCACATTAACGCTAAGACTAGACTATACCTTGGTGAGTGCTGATCTACAGCATCTAAGGTCAGATGTGAAAGAAAGTCCTAGAATTTGTTTTGACCCAACGATCAATGACAGGAATTTTGAAATCGTTCTTCTTATCGCTTATCGCATCATGATTAACCATTTCCCTCATATATACGCTTTTTGACGCCTCTGTAGCAGACGGAGAGTCCACAATGTTGGTTTTCACACACACAATGTAGCAGGCGACCGTGAACATATAGATCTAGGAAACTAGGAAAACATGTAGAAACTATCTTTATATGAAAGTATGATTATGGATTACATTTGAAAACTTTGTAGCAAAATGGAAATAAGCTCATTGTGAGAAAATATTCACTTTCTTCACAATGTTGTTAACGTTATCGACGGCAGACAAGTAAGATGATTCTACAAGTAGGTAAGGGTAAATCAGATAACAGTACTGGCGTGATCTTGTTTCATGACGTATTGACCTTATCAAACCATTTATAAAGAGACGTGGTCTTGCTGTTACCTTAGTTTATCCTGGTACTCCGAACGATAATCATCAAGGTGAGTGAATTTATTTATTTAGAAAATAGGAAGCCACCGGAACAAGAGGGGAGTAATACTTCTTCATGTAACCCGTTCCAACTTAGAAACAAATCTGCAGCTGATTACTTTGAAAAGATATGGCAAAATTATAGATAATATCTACACATTAAAGTATTATTATTGAATAGAGTTTAAATCATTGTGGCAAAACTATAGAAAATATCTACAAGTTTGATATTATTATTGATGCAAATGAGCATTTTCTCCTCTTGCTACAATGTTTAAATATAATTGTCTGCTGTAGATACGTCAAAAAGTGACTTTGTCTGGGGGTAATGTTAACGGAAATGAATTACCGCTGTATATTAAATATGCTGGTTAGGCCCAATGGAAGAGAATTAAAATAAACTATCAAACGTTTATCACACGCAGACAGACTTAGATGTAATTGAAGCCCACGAACTTAGAATATCTTCAATACGTCTACCTTGATACTTTCAAAAGCTGCTGTTTATGACAAAAGGTAAACCCTTTCCGACCAACAACACGTTTTAAGCAGACGACTTTAATAACATAAAGGCAGAACATATATAAAATATCTATAAATGAAATAAGATGAAAACATTTTGACAACAGGAGGAATTACTTCTCTTCCATCTATTTTGAGACTAGTTAGTGAGTGAGTCAGTCGTCATGTATTATACAAGAAAGAATTCACAAGGCGAAAATGGTTCTCGTCCTTTTGGACCAAATCGGGCACGGACAAATCCGGTGTAAAACATTCTAGACATTCAGTTTTAAACAAAGTCAAAATACTAAAGGTGATAGAATCAATCATTTTCAGTGCATCCTATACACATTTACAATGACTCAATGTCATATATTCAATGCATTCCGGTTATGATATACACTAATTTCTATGCAAACAAAGTTCTTTAGGGACTATTTAGTACTAGAACAGCGGAAGTATGTATCGTAATTTGACGTACACGTTTTTAAAACTATGATATGCATCTTAATTAAAACAAAAGTCTAATTACTTTTCTGATCATTTGTAGTCGTGGTGGTTTTGAAATAAATGGTCCTTACAGTCATATAGTCAGTATATGATCTCAAGTGACTTTAACTTTTTCAATCTGCAGACGCATTCTGCAGCAGACACTGAGACAAAAAGAGCAATTGTTCATGATGAGCATGAAAGTATCAGCACAATTCTAGAATTGTTCTCATTATTATGGGATTCTTACACCTTCTTTGCCTAGATGCTTCTTAAGTTGTCTGCTGCAGACATATTGTAACTTTGTTAAGGTTAAAGGAGGGTCTAAGTTAATATGTGGCGATCTAAAAAGAACCTGATCGAACTTCGCAAAAGGCACAGAAAGGGTTTGGACATTTGTTTGACGCAAAACTGTCGAAGGTCGATTGCCTTGTGAATAAACAAATGTTCAGTCCTTTTTCGTGTCAAACCTATATCTGCTATTTGAAATGTCTAAGGACAGCACGTATATTAACCCTTAAAACGTTGTAACGGTAAATTATTGACGACACTTCAACATTATATAGTAACAACTCTCTAACACCATCGACTCATTACATTCATGAAAGTGAGTGTAAGGAACGACAACTCTGCGAAGGAGAATGTGAAGTATCAGGCAGTGCATTTCTACAGGAAGCCGTCTACTGGCGGATTCCTATAATATAACCTGCAATTGGTATTAAAAAAAACCTCACGTTACTATGGAAACTCAAAATATTGAACGACGTAACAATTATATTACCGTTTTCAGAATTTATGCAAATTACATGTTTGTAAATTTACTATATATCTGAAAGTAATATTAATGTAGGAGGGTTGACCCGTAATCCGTACACACAATTAATCAATTGATGATATTTGTACACGACATTTTAGAGAGCCCCTCGTACAAACTAATACGATATTTCCTTCACATTTTAGACCTGCAAAATGAAGTGCTTTATCGCCCTCTGTCTGATCTCTGTTGCTTTGGCAGCTCCAGCAGGTAAGTGTTTTTTACGTATCTGATGCAAACGACTTTTTTCAAACATTGCGACAAAAGAAATTTCAGTACAAGTGGTTGTATTGATGTTTTACGCCATTTTCTACATTAGTTCAGTTATATCAGGGCGATTTTTCACTTACTCATGACCCCTGGGTAAACCAACACGTACTGGGCTATGACATATCTCTTACCCAAGGGCACTCCAGTATGACCGCCGCAACCGGGGTTCGAACCCAGGACGCCCTGTTCGAAATCCCAAAAGCTTACCACTCGACTACGATGTAATTTTATCTTACCATTACAAGATAAGAAGAAGTGCTTTGTTAAAAGAAATGTAACTCTTTCCCGCATGTTGACGCATCATCAAATATGTATTTTGAAATATTGAGACAAGAGGAGAGCTTGCTCATACTAACTCTTCTGCTGTAAAGTGTTGTAAAGTGTTGTAAAGTGTTGTAAATATTCTTGTAAAGTGTTGTAAAGTGTTGTAAGGTGTTGTAAAGTGTTGTAAAGTGTTGTAAAGTGTTGTAAAGTCTTGTAAAGTCTTGTAAAGTAAGTGTTGTAAAGTATTGTAAAGTGTTGTAAAGTGTTGTAAAGTCGTGTAAAGTGTTGTAAAGTGTTGTAAAGTGTTGTAAAGTGTTGTAAAGTGTTGTAAAGTGTTGTAAAATGTTAGTGTACGTATCAGTACTGTTGTATGAGCCGTTCCACGAGAAAACCAACATGGCCGACACTTTCCGTCTCAGGGTGAAAGAGGTACAGAGTAATGATTCCTGATACAAACAGAAAATAAAGTGTCTGTCCGGGATAGCCTGCGCGGTATGATTAGGCTGATAAGCTAATATTATTTTGACATTTATCTTTTCCAGAAAAGAGATTCATTGAATCAATTGGTGTGAATTTGAGTTCTTGGTTATCTGGGTTATCAGTTTGTAAGTTAATCTTTCTCTACTCGAGCCGCTCTATGCGAGTGTTGGTCCTATTGCAGCTACGTATTTAATGCCGCTTTTGATATAATGCTAGGGGTATAGGCTCACTAGTATTACGTCAATGTAGTTTTAAATGACGCAAACGCGTAGCTGCAATAAGAGCCAAATCGCAGAGCGCGGCTTTTATATACACAAACAGTTGATCTTTAAATGTTCAGTGCAGTTGTCAAGTTGTATGACAAGCCGTTTTTCTATTTATTCGCTTGATAGATATCTCTTTAAATTATAGAGAAATCTCTATAAAATATGGAGATATCTCTTTTATTAGAGAGATATCATGCATTTTAGAAGATGTTTCTTATTTAGATATATATCTCTATAAGATAGAGAGATATCTCCATAGCTTACAGATATTTCTCTACCTTAAATATATATCTCTCTATCTTAGAAATATATATTTCTAGCTTATATGGATATCTCTCCTGCTTAGAGAATTATCCCTCTATGTTAGAGATATCTCTCTCAAACTTACATAGATATCTCTCTATTGAATATAACATTAACCGATAGAGATATATCTCTATATTTTAAAGAGATGTATCTATAGAGATACATGGGTTCTTAAACATGTGAACAAGATATCTTTCTAAATTAGAAAGACATCTCTTTGACTTAGAGAGATATCTTTCTATAACTTGTATAGGCGTGTAATAACTGTAACCTAGTATTTGGAACGTTTCATTGATATTACTGATTAAAGGTCACTACGAAATAGCCTTATCAAACTTTGAAACCACAAATTAATCTTGATAAACAGAGGTCAAAATATATAACAGTTTGCCTTTGTTTTCGAAGAGTAGGATCAAAATGTTCATAACAAGTTGAAATTATAGGTTAAAATTATCCTATTATTTATTCTCTTTTAAAAATGTGATTATCTGTCTGACTGCGGTATCGTTTATTATTTGAAAAGTAATTACAGTTAAATCGTCATAAGTGACGTCTACTGTATTACATGTACAATATATTAGATGACTCAAGTTCTAGTGTCATATATTTAAAAACATGAATTAAGTATATTGGAATTTTAACTAGGATTATCAAAATTTTGCGACAAATTATTGATCGATTTGTTTTGGATCAATTGCTTTCAACATCGACTGTAAGCCAATAGGTGGAAGACGAATGGCGTTTATTGCATTTCGTTATGCCAAACCTTTAGAAAAAAAAATGAGGCCGAGCTGGGATTCGAACTCACAACCTTGATCGACAGACCGCAACGCTTCCGACTGATCTACCGGGGCTCGTCTCCCGCTGAATGAATAATAACAACCGCGTTCGATTGAAAAAAAAAATGAATAAAATGAACCGCGTTTGACATCGGTTTGTTTGACAACTGACTAAGGGAAGAACTCATTTTACATTCACCAAACATTATTTAGGGAGACATCTCTCTTAATAACAGATATATCTCTCTAACATAAATAACTATTTCAAATATGATGGTATCTCTCTAACGTAGAGAGATATCTTCCTGAATTAGAGAGATATCTCTAAGCATGTTCGGATTTCGTCCTTTGTTACAAATGACCTAGAGACATAGACATCCTTAAGTGCGATATTTTCGGATTTCGACCTTTGTTACAATTGACCTAGAGACATAGAGATCCTATCATTAATCGAGATATTTTCGGATTTCGTCCGTTGTTACAATTGACCTAGAGACAAAGACATCCTTAAATGCCATATATTCGCAATTCGTCATTGTTCTTGTTACATTGACTTAGATACCCTAACTTTTTGTTACAATTGACACATAGACATCCTTAAGCGCGATATGATCGGAATTCGTCAATGTTGTGTTACAAATAACTTAGATACCCTTAAGTGTGATGTACGACTTTCCGATTTCGTATTTTGTTACAATTGATCCAGAGACATGGGAACCCTTAACTGCGATAAGTTCGGATTTCTCCTCTTTTTGTTACAGTTAACTTAGATACCCTTAAGTGTGACATACAACTGATGCTCGACGTTGTCGGTGCTGACCCAACGGAAGCAGCCTGTGAACAAGAATGCCACCAACTTTTGCAATCAGGTCACGTGCTGAACTTCGGATGCCCATTTGTGTGTCATGGGTACGTCATATATTTAACTAAAACTTCCTCTTGTTGAAAGTCTGAAACCTTTTTTCTTTCTTTGATTTATAGGAGTTAACTCAATGCCAGATGAGCGGGTTGATCTTGTTCTACGCTCGAAACAGCCAATGGCTAATTTCCTAATGATTGCTTCATATTAACCACACTAATTGCGGTTTAAAATCTAGTTATATAGAAATGTTACTATAGAGATCAATTGATAGGGAATTGCTAAACAAAGATGGTCTTAAGCACAGGGTTTACTGTATTATTATCTATTATTATGTTTTCAGATTCCAGGAACTAGTTCATCAATGGCACGTTACCCCAGGAGACAGTCAGTGTCAGAACGCAGTTACCACAACGGTGTCCGCATAAATCTATTCGAATACAATCATTTGATTGATTACTTCTCTTTTGTTCCGTTTTTTGTTCGAACTCACTTTTAATAAGATTCCTTTTTAAGGAACTCTTGATTTCCAAACTCACTTAAAACATATGTACATGTATACATGGAATATAAAACGGCCTATGTCTGTTTGGTCTCGCCTCATCAGGAGCAATATGTTCCTATTGCGTATCCGTTTCTCACATTCAGACGCTTTCTGAGGCATCTGCAGCACATACTGTTTGAACACTTTGTGGAAAAAGGAGAAATTGCTCATGATGGGCAATTACGTCTTTCGCCACGAGGTTTTCAGCTGTATCTAATACCAATACGTTCACGTATACAAAGCTTCAACATTGTTTAAAGTCGTCTGTCGCAGATTTGTCATGTGTGGGAAAGAGTTGTTCGAACTACGGAGATTCGAGAGAACTCGCACACCACGCAGTCCCGCCCGAGTGATTGTCCATGTACATGTACGGTCGTAATGTGTGATACATCCCTAGATGTGTTTCTTCAATTGTTACACGCCATTTTGAATTGATGTCGAACACGGGGTCCAACAAGGCCCTTTATATGTCAAATTACTCCAAATACATCCGCTTACATGCTGATCTACACCCAAATAGTCCCTAATAAAACCTTTATTTTCGTAGAAATGATTGTATACCGTCACCAAAATGCATTAAATATATATGACATTGAGTTTAACATCTTTGTAAGTGTGTATAGGATACACTGGAAATGATTGATTTTTAACACTTTTAGTATTTTGACCTTGTTTGAAATTGAAAGAAGAAAAAAACATTTTCGCCTGGTGAATTCTTTCTTGCATAATGCATGACCCCCGATTTTCTTTGGATTAAAGCTTAGAGGTAACTCTTTGGTATATGGTACTCTACATGAGAAAGGCTTAGAATGTGTGACAATTGTGGACTGAAACTGGTCGATTTACATGGAAACAAATTAAAGAAGGGATTTATTTGGTGTATTGTGACCTTATAATCACCAGAAACGGCATACCGTCTTAACTCTTTCCCACATACAACAAATCAACAGAAGTCGTGTTTATAAATAGTATACGCAAACTATAGAAAACATCGTGGCAAAAGGAGGAATCGCCGATTGTGAGCAATTTACTGTTTTGTTGCAATGTTTTCAAAATGTATCTAATGCATGTAGATGCGTTATAATAGACAATAGGCAATACTTTTATTGACGTAAACTGTAGAGTTTCTTGTCATTTTGCATATACATATACACAAATTACAATTAACACACACATAAAAAGAAAAAAAGAAAAAAATCATATATCATAATACTCTTAATCGAAATTGACTAATCTTGTCTTTTGTAATGAGATATTAATTGCCTTGCAAGAGTAACCTTTTTATTTTCCGTAGTTAAAACTGATCACTTATGACATATTTTATGATGACATTGCTTCAATTTGCGAAAGGATTACGTACATGATCCCCGGATAAAAACTCCTCTAATTGGCGAATGAATTCCAGACTATCAGCGTATCAATCTGAGCCCTAGATAAAGGAGGTTTTGCATGTTCTTAAATCTTTATTTGACCCTCAAACCCTATGTTGTTGGTACAGTGAGACGACTCTTTTTAGTACCCATAATAAAGGGTTTGCTGTTATAATAAGAGAGAAATTGTGGGCGAAAGAGCTGAATACCCCTCCTTATCTGGACCTCCGATCGAGTATTTAATTTCAAACCGAGACCTTAGAAAAAGAAAAGCGCCTTTTTGTCAACCTCCTTCAAATTGTGTTACAGTCTTTTAAAGTTTTATTTAAAATATCCATACAGCTGATTCGGAAGCTTAAAATGTGCTGAACTCCAGATGGAGATCAACATTTTGGAAAAGTTGAAACTTCTGCAAATATTGCTAATAGTGACAACAAAGTAAGTTTAAAACTATTTTGGCAGTAATAGTGAAAAACAGTCAATTGAAAGACATGAAATTATACAAAATTGAGCTTCCTTGGTATGTTTACCAAGTAAAAAATGAAGCATAAACGATCAATATTTAGATGTTTATTGTACTGGAAAGGGATATTATTACTCTAATTTTATCCAAGAATTATGATTCTAATATTTCCAGACAACTTTTAAACAGTTTAAAAACTTTGACTCAACTATCTATAACATAGAGTTCAGCATCTTTAAGATAGTGCTTACATTATTGACAGAAGCGTTAGAACGGAGTCACGTTTCCGCCATCCACTGTTCGACTTAACCCTGTCCCACATACAACAAGACTGCAGCAGACGACTTTAAAAATATCGGATGGAAGATATGGTAAATCTCTACAAATAAACGTTTTATTATTGAACAGAGTTGAATACATTGTGGCAAATGGAGAAATTGCTTGTTATGAGCAATTTCTTCTTTTGCCACAATGTTTTAAAACGTCGTCTGCTGCAGAGGCTTCAGAAAGCGTGCAGACGTGGGAAATGGTTAATGGCAACGCTGTCGCGCCGAATACTTAACCTCGGCTGTTTATAATTTCGAGTTGTCGAAAGGACGACAATTTAAAACTAGCGCAATAATATCGACCCAAACACCGAAAACTTCGCCTTTTTGAGTTCAAATACGAGGTGTGTTCAAAAAGTACGTTAACTTTTGTAATATTTCAATTATTAAATAGTGCACAAGAATAAAACGTATATTGCTATGACAAGTAACTTTTCCGCTATATGATTTCCAAATTTCGTGGTGTTATCATATTCTGTTTCGTAGCAACAGCGCTAACAGCTATGCATGTGATGCTTACCCGGAGCAGTCCGATAACGTCAACCACGTTACATTTTTGGATAACGTTTCAGTGACTAATCACATTTTCTCGAAGTATTCACCATGCTTCTGAATGCACTTTATATGTCTCTTAACCCACTTATCATATACCGTTCTATACCACTGTATGTCTAACTGGGCTATGATGCGATGTGTTTGAAGTTTAAGTTAACCGCGAAATCCATAGGCGCTAAATCGGGTGAATATGGCGGATGGGGAATGCACTTAAGGTCCATGATGTCAAGTTCCAGACGAGTGGTGGCAGAAACATGCGGCGGTGCATTATCCTGATGCAACAAGAAGCTTTCAACTGGCGTGCCCGGTCTCTTTTTTTAATAGCCTGGACGAGTTCTCGGCGTAGTACCTAAAAAAATGAATATTTTGTAAAGGAAATGTTATATACAGTGTGTTAATACCTGCAAATAGATTCATTAGTGTTATCTATATTATATGTTTTATATATCCAAATGCTAGTTCATATATGAAAAACTATGTATGATTGAATATTTAGTCAACAAATTTAAAATATATTTACATTAAATTACTGTACCTTTGAGTAGTATTCTGAGTTGACAGTTGCACCTTTTGGGACCGTATGACAAAGCAGCATTCCTTCACGATCCATAAACATGATAAACATGTAACGGGTACCAGACTTCTGCACACGAGCTTTAAATGGGGGTGGAGATGACGTGGTCTTCCAAGCAGACGACTCTCGTTTTGTTTCCGGGTCGAAGAACCAGATCCAAGTCTCGTCTGTTGTGATAATTCTGTTCAAGAATTCTTCTCCTTCTCGTATGTACCGTTTAATAAATTCCTCTTTAACTCTGCGCTCTTTTTGATCTGCTGATAATATTCGCGGAATCCATCTAGCAGAGACTGTATTCATTCCAAATGTGTCTGTTAAATGGTGTGAACCGTCCCGACACTTATACCGATCTTCTGTGATATATCTCGGACAGTAAGGCGCCGATCTCCATCAATAATTTCTTTAACGGATGACGTTAACGCTGCATTCATTTTTGGTTTTCGTCCTATTCTATGGTCATCTTCTACTGGTTCTCTTCCTTCACGAAACAATTTATGCCATTTAAAAACTAAAGATCTACAGACCCGTGGTTTATGTTTGGATTCTTCTAACATTTTCATGGTTCCCGTTGGTGTTTTGCTCAAATTCGCGCACAATTTAATGACTGCGCGGATTTCCGTGTTTTCGGATGACGACATTTTACGTGCGTTCCCAGCCGACGCTTGTTATTAAAGCCGTTATTGTTTCAAACGAAAACGGAAATGACGTCATTTAACGGTATAAACCGTTGTCAATAACGTCACGTAATCAGCAGGTGAAATTATGCGAAAGTAGGATAATTTTAACTTTTAAAATATATTAAATGAAATGAGTTAAAAGCATTATGATTTGGCGTGCTCCGGGTGCGTGTTACCTGGCAACTGCGAATGTTTCCATAGTGATCGTTTTTTATACTAAATAAGGAATTCTTACATAGATCAATGCGGCACCTATTTTGATAAATGGAGGTAAAATTTAATTGAAATCACGCCGAAAGTTTTCAAATTATTGAAAAAGTCCACGTACTTTTTGAACACACCTCGTATTTAGCAAGAAAAAGCGATATAAGAAGCAGCTTATGACAAGTAGAAGTAAAGTAGACAAGTCGATAGCTGAAAAGGGATTCCGTCCGTAAGTCTTATTCGATTGACGTTGTTTCAGAAGTGTACAAAGACATGTTTTTTTCGGCGATTATTGTTTCATAGTAAAGTTGGCGATCCTACGAGGGGCACTAATAAGGTGAAGTTTTAAATTTACTGTTATGCATACTAACCTTTATAGCCTTTGGTAAACACATAGATTATTGTTATAATTTAGTAGTTGATACTGGGATAAAGATATAAACAAGTTGATTCCATCCTTTCTGTTTAGTATTTAATAATTTCTGAGAGTTTATATAATTTTGGCAGACACAAAGTTCTAAAAAGAAAGAGATAAACAAAAACAAAAACAAAAAAAATCGGTTACCGATTCTATACATTTTAAAGAACAATGTTCTAATCGAACAATTTTCCAACTGGTTCACGATTATAATGCATTACCGATTCAAGGAGCTGTCGAATTCTAAGATATACAACATTATTGCGCAAATTTGATAATTCATGAAAAATTACTGATTGTTTTGATTATTAACAAAACCTTTCTGATATTCAAGTTAAATCATATGCGCATGTTCTATTTCTTAGTATTTTCTCATGTTGATCGCACATCACTTACGATTACTGTTTTGCACGAGCTTCAACTATAATTACGAATAATACAGATTAGCTTAAACTTATTTATTTTACATCGATTGCGAAACAAGCTTTACGCTTATATTCATCACGCTCGATGTCTGCTTCCTGGAGACATAACCAGTACTCGCGCCAATTGTGTTGGACAATTCCAAAGGCAGAACCCGCTCATCACGAGATTCGAGCCCGGGACCGTTGGTACGAGAGCCCGACTCTCTACCACTGTACCAATGCCTTCCACGCACTTTCTGTGACACGAAACACATGGCGCCCTGATAACAATACAGATTAAGATCAGTATGTACATTTCGAGGGCTTGGCGTAAAACGGTTGTTACTAAAATTGGTATTTTTTAACAAGGTTAATCACCTCGCCATAAAGTCTTGAAGTCTTTATAAGCGTTAAATCCTTTTTCTTGGTAAACAATAAGAATTTAGGTGCCATTGCCCGTTTTGAAAATTGGCACCTAAATTTGCATTGTTAATACAAGGGGTCAAAATTGCCCCTTAACCAGGGTTTTCAAAATAGGTTTTTAGTTACAACCGTTTCCCACCAAGCCCTCGATTTGTTCAGTCTAATCTGGATATACATTGTTTGCTGCTCATCT
The DNA here is from genome assembly GCA_031761405.1 of Serripes groenlandicus. Classification (NCBI taxonomy): domain Eukaryota; kingdom Metazoa; phylum Mollusca; class Bivalvia; order Cardiida; family Cardiidae; genus Serripes; species Serripes groenlandicus. The sequence continues at coordinate 5,313,143 of JASEVX010000015.1, forward strand.
GTCAATGTAAGTGATGAACCTGTATGCTGGAATTCAGACGAATACGAATTAACCTCTTATTAATGCATCTGGTCTGCCGTAAAAGAAAAACATCTACTGTTGAAAACGGTATTAAACCCCGATATATCATCCTAGTGGTCCGTCTTGTGACCTTTAACCTTATCCATGGGTAACGAATGTAACATCTGGCATCGACGATGGCTGTGACTCTTAAGCAGAATGTTTCTGTGACAAGAAACACATGGCGCCCTGGTAACGAAAACCTTACCCCCGGGTAAAAGGGCGTCCTTTGGGTCAACCTACATTATATATTAGATCGTAGTAGCTGATTGTCATTTTTCAAATATAAGAAATGGTTGGGGGGGGGGGGGGGGGGGGGGGAAGGGGGGCTGGGGTTTGAAATGCACAGAAATAATTTTGGTGGATATGTGTCGTATTAGGCACCACATTTATTATACTAAAAGTATAAAACAATCGCACGGTGCAAAGTATGATTTTAGGGGTAAAATGTGTGAAAAATTAAATAAAAATGGGAATTCCTGGAATTTGCCAATAACTCTCATAATCATGGAAAATACAATACAATAGACAAGCTACTCATAATCATGGAAAATACAAACATATATACAGGCTACTCATAGTCATGTAATGTACAACATTGTTCACAGTCTACTCATAGTCATGGAAAATACAAACATATATACAGGCTACTCATAGTCATGTAATGTACAATACTATAGACAAGCTACTCATAATCATGGAAAATACAAACATATATACAGGCTACTCATAGTCATGGAAAATACAAACATATATACAGGCTACTCATAGTCATGTAATGTACAATACTATAGACAAGCTACTCATAATCATGGAAAATACAAACATATAAAAGAACTACCCATAGTCATGTAATGTACAAAACAATAGACAAGCTACTCATAATCATGGAAAATACAAACATATGAATGATCTACTCTTAATCATGGAAAATACAAACAATAATACAGGCTACTCATAGTCATGTAATGTAAAACACTATAGACAAGCTACTCATAATCATGGAAAATACAAACATATATACAGGCTACTCATAGTCATGTAATGTACAACACTATAGACAAGCTACTCATAGTCATGTAATGTACAACAATATAGACAAGCTACTCATAGTCATGTAATGTACAACACTATAGACAAGCTACTTATAATCATGGAAAATACAAACATATATACAGGCTACTCATAGCCATGTAATGTACAAGACAATAAACAAGCTACTCATAATCATGGAAAATACAAACAATAATACAGGCTACTCATAGTCATGTAATGTAAAACACTATAGACAAGCTACTCATAATCATGGAAAATACAAACATATATACAGGCTACTCATAGTCATGTAATATACAACACTATAGACAAGCTACTCATAGTCATGTAATGTACAACACTATAGACAAGCTACTGATAGTCATATAATGTACAACATTGTTCACTGTCTTCTCATTATCATGTCGAATCGAGATAGCTTAGTATAAAGACAAATGATATAAATCAAGTGTTTCTGGTTTCGAAGCCAGGCTCGAACATTGATTTATTCTGATGATTTACAGAAGTCACTCGATTATCACAAATTGGTTTACTATGGTATACTAATAAGTTTGGGGGGTTGGGGTTACGCCGTTTTCAACATTATATCTGTTATATCACGGCGACAGTTCACTTATTCATGATCCCTGGGGTAAACAAACCAGTACTAGGCTAGGAAATTTGCCTTGATCCAAAGGGCACAACACATTGACCGCCGTGCCGCGACCGGAAATCGAACCCGAGACGCACGGTTTCAAATCCCCAACGCTAACCTCTCGACCGCGGCGGATTCCTAGGAGTATTAGTGCGATGAACCCACGAAACATAAAGGAACACCTAACCACTATGACATCATGTAACTAGATTATCTTAGAACGGAAAGCGTCTTATATTTTGGAATATCAGGATATTGTAGGCAGCTTCTTTCCTCCGTTGGTTGATGTTTGAATTCCTATTTCGACTTCACATTAACGCTAAGACTAGACTATACGTTGGTGAGTGCTGATCTACAGCATCTAAGGTCACATGTGAAAGAAAGTCCTAGAATTTGTATTGACCCAAAGGTCAATGACAGGACTTTTGAAATCGTTCTTCTTATCGCTTACCGCGTCATGATTAATCATTTCCCTCATATATACGCTTTTTGATGCCTCTGCAGCAGACGGAGAGTCCACAACGTTGGTTTTCACACACACAATGTAGCAGGCGACCGTGAACATATAGATCTAGGAAACTAGGAAAACATGTAGAAACTATCTTTATATGAAAGTATTATTATGGATTACATTTGAAAACATTGTAGCAAAATGGAAATAAGCTCATTGTGAGAAAATATTCCCTTTCTTCACAACGTTGTTAAAGTTACCGACGGCAGACAAGTAAGATGATTCTACAAGTAGGTAAGGGTAAATCAGATAACAGTACTGGCGTGATCTATTTTCATGACGTATTGACCTTATCAAACCATTTATAAAGAGACGTGGTCTTGCTGTTACCTTAGTTTATCCTGGTACTCCGAACGATAACCATCAAGGTGAGTGAATTTATTTATTTCGAAAATATGGAGCCACCGAAACTAGAGGGGAGTAAGACTTCTTCATGTAACCCGTTCAAACTTAGAAACAAATCTGCAGCAGATTACTTTGAAATGATATGGGCAAAACTATAGAAATTATCTACACATTAAAGTATTATTATTAAAAAGAGTTTAAATCAGTGTGGCAAAACTATAGAAATTATCTACACATTAAAGTGTTATTATTGAATAGAGTTTAAATCATTGTGGCAAATGAGCATTTTCTCCTCTTGCTACAATGTTTAAATACAATTGTCTGCTGTAGATGCCTCAAAAGGCGACTTTGTTTGGGGTAATGTTAACGGAAATGAATTACCGCTGTATATTAAATACGCTGGTTAGGCCCAATGGAAGAGAATTAAAATAAATCAAACGTTTACCACACGCAGACAGACTTAGATGTATTTGAAGCCCACGAACTTAGAATATCTTCAATACGTCTGCCTTTATACTTTCAATAGCTGCTGTTTATGACAAAAGGTAAACCCTTTCCGACCAACAACACGTTTTAAGCAGACGACTTTAATAACATCAAGGCAGAACATATATAAAATCTCTATACATGAAATAAGATGAAAACATTTTGACAACAGGAGGAATTACTTCTCTTCCATCTATGTTGAGACTAGTTAGTGAGTGAGTCAGTCGTCATGTATTATACAAGAAAGAATTCACAAGGCGAAAATGGTTCTCGTCCTTTTGGACCAAATCGGGCACGGACAAATCCGGTGTAAAACATTCTAGACATTCAGTTTTAAACAAAGTCAAAATACTAAAGGTGATAGAATCAATCATTTTCAGTGCGTCCTATACACATTTACAATGACTCAATATCATATACTCAATGCATTCTGGTGATGGTATACACTCATGTCTGTGCAAACAAAGTTTTTAGGGACTATTTAGCACTAGAACAGCGGAAGTATTTGTCGTAATTTGACCTACACGTTTTTAAAACTATGATACGCATCTTAATTAAAACAAAAGTCTAATTACTTTTCTCATCATTTGTAGTCGTGGTGGTTTTGAAATAAATGATCCTTACAGTCATATGGTCAGTATATGATCTCAAGTGACTTTAACTGTTTCAATCTGCAGACTCATTCTGCAGCAGACATTGGGACAAAAAGAGCAATTGTTCATGATGAGCATTAAAGTATCAACACAATTCTAGAATTGTTCTCATATTTATGGGATTTTTACACCTTCGTTGCCTAGATGCTTCTAAAGTTGTCTGCTGCAGACATATTGTATCTTGGATAAGGTTAAAGGAGGTCTAAGTTAATATGTTGCGATCTAAAAAGAACCTGGTCGAACTTTGCAAAAGGCACAGAAAGGGTATGGACATTTGTCTGACGCAAAACTGTCGAAGGTCGGTTGCCTTGTGAATAAACGAATGTTCAGTCCTTTTTCGTGTCAAACCTATATTTGCTATTTGAAATGTCTAAGGACAGCCCGAACATTAACCCTTAAAACGTTGTAACGGTAAATTATTGACGACACTTCAACATTATATAGTAACAACTCTCTAACACCATCGACTCATTACATTCATGAAAGTGAGTGTAAGGAACGACAACTCTGCGAAGGAGAATGTGAAGTATCAGGCAGTGCATTTCTACAGGAAGCCGCCTACTGGCGGATTCCTATAATATAACCTGCAATTGGTATTAAAAAAACCTCACGTTACTATGGAAACTCAAAATATTGAACGACGTAACAATTATATTACCGTTTTCAGAATTTATGCAAATTACATGTTTGTAAATTTACTATATATATCTGAAAGTAATATTAATGTAGGAGGGTTGACCCGTAATCCGTACACACAATTAATCAATTGATGATATTTGTACACGAATATTTAGAGAGCCCCTCGTACAAACTAATACGATATTTCCTTCACATTTTAGACCTGAAAAATGAAGTGTGTGATCGCCCTCTGTCTCATCTCTGTTGCTTTTGCAGCTCCAGCAGGTAAGTGCTTTTTATGTATCTGATGCAAACGAATATTTGAAAACATTGCGACAAAAGAAATGTCAGTACAAGTGGTTGTATTGATGTTATACGCCATTTTCTACATTAGTTCAGTTATATCAGGGCGATTTATCACCTACTCATGACCCTTGGGTAAACCAACACGTATTGTGTTATGACATATCTCTTACCCAAGGGCACTCCAGTCTGATCGCCGCAACCGGGGTTCAAACCCAGGACGCCCGATTCGAAATCCCAAAAGCTTACCACTCGACTACGATGTAATTTTATCTTACCATTACTAGAGAAGAAGAAGTGCTTTGCTAAAAGAAAGGTAACTCTTTCCCGCATGTTGACGCATCAGCAAAGACGTATTTTGACAGAACAACCCTTCTGCTGTAAAGTGCTGTAAAGTGTTTTAAAGTGTTGTAAAGTGCTGTAAAGTGTTGTAAAGTGCTGTAAAGTGTTTTAAAGTGTTGTAAAGTGTTGTAAAGTGTTGTAAAGTGTTGTAAAGTGTTTTAAAGTGTTGTAAAGTGCTGTAAAGTGTTTTAAAGTGTTGTAAAGTGCTGTAAAGTGTTGTAAAGTGCTGTAAAGTGTTTTAAAGTGTTGTAAAGTGTTGTAAAGTGTTGTAAAGTGTTGTAAAGTGTTTTAAAGTGTTGTAAAGTCTTGTAAAGTGTTGTAAAGTCTTGTAAAGTGTTGTAAAGTATTGTAAAGTGTTGTAAAGTGTTGTAAAGTGTTGTAAAGTTGTAAAGTGCTGTAAAGTGTTGTAAAGTGTTGTAAAGTGTTGTAAAGTTTTAGTGTACGTATCAGTACTGTTGTATGAGCCGTTCCACGAGAAAACCAACATTATTGACTCTGCGTAATGTATCAACCCAGATCAGCCTGCGCAAGCTACTCCGGGCCGACACTTTCCATCTCAGAGGGATAGAGGTATAGAGTAATGATTCCTGAAACAAACAGAACATCCAAAGTGAGGAGGCGAAAACTGTCTGTCCGGGTTAGCCTGGGCGGTATGCTTAGGTTGATAAGCTAATATTATTTTTACATTTCTATTTTCCAGAAAAGAGATTCATTGAAGCATTTGGATTTCCTTCTGGAGCTTCAATTTGTAAGTTTATCTTTCTCTACTCGAGCCGCTCTATGCGAGTGTTGGTCCTATTGCAGCATTGTACTTAATGCCGCTTTTGAAATAATGCTAGGGGTTTAGCCTAACTAGTGTTACGTCAATGTAGTTTTAAATGACGCAAAAGCGTAGCGGCAATAAGAGCCAAATTGCAGGACGCGGCTTTTATATACACGAACAGTTGATCTTTAAATGTTCAGTGCAGTTGTCAAGTTGTATAAAAACCGTTTTTCTATTTATGTGCTTGAGAGATATCTCTTTAAATTATAGAGAAATATATACAGAGATATAAAGAGAGATATCTTGCATTTTAGAAGATGTCTCTTATTTAGATATAAATCTCTATAAGACAGAGAGATATCTCCCTAGCTTACATATATTTCTCTACCTTACAGATATATCTCTCTATCATAGAAAGATAAACTTCACGCTTAAAGGGATATCTCTCTAGCTTACAGAGATATCCCTCTATGTTAGAGATATATCTCTCAAACTTACAGAAATATCTCTCTATTGAATATAACATTTACCGTTAGAGATATATCTCTAGGATTTATCTTTCTGAATTAGAGAGATATCTCTAAGCATGTTCGGATTTCGTCCTTTGTTACAAATGACCTTGGGACATAGACATCCTTAAGAGCGATATTTTCGGATTTCGTCCGTTGTTACAATTGACCTAGAGACATAGATATCCTTAAGTGCGATATTTCCGGATTTCGTCCTTTGTTACAATTGACCTAGAAACATAGATATCATATCCTTAAGTGAGATATTTTCGGAATTCTAGGGACCTAGAGAGAAAGACATCCTTAAGTGCCATATATTCGGAATTCGTCATTGTTCTTGTTACATTGACTTAGATACCCTAACTTTTTGTTACAATTGACCTACAGACACATAGACATCCTTAAGTGCGATATGATCGGAATTCGTCCATGTTGTGTTACAAATAACTTAGATACCCTTAAGTGTGACGTACAGTTTTCCGATTTCGTCTTTTGTTACAATTGATCTAGAGACATAGGAACCCTTAACTGCGATATGTTGGATTTCTCCTCTTTTTGTTACAGTTGACTTAGATACCCTTAAGTGTGACATACAACTGATGCTCGATGTTGTCGGTGCCGACCCAACTGAGGCAGCCTGTGAAACAGAATGCCACCAACTTTTGCAAGCAGGTCACGTGCTGAACTTCGGATGCCCATTGGTCTGCCATGGGTACGTCATATATTTAACTCAAACTTCCTCTCGTTGAAAGTCTGAAACCTTCTTTCCTTCTTTGATTTATAGGAGATAACTCAATGCCAGATGAGCGGGCTGATCTGGTTCTACGCTCCAATGGCTGTTTTTTCTAATGATTGCTTCATTTAAATCACACTAATTGCGGTTCAGAATCTAGTTATATAGTAATGTAACAATAGAGACCAATTGCTCTGATTGAGCATAAGCTTTTATTAAGCTTCAATAAGTACAATTGATATAATATACACTATATCTTGCACAAGTATCTGATAGGTACAGATAAATTAAAGAATTAGATAAAAAGGAGTCGGGTTGCTCAACCCTTTATACTCTAACGGTTGTGTATAGCAATCACCCAGAGGCTTCCAGAAACCGGACAGGAATTTGAACCTGGACTCCTGGACTGACAGTCCGGCATGTTAACAATTAGACAACAAAGTCAGCGGATTGTAAAGATCGGAGTAGTGTGAAAGTTGTAACATTGACATACTGACTGCACATTGAGCAGACGCAGTCACAGAACACTTTCACATGTTATATTGACACATAGTTACGCGAAAAATGGTCATAATAATTGAGCCGTCCCGCGAGAAAACTAACATTGTGGACTATGCGAAAAGTATCGACCCGGATCAACCTAAGCATGCCGCGAAGGCTTACCCGGATATACACTTTTCGCCTCCTGTGGATTTTTCTGTTTAAAGAATCATTACTCTATACCTCTATCCCCCTGAGACGGAATGTGTCGGCCCGGATCAGTCTGCGCGGACTGATCTGGATCGATACATTACGCAGAGGACATTACGTTGGTTTTCTCGCGGGACGGCTCATATGTCATTCGAACCTCGTTAGACGATAAACGGTATAATAGCAAATGTAACATCTATACATTGTCGTATACATGCCATATTAAATTGGAACCTCGTTAGACGATAAACGGTATAATAGCAAATGTAACATAGATACATTGTCGTATACATGCCATATTAAATTGGAACCTCGTTAGACGATAAACGGTATAATAGCAAATGTAACAATGATACATTGTCGTATACATGCCATATTAAATTGTAACCTCGTTAGACGATAAACGGTATAATAGCAAATGTAACATAGATACATTGTCGTATACATGCCATATTAAATTGTAACCTCGTTAGACGATAAACGGTGTAATAGCAAATGTAACATAGAAACATTGTCGTATACATGCCATATTAGCGAAATACGCTATTATGACATGGATGACAGTCACCTTATGTAGGAAAGTAGTAGTATCAGCATCTCTTAGTCGTCACGTCCCGGTTTTTTGCATGCTTGGTGGCCATCTATTTATAGTAACTCATTTGCATAAAAAAGCGGTATTTGTTTTATGTGAAGCGGACTATTTATAGAAATAAATTCATTTGCAGGAGATGAACAGTGCGCGTGCGTGGCATCATCTTTGGATGAACTATGTTCTATTGTAATTGCTACCATTGATGAATTTTGCAAAATGAAAGTATAAAGAAATTCATTTAACAATATTGAACAAAAAGAAGGCCTTAAAATACAAAAAGTAGATCTTGTTCAAGCTTATTAGTATCATTTTATGTATTATTATTATTATAATTACTATTCTTATAATTGTTATTATTATTATTATTATCATTATTATTATTATAATCAAAGTCCAACCTTTCTTTAAAGACCACCCATGGGAAAAGAACAATCTGGTCTTTGTTCACAGGTGGTCTTTAATGAAAGGGTCATTTATGCAGACTCTGAATAATTGGGAAATTAAAATTGTGGTTGTTATAGACAGGGAATTGCTAACAAAGGTGGTCTTTAGCACAGGTGTGACTGTATTATTAACTATTATGATTTCAGGTTCCAGGAACTAGTTCATCTATGGCACGTTAGCCCAGGAGACGGTATGTGTCAGAACGGAGCTACCACAACGATGTCCGCATAGGTCTATTCGAATAAAATCATTTAACTGATTATTTCTCTTTTATTACTTTCTTGTTTGAACTCACTTTTAATAAGATTCCTTTTTAAAGAACTCTTGATTTCCAAACGCACTTAAAACATATGTACATGTATACATGAAATATAACACGACCTATGTCTGTTTGGTTTCGCCTCATCTGGAGCAATATGTTCCAGTTGCTTATCCCATTCTCACATTCAGACGTTTCTGAGGCATATGCAGCACATAATGTTTGAACACTTTGTGGAAAAAGGAGAAATTGCTCATGATGTGCAATAACTTCTTTCGCCACGAGGTTTTCAGCTGTATCCAATACTAATACTTTCACGTATAGAAAACTTCAACATTTTTCTGCCACAGATTCGTCATGTGTGGGAAAGGGTTAAGCGAACTACGGAGACTAGAGAGAACCCGCGCACCAGACTCCTGCCCGAGTGATTGTCCATATACATGTACGAGCGTAATGTGTGATAGATCACTAGATGTGTTTCTCCATTTATTACACGCCATTTTGAATTGATGTCGAAAACGGGATCCAACAAGGCCCTTTATAGGTCAAATTACCCAAATAGTCCCTAAAAAAAAAACCTTTGTTTTCGTAGAAATGAGTGTATACCATCACCAAAATACATTACCAAAATGCATTGAATATATGACAATGAGTTTAAAATCTGTGTAAATGTGTATAGGAGGCACTGGAAATGATTGATTTTTAACACTTTTAGTATTTTGACCTTGTTTGAAAGTGAAAGAAGAGAATGCTGGACACCGGTTTTGTCCGGGCCCGATTTGGTCCAAAATGACGGTAACCATTTTCGCCTGGTGAGTTCCTTCTTGCATAATGCATGACCCCCATTTTCTTTGGATTGTTTTAAAGCTTAGAGGTAACTCTTGGGTATACGGTACTCTACATGAGACACGCTTAGAAAGTGTGATAATTGCGGACTGAAACTGATCGATTTACATGGAAACAAAGAAGGAATTTATTTGGTGTATTGTGACCTTATAATCACCAGAAACGGCATACCGTCTTAACTCTTTCCCACATACAACAAATCAACAGAAGTCGTGTTTATAAATATTATACGCAAACTGTGGAAAATCTCGATGAACGAAAAAATAACTATTGGATATAGTTGAAAACATCGTTGCAAAAGGAGAAACCGCCCAGTGTGAGCAATTTACTGTTTTGTTACAATGTTTTCAAAATCTAATGCATGTAGATGCGTTATAATAGACACTAGACAATACTTTTATTGACGTTAACTGTACAGTTTATTGTCATTTTGCATATACACAAATTACAATTAACACACACATAAAAAGAAAAGAAAAGAAAAGATCATACATAATGATACTCTTAATCGAAATTAACTAATCTTGTCTTTTGTAATGAGATATTAATTGACTGGGAAGACAAGCTTTTTTATTTAAAGAACTGATCACTTACGACAGACGTTATAATGACCTTGCTTCAATATGCGAAAGGATTACGTACATTCTCCCCGGATAAAAACTCCTTCAATTGGCCAAGGATTTACAGACTATCGGCGTATTGATCAGAGCTCTAGATAAGGGGCGTTCGTATTTGACCCTCTAACCCGATGTTGTGGGTACTCAAAAGAATCGTCTCAGTGAAGCGATTCTTTTAAGTACTCACAATATAGGTTTTGCTGTTATAATAAGAGATAAATTGTGAGGTAAAGGCCTGAATACCCCTCCTTATCTGGACCTCTGAACGAGTATTTAATTCCAAACCGAGACCTTTAAAAAAGAAGACTGCCTGTCTGTCTACATTCTTGAAAGTGTTTTACAGCCTTTTAATGTTTTATTAAATAATTCCATACAGCTGATTTTGGAAGCTTTAAAGGTGCTGAACTCCAGATGGAGATCAACATTTTGAAATGTTGAAACTTCTGCAAATATTGCTAAAGGAAGCAATACATATATCAAAACTATTTTGGCAGTACATGTTGAAAAACCGTCTATTGAAAGACATGAAATTGTACAAAATTTAGCTTACTGGGTATGTTTACCAAGTAAAAATGAAGTATAAACGATCAATATTTAAATGTTTATTGTACTAGAAAGGGAAATTATCAATCTAATTTTATCCCAGAATTATGATTCTAATATTTCCAGACAACTTTTAGACAGTTTTAAAACTTTGACTAAACTATCTATAATCCGGAGTTCAGCACCTTTAAAATAGTACATACGTTGACAGAAGCGTAAGAATCGAGTCCTGTTTCCTCCGCCATCCACTGTTCGACTTAACCCTTTCCCATATACAACAAGACTGCAGCAGGCCACTTTGAAAACATCGGATAGATGATATGGTAAATCTCTACAAATGAACGTATGGGATTCCGTATGTAAACATTACTCGATTGACGTTGTTTCAGATTTATTCAAAGACAGGTTTTGTGTTAAAACATTTAAATTCTTATTCCGCTTTTCGCAACTTTAAACAACACTTGCGTTTTCTGTTTTGCACGAGCTTCAACTATAATTACGAACAATATAGATAAGCTTAATTTTATTTATTTTACATCGATTGCGAAACAAGCTTTAACCTTATATTAATCGCGCTCGATGTCTGCTTCCTGGAGATATAACCAGTACTCGCGCAAATTGTGTGGGGCAAATCCAAAGGCAGACCCGCTTTCTGTGCCACGAAACACATGGCGCCCTGATAACAATACATATTAAGATCAGTATGTACATTTCGAGGGCTTGGCGTAAAACAGTTGTAACAAAAATTGGTATTTTTTAACAAGGTTAATCACCTCGCCATAGAGTCTTTATAAGCGTTAATAAGTGTTAAATAATTTTTCTTGACAAACAATGGAAATGTAGGTGCCATCGTTCTGAGCAATGGCACCTACATTTGCATTGTTTACAAAGGGGTCAAAATTACCCCTAAACCAGTTTTTTCAAAATAGGTTTTTAGTTACAACCGTTCCACACCAAGCCCTCGATTTGTTGGTCTAATCTGGGTATACATTGTTTGCTGCTCATCTGTCAATGAAAGCAGTGAATGATGAACCTGGCTGCAGGAATTCAGACGAATACGAATTAACCTCTTATTGTTGCACCTGGTCTGCCGTAAAAAAGCCCATCTACTGTTGAAAATGGTATTAAACCCCGATCGATCATCCTAGTGGTCCGTCTTGTGACCTTTGACCTTATCCATGGGTAACGAATGTAACATCTGGCATCGACGATGTCTGTGATTCTTAAGCAGAATGTTTCTGTGACACGACACACATGGCGCCCTGGTAACGAAAACCTTACCCCCGGGTAAAGGGGCGTCCTCTGGGTCAACCTACATAAAAGAGGTTCAAAGTTAAATCATACTAACTCATTGCCATGTTCCTGATATGTAATTTAAGAGCCATTGGATACAGAATTGTATTGATAATGCGATATCGTTGATATTCGAGAAAGGTCGAAATTGCTTTTTTTAAAATATTAATCAAGAACAGCATTCGCATCACGGTCTCCACTGTTCTCATATTTTAGTAACATAAGCTTGTTAGAAATTCAAGAAATGTGTGTATAATATTATAATATATATTTTATACAGATATTAAACAACACAAATATGCAAAAACTATTTCTGTGCATTCCCCCCCCCCCCCTTTATTTGCATTTTTAGCCGCAGGGGCACTGGACCAGTCTAGTGAAAATTAAAAACAATAAAAACGAGAGAACAAAAGCACAGAAATAATTTTGGTGGATTTGTCGTATCAGGCACCACATTAATTATACTAAACGTATAGAACAATCGCACGGTGCAAAATATGATTTTGGGGGTAAAATGTGTGAAAAATTAAATAAAAATGGGAATTTCTGGAATTTGCCAATAACTGTGTCAAATTTTGCAATAAAACAATATACTTACTGTATTTACTAGATATCGTAACACAGTAAAATAGGACTGAGCAGACTTATAGGCTGATCTGAACTTACAATGTTCAGAAATGCCAACTTGTACATTGTCACCTTAATGGGCTCTAATGATCTATGAGGATAATTAATTTCGTGTTTGAGAAAAACTGACAAATTTGAACTTTAATCTTTTCCCACTTACATACGAGTTTTGACACCTCTGCAGCAGATGACTTTTGAAAACATTGTGGAAAAAGGGGTAATTAAATAAAAATGAGCAATTTCTTTTTTTGATTTGCCGCAATGTTTTCAACTCGATTCTAAAAATCAAACTGTCATCTGTCATCAGTGGTTTTCCATAGTTTTCCTCAATTGTTTTCAAAGTCATCTGCTATGGATTTGTTATATGCGAGAAAGGGGTAACCGACTCTTACGTCATCCACATCGTATCTGGCTAGAGTTGGTACATAGTGGATCTGGGAGTTAGTGTCGCCACACCTCTCGTGGAAGTCCTTTACACGCATCTCAATGGTACCGGGTGTTACACTCCGCCTGTCAAACTGTAAAGTGTATGGTGTAAACACGTTCCTACTTAAGACAAATCTGTAGCAGACGATTTTGAAAATCATCTATGCAAATATATGAAAAACCTTTTATTATTGATACTTTGATTATTCAGAAGTGTTGAAAACATTGTTGCAACATAATAAATTGTCACATTGTTTTCAGAACTTGTCTTCTGCAGAGGCGTCAGAAAGTGTCTGCATGTGGCAATATGTTAACCGCTTTGAAATGCCACTCATTTAAATTAATCTGATTATGTTTAGCCTTCGGCTGTATACTTCGTAATGAGAAAGTTTGGAAACCACGGATGTTTTTTTACGTTGCGACAATGTTAACGATAATGTATTTGAGGTTTCGATTCCAACATGTATGTTTTTTTCTGTCTTTTCTTTTTCCTTTTCTTTTTTGTTTAAAAAGAAACTGAAATATGTCAGGATAAAGCCAGGACACACACTGGTAAGTGAACTAGCCGTCTTGATAAGACTGAACATTATTGAAAACAGCTTCAAAACCTCAACCAGTCAATCTTCCAATATGTCAGTTTGCTACACATTCAGTCTAGTAATGTCGAATGAGAGCTAGGGACATACACTGCTATAAGTACATGTTAACCCTATACTTAAAATTCATTCATTATTTTAACTTAAATTCTCTTTTAGCACCAATGGTAATATTTAGATGTTTGCAAACAATGTAGAATCAGGTGAGTCGTAACGAGATGTCTCACCTGAAATCAACATTGTTTGCCTTTTAGTTATCAACATATGCCAAGACTTTTATTATATGAGAAATGGAGACGCCCGCTTTAGTACGTGGAAGAGTCTACTTTATACAATTCGGCGCTGAAAAAGTTAAAGAAACATCATTTCCGATTGGTAAATGCGTGCCATACGATTCAGTCAAGCAGCGCTTACGTTACTTTGATGTTTAAAACAATGTAAAATGTAGTTGGCACAGATCGTTAAAAGTAACCCTATACAGTGTGTATATATAAATGTACCTGTAGTGTACGGTAAGTGCTAGCATAACTTTTTGCTGTACGTTTTGTAAATCTCGATGGAGCCCTCTCAAACACGTCGTCGTTATAACTTTCCTCGAAACGAAGGATGTCGGCGTCAATCTCAGAGTCGCCATCTTGGAACAAGGCCTAGAAATAAAGACTTTGAATCAATAGTAAATCACTCGGTTACATATGGATAACATATTGTTTTCCGGGAATAGGCGAGTGGTACCGATTTTAAAGAAATCGGCTACGCTCGAATGATGGTGTTTGCATTGCAGAATACACGCTTAACAACTGCATTACAATTGTGTTAATGTTGACATTTGGTACATCAGGTTTCAATTAAAGTATACACAAGTAATAGCTTCTTAACATATTAGAAACACGGCAAACGACATAAAATGCAAAGCTAAATATCATCTTACCATTGCCATGACACTTTTGTCACGTGACCTATTCTTGTGCTCTAACATACTCGAGAACTTCCTGACTAATTGGTTGCCATAACGACGGTACCGAAAGAGGTTATATTCTTCGTCAATGACGCGTTGGCGTTGGCGTGAAATGTCCTCTTCTCTGTCAATTGGTGTCTCTGAATACTAAATGAAGGTTACACAAAAATAATTGATTGAGTAATGGAAGGAGCTTAACGCCGTTTTAAACGGTATTTCGGTTATATCTCGGCGACCAGTTCACATAACGTCTGTACAATTCTCGTACCATTCCTTTAACCTACATGTTACAGGTTACCTTCCCTCATAATATTTCGACTGTTTAGTTCATTGATGGAAAACAAGTTCTGTTTACCTAGAAGTAACTGATTGGTGGATATGCTATCGATAATTATAGCAGATTTTAGGTGAATACACTGCTACTAACATTTATCCTGATGAATTCCTGAAACTGATATCATCATTTTTTATTTAGTTTCTACTATAGACCGAGCCATGGTAGCTCGATCGGTAGTGGTGTCGCGGGACGTCAATCCAGGGATTGTGAGTTAGAACCCGAACTCGGAAGACATTCTTGCCGACGTTTGAAAAGGCGAAATGTGACAAGCGTCATTTACCAACACAACTGTTATCTGGAAAACTGGTGTGAGGAAGCCAGGAAATGCATGAGAAGGTGAACATGCCGGCGTGATATGACTGAAATTTGTTAAAAACGGCGTTAAAACCTAACCAATCTTATTTTCCACACATTTCAATAATAATATTTGATAAATTCTGATTGTGAGTAGCGAGCAATGCAGACCTCATGAACTTGTTGTTAAAAATACGTACTATACAGCACTCGTCAACGCATGAACTTGTTGTTTAAACCCTTTCCCACATACAACACATCTGTAGCAGACGACTTCGAAAAAATCTTATCAAAAATGTGCAAAAATCCCATTTTTGGTGGCAAATGATGAACTTGCTCTTCATGAGCAATTTCACCTTTGTCAACATGCTTTCAAACGTCGTCTGCTGAGGAGGCGTCTGAAAGCGTCTATATGTGGGAAAGGGTTAAGTCGTACCAATCAACAATTGTAAATGTATTTTTAAAGTTGCCAGTAGCGGGATAATAGTAACAACTCCAATTTATTAGTTCATTACAATGTAAGATATCGTTATATAGTGTTTGAGGCGTGACCAGCATTCTTCCATCACATTTACCTTTTGGCCAATTGAATGATGGTGCTTATTATTCATTTTTGGAAACTGATAATTTTTATTTGATAAATATTAAAAATGTAACTTCGTTAGTTAACCCTATGAGTCAGCCAATGCCAAAACCGCCCTTCAGGAATTTATTTATCAGCCGGTTCAAAATGATTATATAGCAAACAAAGAAGACCGTACTCATACTGCTCAATGTCACGGGCTTAACTGATCCTCGCTGATTGTACGTTCGAAAAAGTCCATTTTCCATGACAGAGAACGTTTCGACCATAGCCTAAAATGGCCCTATTACAAACACGCACCAAGTCCCATAAATCGACTGGAAAATGTTTCTTCCATAGCCTAAAATAGCCCAATTACAGATATGCACCAAGACCCCAAATCAACCGGATAATGTAACTACCATTGCCAATAATGACCCAATTACAGACATGCAACAGGGCGCCAAATCAACTTGAAAATGTTTCTAAATACCATAAGAGAGATGCAATAAGGCATCAACCGGACAATTTTACTTCTATAGCCCGTTATGTGATACCATTACAGACATGCACCAAAATCAACAGGACAATATTACTACTATATCCCGTTATGTGTTACCATAACAGCCATGCACCAACACATCAACCGAATAATGTAACTACCATTGGCCGTTTTTTTTTTATACCATTACAGCCATGCACCAAGCTCTCAAATCAACCGGAAATTGTGTCTACCATAACCAATAATTACCCAATTATAGACAAGGAACAGGACGCCAAATCAACCGGAGAATGTTTTTACCACAAACAATAATGACCCAATTACAGACATAGAACAGGACGCCAAATCAACCGGAGAATGTTACTACCATAACCAATAAGGACCCAATTACAGACATAGAACAGGACGCCAAATCAACCGGAGAATGTTTCTACCTTGACAAATAATTACCCAATTACAGACATGCAACAGGACGCCAAATCAATCGGAGAAAGTTACTACCATAACCAATAAGGACCCAATTACAGACATAGAACAGGACGCCAAATCAACCGGAGAATGTTACTACCATAACCAATAAGGACCCAATTACAGACATAGAACAGGACGCAAAATCAACCGGAAATTATTTATACCATAACCAATAATGACCCAAAAGGACGCCAAATCAACCGAATGCTACTACCATGTATCGTTATGTTATACAATTACAGACATGCAATAAGACCCCACATCAACCGGACCATGTTACTTCTAAAGCTCAGTATGTGAAACAATTACAGACATGTACCGGAACGCCAAATGAACCGGCCAATGTTACTAATATGGCCTGTTATTTGATACCGTTACAGACAAGCACCAGAATATCAAATCAACCGGACAATGTTACTACCATACCCCGTTGTGTGATACAATTACATACATGCAACACGACCCAAATTTAACCGGACAATGTTACTACCATAGCCCGTTATGAGATATAATTACAGACATGCACCAGAATACCAAATAAACAGGAGAATGTTTCTACCATTGCCCGTTATGTGACACCATTACAGCCATGCACCAAGACCTGAAATGAACCGCCGGAGAATGTTACTACCGGCGCCTATAATGACCCAATTACAACATGCATCAAGACACCAACACATGTTACTACCAAACCCCATTATGTGATACTATTACATACATGTACATGCAACACGACCTTAATTCAATCGGAGAATGTTACTACCGTAACCCGTTATGTGATCCAAGACTACAAATCGCCAGGCGAGTGTAACTGCCATTTACCGTTATGTGGTACCATTACAGACATGCAACACGACCCTGATCGCCAAGCGAGTGTTACTACCATTGCCCGTTATGTGGTACCATTACAGACATGCAGCACAAACCTAATCACAAGGCGAGTGTTACTACCATTGCCCATTGTGTGATCACATTACAGACAGGCAACACAACCCTAATCGCCAAGCGAGTGTTACTACCATTGCCCGTTATGTGGTACCAAACAACCCTGATCGCCAGGCGAGTGTTACTACCATTGCCCGTTATGTGTTACCAAACAATCCTAATCGCCAGGCGAGTGTAACTGCCATTGACCGTTATGTGGTACCATTACAGACACGCAACACGACCCTACTCGCCAGGCGAGTGCAACAGCAATTGACCGTTATGTGATACCATTACAGACACGCAACACGACCCTACTCGCCAGGCGAGTGCAACAGCAATTGACCGTTATGTGATACCATTACAGGCATGAAACAAGACCCTACTCAATCGCTAAGCGCGGCTTACATGTAAAGTATTGCGTAAATACCCTCAAAAGAAATTCCTCGAACTCCTCTTCATTCTGTATAAAGGTTCCGTCCATTCTGAGTCGGAGTAACACTTCGTTCATCGGATTTCTCAACTTGTGTAAGCTCATTGGTTCCCTGTTGGGTTTAATGGCATGCATACAACCTCGTCGAAAAAAAGGTTTCGCTGAAATAAAATAGACAAGTCAAATGATAAACCTAGTCTGGAACCCGGCGTACGTAAATAAGTCCTTCTGGCATGAATCAACAAAGGCGACTAGATTGGTCACCTTTCTGTATTGTCGCAGTAGCATATTTTAGTAAAATTAGTAAATATACAAATGATTTTAGTAAACTCTACAGCGGACTAGTACAGCTTGATGTTTGGAATCAAAACATGAATAATGAAGAAAATTACTTTCGGAGTTTGAAAGACAAAACATGTGTGGTCTACATTAATGTTTTCTCTGTAGCCTTTGCTTGCTAGACTATATCCAAAGGATACCGCCATTATTGTTGTATGCTTGACCCTAATACATAATGAATGTCACGGGTAAACAAAGGTCGCAAGTGCCTTGTGGAAGTAGTACAAGCGCCGGTTTTAAACTATGTAACTAAAAACCTATTTTGAAAACCCTGGTGTAGGGACAATTTTGAACCCTTTGTAAAAACTGCGAATTTAGGTGCCATTGCTCAAAACGATCAATTGCACCTAAATTTCCATTGTTTACCAAGAAAAAATTATTTAACGCTTATAAAGACTTATGCCGTAACAGGAGTAATACCATTTGAATGTTCTTTGACTGATTGTCTAACTCTGGCTCTCTCTTTCATATTTTCCTTTAGTTGTATAACACCCGGGTCCTTGTTATTAATGAGAGGGGCTTTGTCCTTCTTGAACCACTTTAACGCCTTCTTCAGCTCAGCTTCACGGTCCTGTATCTTCTCTACACCTTTAGTGACCACACCTAAACAATTCAAATATAAATGAGCCGTCCCGCGAGAAAACCAACATTATGGCCTTTGCGTAATGTATCGACCCACATCAGCCTGTGCAGTCCGCCCCAGGGGGATAGAGGTATAGAGAAATGATTCCTGAAACAGAAAATCCACAGGAACCGAAAAGTGTCTACCCGGGTAAGCCGTCGCGGCATGCTTAGACTGATCCGGGTCGATACTTTACGCAGAGTCCACAATGTTGGTTTTCTCGCGGGACGGCTCAAATGCGAGTATAATAATCTTCATCGAACACATTTTGAACATTAATCGAGAATTAACGGTATTTATGTGGTAAATAATGGCATTTAATGTGTTTTAAAAGGGTCGTCTGCTGCAGAGCCGTCAACATGCGTCTTTGGAAAATTGATAATTTGAAGGCACGGAAACTTAAAAGTAGTAACAAAGAATTACCTTGGTACGACTTCTCCTTACTCTCCGTCTCTACCTTGTTGTATAAACAGTTCAACAACGGAACCTTATCACCGAGACTGTTCTTCATCCTAAACTGTAGTTTCATTTTGATGTAGGCCAGGATGAGTTCGTTTAATGACCCGTTTCTTCGTAGCACGCGTCTGTAAAAAAGGAAATAAGTGAGGTAGGCTTTTTAAAAACAGGTACAGCTAACGAACAATATTGTTACACAATATGAGTGGCCTTCAACATATATATGGGAGATAATACGTTTGATTGAATAATTTATTACAGACTACTACCAGAAAGAAATCCAAGTCAATGCTACTCCCTTTTAAAGAAACAGTTATATTGTGTATTTTAACACAGTCGTTGCTCCCTCGGCCTGCTCATAATAGCTTGTTCAATCCTATCTGATCTGACAAAGAAGTGTATACCAGCTTATTTAACATCCATGAAGCTTTATGTGGTGCATACATTGACATACATCAAGATATCTCTTTGCATGACAAGTATGTATGCACTACATATTCACATAAACTCTTTCAGCGCCAAAGGCAATAATGAGTATTTTGTAAACAATACAGATTCAGGCTAGACAGCTCGTAACGAACTGTCTGACCTAAAATCAGCATTGTTTTACTTTTAGTTATCAAAAAGTATTATCACGAGAGAAATGAAGACGCCCGATATTGAACAAGGAAGATTCTACTTTAAACAATTCGGCGCTGAAAAAGTTAATTTGTTATATATCATATTCAGCAACAAAAGTAATATATCAGTACTTATTCACCTTTAACTGTAATATTTGAGTACACACGAGTACTATGTACTCAAGCATCCTCTTGTTTACCCTTCTGTTGAATACGTTTGACGATGATCGCAATACGTTTTAAATGTGCCGTTATGCATCAATCAGACCAAACTACTTAGCTGTAGGCATATTAAATCTGACGACACTGTGTAAAAGGTCGTTTCGAACTGATCCTTTGCAATTTAATATTCCATACTATCGGAACACTCTGCAATCATATTCCTAATGTTTTGAAAGCGTCAATTTGCTTAACCCTTTCCCTCATACGACAATTCTGCAGCAGACGACTTTGAACATATTTTGTCAAATAATGGAAAATCTCTATAATTGAATGGATAACCTATGACTAAAAGTGGAAAACATTGTGACAAAAGGAGAAATTGCACGTTTTGTGCAATTTCTTCTTTTGTTACTTTGTTTTCAAAAAGCCGTCTGCTGCAGAGGCGTCAGAAAGCGTCTATTTGAGGGAAAGGGTTAACAGACGCAAAGGACAATCTGAGACTATATGTAACATACATCCATCAGATATATACGAGCGTTTGCTATTGTGGTGAGTTTATTTCTGGTTTTAATGATTTGCTCGTTTGGTATTTTATGCCGCTTTCAACAATTTTTCAGATATATCACAGCGTTTTCTGGGTAAGTTACCAGTACTGTTGGTCCATTTATCCTGACACCAGTCAGTCAGATAAAATGTTAACACCGTAAGGTTAACCTCACAATCCTGATTACCAACGAGGGAATCCACTACTACGATTTTTAAAGTCTTTGGTATGAACCGACCGGGGATCGAACTCGCGACCTCCCGAATCCGAGGCGGTCGCTCTGACCCACACTACAGCACCGAGGCGGTCTGGGTTTTAATGAAATTGGAATCATACCTGAATGGTTTTACACTCAGAGAGTAGACATCACAAGCATGGAGGCAGCGGTACCCCTGAACGTATGAATTCAGATTCAACAGTATCTCTGTCACACCGAGCACCTCCCTATCTAACACGGCACACATGCTGATCTCCTTCCGGGCAGCTAGACGCTTTGAGTAACGTCTTGTTACCTCACCGTGACATTGATATTGTTGTTGGTAGACACGCCGACGTGATTCCCTTGAAAAAACAATACATTATGTTAAATGAATACAATACTATGTTAACTATTTTCTTTGCCATCATGTCCAAGCAGTACAAAAAGCAACATACAAAAACAACACGTATAATTTATGCGATGGTTTAGACTTTAATAAGTAAGAGATTGTTAAAATCGATATGAATATAACGTGTACGCACACTGTGTTATTTAATAACTATGCTAGATAACAAACTATGTCGATTTCTTATTTAGGAAGTGTGGAGATCGTGAATGTTGAAACGAGAATAAATTCGTTTGACTAAAACGACGTTTTTCCCAAGATATTTCAAGAATGCCCCAAATGCTACTTCATCTATCAATGTTCTATCTCGCAC
Source organism: Serripes groenlandicus (assembly GCA_031761405.1). Lineage (NCBI taxonomy): Eukaryota > Metazoa > Mollusca > Bivalvia > Cardiida > Cardiidae > Serripes > Serripes groenlandicus. Next base: position 5,335,228 of record JASEVX010000015.1, read on the forward strand.
CAGGATACCAAAAACAAAAAAACGTCAGTATTTCGACGACTTTGAAAACATCTAGACATTATTATGGACAATAGCTACACAAAAAAAATGAATGTAGTAGAAAATATTGTGACAAAAGGAGAAATAACTCATCATGATTTCAAAATGATCTGCTGCAAACATAACTTTTGAAGTTTAATTAACGACTAAATTAAAAAACAAAGAATATGATGTTCCCTAGAAAGAAAAAAAACTTATGGCTCATACGACCAGTGTATATCTAGATTAAATTGCACATCTCCAACGTTTGATCATACCCTGTACTCTTTGTGAATAAGGCACAGCAGGTTTCCAGAACTATTTGTGAATTTGGATCAGATATCATGGACATACCTTTACTTACAATTGTTCAACCGTCTCAGTGGTGTCGTTGTAAGAGCGTCCACCTGGAGAGCGGGAGACCAGGGTTCGATCCCCGGTCGAGTCATACCAATCCGGGAAAACGACGGGAATGTGAGAATGCAATTGATATTTCGTTAAAAAAAGGCCCGGATCATCCCGGTAAACCTTTTTTTCACCGGAAGATACCAGAACTAGAACCGAGACAGTGAGACTGGGGCTTAAGACGCAATACATACCTCAACCAATCACATTCTTTGTAGTATACGTCTGTACTCGTCTCAAACGGCCAGAATTCCGGGAACTGGTACCGGTGTTTACCGGGCTCTATGATTAACTCTGCACTTCCACTGATGACAAATATAAATCTTTGGTTTAAACTATTTTCACCTTTCTTTTACATGTGTCTTTCCTGAATCCTCATATACCATATGTATGCTGTAGACACTTAAGTGCAACCGTGCTATGTATATCGTGGATGTAGAAACATTGTCAGACAAGGGAAATTTGCTCAAAACGAACAATTATTGATTGATACATGCAGTTATAGTGCAGCGGCTAAGAACATTTATTGTGCACTTTGTGAAGAAAGCACCATTTTTTGTGTACATATAGATTATTGTATTGTGGATTTTTTCAGATATGGAGCCATCGCGAATTTTACCTCTGAGCCGCCATTTTCCAAGATGGCCGCCAAGATGGCCTAAAAAAATTCATACTTTTACAAATACCCTATATATGTCAAAAATACACATACAAACCTAGAGTAAACAACTGCATATATGTTTCAGAACCCACACAATTGATTTATAATAGTTTTGGTCTTCTCATGTGCTTCAAATTCAAGATGGCGACTTAAAATGGCCGCCAAAATGCTATTTTTGCGATATATCTGCAAGTATTTTAGGTCTAATTGTCATTCAAGTGTAATAATTTCTACAAAAAAATCACGCAATTATACATAATTCGATACCTGGAAAGCATTCATGTTATAAAGATAAGTAACACTGTGTTTCAATGTAGCATGTGTTCAGTATGACGTCACCAAGATGGCCGCCATTATAAATGTACAAGAAAATGAAATAATCACAAGAGTTGTATTACTCAACCAAATTAGACATGTGAGGTATCAAAATGACCGTATTAGTATCAGGAACACATATGGATAGCAATATATTCAATCTTAAACAGCAGAGGAGAGACAACAGAAAATAATTAGCTATTTGGTGTCAAAATGCTAGTTTTTAATCGAAATACATTTTGTATTGTAGTTCAATTAGCAGAATTTCGTCAAATAAAACTCAAATAAAGCAATTCAAATATGTGATAACAACACATGGGACATGTATAGTAATATTCACACAACTCAACTGTTTCTGTCACAAGTAAAGCATAGCTACTCCAAATATCGGTATAAGACTTTGGTCTTGCAAATACTAACACAAAATATGTTTCGATCAGCTTGGAATTCACAGTGCTATAATACCGTACACGTTAAAACCCAATATAGGGCTTATAGATTTGCCAAGATATGTGTGATCAGTCAAATTGTCTGTATATGCTATCTAGGGGGAGAGGTTACAAGCACAGTCACCCCAATACAAGTCTTTACCACTGGTTCCTAACTGTAATCACAATGCACATTGGTCACTTAGCTCTTGACACACTCTCCTTCGCACCAACAGAGACCTGAACATTTCAGAGCTGCTTTTTTGCACTTGCATCGGTTGTTGCAGCCTTTCTTGCAGCCACATGATACCAACTCGTAACAGATCCGTGAAGCTTCTGGAAGGGTGGTCCAGAAGGGCTGATACTGGTTGTCATCACTGCGGACCCATCCCCACCTTGTTGATGAAGGCAGTACTTGCTGGGGTAACAAGAGCTGTCCCCAAACGTGGCCTCCCTGATATACTGCCCTCTTCACATGCTGCTCCAGAGCTGCTCGGGTTGGTGGAATGCTTTGCACTGAGTTCTTCCTCCCAAAGATTTTCTTCCGTGCAAGGTTGACATCATGACTGGTACTTGTACGGTCGTACATTAAAATGACAAATCGTTCAATGACACGCATACCGTCATCGGGGACATCATCTGGAGCACTAGACAGGTCCAAGAGAGTGTTTGTGAGCTCCGGCATCGCCTTCCAAGTAGCCCAAGCTGTCCTTTTGCCATGTCCAAGGAATGCCGAGACCGTATCGCATCCAGTCAGCGCATGAAACATCGGGAGAGCTCGTGACTTGTCTGGTCCTAGACTAACGGCAAGTTCATGTGCTGCCAAATACCGGAAACTGGTTCCTGTACCAAAAGCCAGCCACATTTCAGAATCAGCAGGAAGAGTTTGTGCTACAGCTACTGCCAAGACAACAACATCTGTGTCAACAGTACGAACGAGAATCTTCTCATGTCCATGTCTCGACGCATGTGCTACATGCAGGAACATCCGACTATCAGCCTCTTCATGATTGCATGGACCAAGTGATTCCAGGTCCTCTTGTAGTGGAGTGCTCTCAACGTTTTCGCCAACAGTGACTACTAGCTCTTTTCCATGCTCAAAGATCGATTCAACGAGGACCATCGAAAGGAACTGGAAAAGCTCCGTTTTGTTGCTGTCGACTCGGAGGAAATTCTGCCAGTTAGCTGGTGTCGTGGCAGATCCAACGACGCGTCTACGAACGCCCATTCCACGTTTTGCTCTGGCGGTTGATTTGAGGCTGTCTGTCACATAACTGTCCCATACCAAGTCCAGCCGTCTGGCACGCTGCAGCTGTGAGGATATGTACGGTTTGAAGATCACATTGGCATATTCGTCAAATGTCCTTGTGGTGCCCGGTTTCATCATTTGTACGATAGCTGCTCCATCCAGGATGACACTGGTGACAACTGGTGCATCTGATTTAGCCTTGGAAAGTTCTTCCATGCAATTCAGTAGATCGCTCTTGCTGCCAAGACGAAGATTCCCTCCTTCTGATAATGATGGAGGATAAGCACGGTTCTCATGTTGAAAAAAGTCATCCAGATTCCCATCACGCGTCTGGCATCCAATGTACATTCGTGAGAATAGCTCCATATCACCCTTCATTGTAGTGAGAGCTTGCTTGCTTTTTGGTACAGGCTTGATGGTGGGTGTGTTGAATAGAGGTAGCTTGTTCCGGCTGATGACATCATGGAGCGATTTGGATCGGTCTATCAAGCGGTCTTTCGTAAATAATTCAAACTGATCTTTTCCAATCTTCAGGGCATTTCGGACAGTTTCCACTACGGCAGGCGCTGCCATTTCCTTCGTGTCAAGCACTATCAGGTCATCCTTGTTTTCTTCTTCAAATGGGTTTCCAAGTTCCTCAAGCACAGCCACAAGTGAGGTCACATCTTTCGAATATGCCTTCTGGACTCCAGCTGTTTGGTCATGGTGCCGTGTGTCAGTTTGCTTCTTCTTGTATTGCTGTGCATCGTCAAACTCACCAATGACTCTGGAAACCTCGGGTCCGGCCACCATCCATCGACGCAGGGCATTTGGATTGTCAGTCAAACCAACCGCGCCACCGTCTCCCTTGATACAAGCATTGTTCTGCTCATGTGCCTGGTCTATAGGAATAGCCGAGAATACATTCTTGCTCTTTTGCACTGTGAAGTGACCCGCACAGAATTCTGCGTATACTTCTGGATGCTTGAGATGTAGTTCCGACATATCTAGCAAGTGCACAGCAATCCACCGAGAGTAATGCGTATGGTCCAATGCAAAGAACCACGGGATCAGTTCTGTTAAGGCGTCCAAGTACATAGTGAAGTTTGCCTCCCGTAATGACCGCACATAAACCAGAATGCAAATTTCAAGTGCCATCACGGTCGCCCAGTATTGGAACTGGGGAATGCTCTTCGCTGCATTGTGACACCAGTTGTCAAAGCTGGGAAGGTCCTGTCCGGTTTCTGTGAGTGTCTGACAGTGGCGATCAAAATCACGACGTTGCAGGATGTACAGAGCAGCAGCTGTAACTTGGTGTGCTCGACGTGTACGTGTGATATGAGTTGCTCGAAGAAAGGAATCAGCTGTTCCAGCTGTTGCAATTCCTGCCTGTTCCAGCACTTGCGGCCATCCACTTCCTTGCAACCAGTCACCTGCGGTTTTGAGAGCAGCCAGTTCAATGTGGAGACCACCAAACATAATCACAAACTTGTCTTCTGAGTATTGTGCAGGCCACTTCCATTGAATCTGTTTGGCGATGGCATACAACGGTTGGTCGAAGACGAGAACAGGCACTTGTCCTTCATTCAGATGTTCAACGGCAATTTTCACAACATTCATTGAATGTCGTATCATCGCAACTGTGTGAGCACTCTCGTGGAACAGTGGTAGCAGGGATGTTGGCGTGATATGGTGCTCATCTTGTTGTTGCTTATTCGCATGGTATGCGGCCCAGGAGATGTTCTGTGGAGTATCTTCTGCTGTGCCCTCGAGAACCACTCTGGAATTCTCCATCCATCCATACTCGTCATCCCTATGTTGCTGAATGTTGTTCCGCTTAAGTGATGTCAGGCGTGTAGCTGGAATTGGTGTGCCTTTGATGCTTGATTCCACTGGAGGCACATCAGTATAGTAGTGTGGCAGGTGACTGATGGTTTTGGAGACAGAGTCACCTTCAATAACAACGATTCCACGATCAACACCATCATCGTCAGCATTGGCATGCTGTATAAGTGAGGTACCAGTTCCATGGAAAGAATCTTTTGCAGTGGTGGAGCTGGGGTTGTGGTCGATGTTATCCACTGCCGCTGTAGTAAATACCTTGCCTCTCAGACTTGGTGGACAGACAACCTGTTCATTTTCAAACCGTTGGCAAACACTGTTTCCCATATCTGCAGAAAGACGGAGCACTCTGTCGTATGGAATGCTGAGACCGAGGTTGAATAGTCGGTCGACCAGCTCTCGCTTCCTGGTTTGTGCGTGTAACATGAGTCCAACATAAATAGGAAGAGGTGTTTCCTGGTCGGTGTTGTGTCTGACATATTGCACGGCATCCTTTTGTTTACGTCTATGCGTGGGCCTACTTTGGTATTTGAACAGCTGTGCAATTGAAAGAGCTGCTGGTGTCATGGCTTCACGGGATTGATCTTTGATGTTTGGTCCCTCTAGAATCATATTAACTAGTGCTAGTAGAAGCTTTGGCACGGAGTTCTCTTGGCAGTTCTCCTGAAATGATCCATTGAAGGGTGTTGATTGATCAAATATATGTCGGCGAACGATCTGTGCTGCACGTGCAAGATGCACTGCGTCATTGTCCATGTCTTTTTCACATGCTTTGGCAAGTGCAGGACCAATGTCATCTTGAAATGCCAGAAGAATATCTGTACCCTTTAAATGTGCTTGCAGATCAGGAAATTGGGCTAGCAATCGTAGCTTCAATCGTGTAGTGTGTACTTTTGTGTTGATTACACCTCCCAGTTGTTTTATCCTCGACCCATACATGTCTGCAAGATTAGTCAACTTGAAAACGGGAGCAGTACCTTCTTCCATGCGCTTGTCTTCTATGTACATTACCAACTCTGCAAATACAATTCCAGACACTGTGCGGTCATTATCTGTATCGTTCGGTGTGTCTCTCTTTGCTGATCGCGCACGATTGTGCAGGCGACTCAAACAGTTCTTATGGTACTTGTGTTCCAGTGCAACCATGTCACCTAACGATAGCTTGCCCAATAGCTCATTGTCCTCTACTAGTATTGCACTGGCTCTTACATGGCTATCCATTTCCATGGTTAATACTTGGTGTAGCAGTCCATCATTCTTTGATTGTCCGCAGAAAATACAGACGGCTTCAGTAGATTCACACGATGATGAGCGTCTTCTTACTCTTGCGGCTCCTTCCATCACACTACTGCTGCCAGAATCATCATCTGGTGTCTTTCTTTTAGTGGAAGCTCTTTTCAACTTTGTATTATTGTAGCGCAAGGCACATGATTTGTGCCACTTGGCCTTGTGATCAAGCATCGTCGATGCAATTCCCTGTCCATCATCCAGTGCGCTCAACGAAATGGTTTTGGGCAGCTGTCCAACTCTCTAAACTTTACAAGATTTTCAGCCAAGGACTTGTAACCGCTGCCAACATCTGCTCTCAATAAATTGGCGGGACATTGCAAAACTTCATTTTTTCTGTCTTGACAAATAACACACTGTTCCCAATTGATTAAGTCTGCCACTGCTGTGGAAGCTGCAGTAGTATCGGCTACTTTGAATTTCTGTGACATTGTTTATATGACGAGGGTGAATTCAGGACCTTCTCAAATCACGAATCGCTGTTTCGCTGTTTACTACCTGAAACATATATGAAATTGACATATTAGATGTATATTTATTTTTTATTTATGGCCAATTAGTAACAAAGAATGAGTCTAGTATCAGTATTGAAATAGATATTTGATATACTTAAAAACTGTAGTAATAATGTCATTTTGCCCAATTAACAATAGTTAATATATTGGTTAATATTGGTGAAAAGCTAGCATTTTGACACCAAAATTAAATACAAATGATGTTGTCTCTCATCTGCTGCTTCAGATTAAATATATTACTATTAACATGTGTTCCTGATTATAAAACGGTCATTTTGATACCTTACTGATCGAATTTGGTTGAGTAATAAAACTCTTGTGATTATTTCATTTTCTGGTACATTTATCATGGCGGCCATTTTGGTGACGTCATACTGAACACATGCTACATTGAAACACAGTGTTACTTATCTTTATAACATGAATGCCATCCAGGTATCGAATTATGTATAATTGCGTGATTTTTTTGTATGACAATTAGAACTAAAATACTTGCAAATTTATCGCAAAAATAGCATTTTGGCGGCCATTTTAAGTCGCCATCTTGAATTTTAAGCACATGAGAAGACCAAAACTAATATAAATCAATTGTGTGGGTTCTGAAAAATATATGCAGTTGTTTACTCTAGGTTTGTATGTGTATTTTTGACATATATAGGGTATTTATAAAAGTATGCATTTTTGGAGGCCATCTTGGCGGCCATCTTGGAAAATGGCGGCTATGAGGTAAAATTCGCGATGGCTCCATATCTGAAAAAATCCACAATACAATAATCTATATGTACACAAAAAATGGTGCTTTCTTCACAAAGTGCACAATACCATCGAATTATGGTCCTTAGCCGCTGCACTATTAATAAAATAGTCTGCTGATAAATAATCAAAATGAAGTCTTTATCAGGCAACGGATTAAACTTCGTGGTGTCGTACACGCGATTGTAACGTGGTTCTTCTACAGCCTGGTGGTGTAATAGTAGAGCGTCTACCTCGGTGCGGAAGGTAGCGGGTTGGATCCCTGGCCGGGTCATACCAAAACACTTCAAACATGGTAGTAATTGCTTTCTTTCCTGGATGCTCAGGGTCGAGAGATTAGCATTACCACTGACTCGCAAATGTCGGGATAAATGAACCAGTAGTACTGGTAACTTCACAAGGATATAACTGAATATTTGTTGGAAGCGGCATAAACACCATACAAACATACATACAAACATTGGTCTACTGACACCAAGGATTTCAAAGACTCGTTTTCTAAACATTTGCAAATATAGTATTATCTTGAATAAGAGGCTTATGATACAAACAAGTAAAACTACCAATGTTTTTATAATACTTTTTAAACTACCTATTACAATGTGATGCTCATGCTGTTATATTGGCTTAATTGACGCTTAAAAACAACACACTCATTTAAAATACCATGTATATACAATTAGATAATCTAATTTGCAAAGTAGATTTATCAAGGACATTCTTGAAGAGATTTTAATTTATTTCAATAATTCAAATCAAATTATAAACGCCAATATCAGAGAAATAGATAACACACGGACGGATTGAATAAAATAGTGTTTTCTTTCGTTTGTCATTGTTTTCTTTTTAAATGTAGATATATACATAGGGAACTCGCGATAACTCGAACGGTATGAATCGAACTAATCGTTTAACTCGAAGTAATTTCTGGAACGGATATGTCTTTTGAAAATAGAGTAACAGCAGCTGTAATTGCTCTGAAGAGCAATCAGAACTGCTGCTGAGCTGTTTCTTTGATATTATTTTATCACTGACTTGCATGACATAATAAAGGTAAGTATAAATAAACAAAGATGTTGAAAATACATAAATTAATTGAGTATATCGGGGCCTCACTCAAACACCTCACTCAATCAATGTACATGCATATAGGAAAATATCGAAAAGTGTTTAATTTACCTTATAATGAATTTCATACTCTTGACTGGTTCCCCTTGTTTGACTATAAATGTCCCAGCGTCATAGTGGTGTTTCTTTAAACTGATATGTATCATACCTTTGGACTGTAATGGCAAGTCTCGAAAGAATGGATGGTAATCGACATAATCAATCAGGTCGACGGCGTCTTTATCATGGTGCTCCTGTAAATACACGAGCCGGATCCGGAACAGTATATAACAAAAAGGACAATCATTACATTTAATTTATTGTTGTTGCAAATCTTTATAGTTTTCGTTAAAATATTAGTCAAAATGGATACATATTTTCACTTGTTAATATATCAACAGTTTTACCACGAATATAGTAAATAATTGCTCAAAGATTACAAGGTTTTTACCGGAGGTAATCAGGCAATGTTTGCCTATTTCAATTACCATCAATATCAAACTGCAGATTCCCAGAATACTAATTTCACATGCAACATGTTTCTAAAAGGAGTATCCTGTGGAAGATCAAAATTCGAAAGTTTCGATATTTTGTAAAATAAATCACTGTAGAACAAAAGTAACAAGGGTTAAGAGCATCCGTTTGATACTGACCGCATGAAACGACATTAAATCGCCCATAATTAGAGTTCTCTTAATTGGTGGTATGCAATATCATGGTATCATTTGATAAGATTAGCATTTTAAGCAAACCTTTATCTTCACAATAAGAGAGATTCCATAGATATTTGAGAACAAAGCAACCTACACATGAATCAATATTAACATACATGGATGTTTTACCAAACTTATCAGAGATGACAAGCATTTGTATAATCATGTCCTCTTCGTACATTTTAGTACATGTCACGGACGACATATCTTCTATTTGTTTAATAGGGGTTTCACGCCGTTTTCAATATTGTTTCGGTTATATCACGGCGACAGTTCACTTATTCGTGACTCACGGGGAAACAAACCAGTACTAGACTTCAACCGTTTGACTGCGACTGGGGACTGAACGCATAGATTCTATACCTGAGAAATTACAACACGATGTTACCTTGGAAATAATCAGTAACTTCGAGCACGTACGCTTTAGAACAGCTGGACTGTTTCACCGGACGTTAATTTGAGGTGGGCCGATGTGAGAGATGTAACATACGTACAATATATAATTCAGAGAGTAGAAAAGAGAGAGAGAGAGAGAGTGAGTTTATTTAACGCATACCCACACTTTAAGGTGCCCCATAAGGTGCCCCATAAGGTGCCCCATAAGGTGCCCCTAAAATATATAGAGCTCTGTCAGTAGTTTGGTCAAATTAATGTTACCTTGATATATTTGTCAAACGTTTTCTCGTCCATCTCCATCATATCTGTGTGTTCGTCCACAATGACAGAACCCGTGTACGCATCGTCATCATTCAGAATGGCTTCCTCACTAACATATGTACCTTTCTCTGGTAATATAAATGATCAATTAAATAATGGGTTGATTGATCGAATGATTTCAGTAATTTTTCAGTTTTATCACAACATTTCCTGAGTAGGTTACCAATACTACGGATACATTAATTCTGACACCAGCAAGTCAGTCGTAATGCTGACCCCAGCAACCTGGAGCGTCAAGGAGGGCAGCTATTACAACCATATTCACCAGACGCTCTACCACAACACCACGATCTTAAAAGTATGGAACCTGGCTATGAACAATGCTACAATCAGGCCTTTTAGATCTGTGTAACCTAGATCAACATGCACTTCCGAGGAGTCGGGTTATGATCTAAACATTTTGCAAAATACTGGCAGTTTCATTTTGGAAGCTTGCTCCTGGAACTGTGATAAGACCGAGTAGATAAACAGGCTTATCCGAGCCGGTATAACATTTTAGTAATCAATGGTACATATAACTTGTACCTTTTTATATAATCATGGACCAACTCAAATGCATTCGTAAATGTCAAGTGGTGCTTAGGATTAAACTGTAGGTAATGGAGATGCACATGACACTGAATGATACCTGATGCGAGGAAATGGGTGTTTTATTTGTACATATTAAAACGCACCAATTGAAGTGATCTCTTTACAGTAAGTTGAGTTTCTCTCATTATTAGACTTCATTGGTTTAACATGTTTATGATAACCAAGAAGAAAGTCATTATACCTTTTACTCGCAAAACGGTGTTGTTGCTGATATAAGCTGCAATGATCGGATATAAAATGGATTGAAACTCATTAAAATCGAAAAAACTACTTACCAATCACTTGTATATATTATTTCAGAAAATTTCTACTCACCATATTTCACAACAAAATTTCCCAGTTTTGTTCTCACCGATTGTGTCGATCTTCCTGACACTCTGGACACTGGGCTCCCGCTAGCTTGATTCCGGCTTTCTCCCTCCTGATTGGCAGTTACGGTTCCATCATTTCTTTCTTTACCCTCGTCTTCTTTGACACCTTCCACCGCATCTGCCTCGTTTTGGTTTATGATGCCATCGTCTGTTTCATGTACGTCGTTGTCGACGTCATCAAAATCTTCATTGACGGAAGTATATAAAATCGGTGAAAGTCTTGTCCCTGTGCTTTTAGAGGCGGCTGATTTCGGATGAAGGTTGCGTGACTTGTCCAGAGCAGACGACGTCAATAAAATCCTCTCCAGTGAATATGAACTTCGTCTGCTTGATTTACCTTGTGACACGAATGGGTTGTTGAAAAGCGACGCTGATCCGCGTAGAATGATATAAACTTTGAGAGTAGTTTCACTGAAAATAAGAGTTAGATTGTCTATATTATTTACATATGCGTTCATTTCTAATGCTTTGAAGCGTCGTTAGTAGAACTTGATTTATAAATAGTTGTGAAAGGTTGGTTTACTGATGGAATATCAAAACCAGAAGAAAAATGTTCTTGGTTGTTATTTACTGCTACTTTGCCCAACTTACAAAGCGAATTTACAAGTATGCCATTATGCTTAGTGCTTCAATTTTCTTTTAAAAAAAGAGTTTTTTTGCAAATAAGATATACGATTGATAAACGTGTTTAACAAGTTCCGTGCTTAGCTTATAACGTAATTGGACTTTAACACCGACAGCAGAGAAAATATATTAATAAGATTACAACATCGTTTCTCGAAAAGTAACTTGTAGCAATCAGCTCTACTGTCACTTTCCACCCCCACACCCCCGCCCCCCCCCCCCCCCTCTCCAGAAATAAGTATGAAGGGTTAACGTATCTTTAAAAATATTGAATAAGCCAGTAACGAAAACGGCATCATAGATTGCAAACCTGTCACGTGGTTCCCCTTGCCGAAATATGACGTCATCTCGTTTAAATGTTTCGTGACGTGAATTTCTAATAACCTCTATCACGTGTTCTGAAAGGAAAACAGAAAAGAAGTATTGTAAGGAACACCAGCAAGTCAATCGCAATACTGGATTTCTTCCATGTAGCAACTTAATAAACGAAATAAGTTGTAAACCCGGGGATAAGTGCTATTGGTTTTCAAGCACTTAGCAGCTTATAAAAAAGCAAAATAAATTGTCTAACCAACTTACTTGATTCAATGTTACTTTTTGTCCCATGTAGCAACTAAGGTTGTTAAACAGAAGAACCAGAGGGAAGGGCTTTATGAAAAACTTACTTGTTTCGAGATTACGTCGCATGGACCAGATAACAGAAAAACAATAATTTTGAAAGAAACAACAACATGTATGAGTCCAGGTAATGTAGTTATGGGTTTATTCATCGTTGCCAGATAACAAAAATGCAATTATTTTGTAAATAAAACTTACTTGTTTTCAGGTTTCTTAGCATGGAGTTTGTTCACCGTTACCAGATAACAGAAATACAATAATTGTGTAAACAAAAACCTACTTGTTTCCAGATTTCGTAGTATTGGGTTTCTTCTTCGTAGCCAGGTAACGAAAGTTCCCATTTCCAAATCATCTCTTTTGTCATTAACACTTTGTAACAGTTCTATATAATCTTTTAGTTTCCGAGACATTTTATCACTTTTATCGTATCGGAAGATATAAATTTGATTTTCAATTTTCACTAATAACGAATTAATATTTAAGTATTGTTAAGTACAATATTTTTCATCGTTTTGAATTCGTAAATTCGCGTTCTTTTATATCTTCATTAATCTGCAGACGATATCCTGATTTGTCTTCATATCATTTTGTATTTGTTCCTAAACATATCTTTAATAAGATTATATTGTTCGTTCATATCTTAAAATTCAGTAAAGATTTTCTTTTGATTCCATATTTGTTGAAGATTTTTAGTTACATGAAACAAAAATAACTGAGGTCACACATTTTCTATTCTGCCTTGTAAGTAATTATATTAAGTTAAAACCACACGGAGCAATTACATTTAAAGTTTCTTTTTATGATTTAGTTTTACACATTTTTCGATATTTCCATTGTCTAGTTATCTTTACCAATTTTCCTTTGGCCTTATATATGTATATTTTATCGGAGATAGGCGATATTCTCGTCTGAAAATCTTTGAACACATTGTAGGTAAAGGAAAGTTTTACTCATACGAGCAATTTATTCTTTTCACAGAAAGTTATACAATGTCCTTAAAAAAACCTTCGATTTATATAGGCTCTCCATTCTTTTCTACAAATGATTTCAATATTGAAGACATATAATATCATTATAGCAGACAAGAGGTAAAGTTCGTTTCCTTTTAAATGTTTCCATAATACAAATGAGAATATTAGATCATTTTCGGATGATATGAGCCGTCCCGTGAGAAAAACCAACATTGTCGACACTTTGCCCCTATGTTTGTGTTGCGTTTTACGCCGTTTTCAACAATATTTCAGTCATATTACGAATATGTCTCGCCAGATTATCCGTCCATCAGTCGTTCTGCTATCCTTGCTATCCCTGCAATCCCTGATATCCATGCAATCCCTGCTATCCCTGCAATCCTTCGTTCTGCTATCCCTGCAATCCTTCGGGAACGCAAAGGAGAGAGATCATAACTATAATTATGTTTAAATATCTTTGGTGTGACCAAGAACAAATATTTTTTGAAATATATTATGTTCATTGTCGAATGCATATTTATGTATAATTATTTCCCGTAATTATCCAGTCATTATTGTGTTTTTTGTTTACAGTAATAATTATGGAACAATAACTCATCTTCATTCAAAAGAGACGTAACTAAACAGTGCAAATAGAGGTAATTAGCTCGTTTCGGAGATAAGCTAAAAGAACCACCTTGGTATTCGTTCATTGACAGATATTTCATTTGGTTATGTTTTTTTAAAAGATTATTGGTCAAAAAGACTTTCAATTAATTTAGTCTGATTTGCTATCGATTCATTGTTTTGATAAAACATTAAGGTTTCGATAATTATTTTATAACTGCCGAAAAACGTTTCAAATGTCCAACCATTTCCAATGTGTAGACGCTTGCTGATGAGGTTGAATATGACGAATTTTGAAACATTGAAGGAAAAAGAAAATTTATCCATGATGAGCAATTTCTTTTTTCTTCACAATGTTTCTTAAAGTGTTTTTCTTATTTTGAGAAATTCCCCATTTTCTTCGCCAAATGTTTTCAGAGTAGTTCACTGTATGTTCTCACTATGATAAATGTGGTTAAATGGAAAGGTTAACCGCTGTCATGTTATCTTACCATATGATTATCTTGCACATTCGAAGCAACACGAGGTCGCGAGTTCGATCCCCGGTCGGGTCATACCAAATACTTTAACAGTGGTAGTAAATGTTCTTTCCCTCCTTTGCGCTCGCAGTGAGTGGTGATAGCATTACGACGGACTGAAGGGTGTCAGGATAAATGGACCAGAAATACCGGTAAAATTACCCAGGAGAAAACGACGTGATATAACTGAACCATTGTTGTAAGCGGCGTAAAACACCATACTAACACACAATGTAAACAAAGCAACACGTTGCCTCAACACAACTTTCTCACATGACTTATCCACATGTATTGCTTCAACACAACTTTCAGGGGCGAAGCTTGGCAATAATCAATGTGTAGGCCGTCTCGTGAGAAAATCAACAGTGCGTAAAAGTATCGACCCGTATCAGCCTAAGCATGCCACACAGGCCTACCCGGATAGACACTTTTCGCCTCCTGTGGATTTTATGTTACAGGAATAACTACTCTATACATTTATCCCCCCTAAGCCGGAATGTGTCGGCCGGATCAGTCTGCGCGGACAGCGCAGGCTGATCTGGTCGATACATTACGCAGATGTCTATCGATGCAGCTGCATTTTGGGAGCCTATAAGGAGCTACGCCCCTGACTTTCTCACATGACTTATCCACATTTGAACTTGACATGTTTAGTTCCACTACCTACATGTTACTGATACTCTCCCTGGTCATCTAGTGGCCTTTTCTATATATCTACATATTTACATATCACTTTCCGAATTATTTGTTGCTTTAACACAACTTTCAGGGGCGTAGCTTGGCAATAATCAATGTGTAGGCCGTCTCGTGAGAAAATCGACATTGTGGACTCTGTGTAAAGTATCGACCAGGATCAGGCTATGCATGCCACACAGGCCTACCTGTATAGACACTTTTCGCCTCCTGTGGATTTTCTGTTTCGGGAATAACTACTCATATACATCTATCCCCCTAAGACGAAATGTGTCGGTCGGATCAGTCTGCGCGGACAGCGCAGGCTGATCTGATCGATACATTACGCAGATGTTTATCGCTGCAGCTGCATTTCGGGGCATTTTGAGAAAAAATGTGTAGGCACGTGCCTACAGTGCCTAAAGGGAGCTACGCCCCTGACTTTCTCACATGACTTATCCACATTTCAACTTGACATGTCAAGTTCCACTACCTACATGTTACTGATACTCTGCCGGGTCATCTAGTGTCCTTTTCTATATATCTACATATTTACATATCACTTTCCGAATTATTTATTGTTTTAACACAACTTTCAGGGGCGTAGCTTGGCAATAATCAATGTGTAGGCCGTCTCGTGAGAAAATCAACATTGTGGACTATGCGTAAAGTATCGATCCGGATCAGCTTAAGCATGCCACACAGGCCTACCCGGATAGACACTTTTCGCCTACTGTGGATTTTCTGTTTCAGGAATAACTACTCATATACATCTATCCCCCTAAGACGAAATGTGTCGGTCGGATCAGTCTGCGCGGACAGCGCAGGCTGATCTGATCGATACATTACGCAGATGTTTATCGCTGCAGCTGCATTTCGGGGCATTTTGAGAAAAAATGTGTAGGCACGTGCCTACAGTGCCTAAAGGGAGCTACGCCCCTGACTTTCTCACATGACTTATCCACATTTCAACTTGACATGTCAAGTTCCACTACCTACATGTTACTGATACTCTGCCGGGTCATCTAGTGTCCTTTTCTATATATCTACATATTTACATATCACTTTCCGAATTATTTATTGCTTTAACACAACTTTCAGGGGCGTAGCTTAGCAATAATCAATGTGTAGGCCGTCTCGTGAGAAAATCGACATTGTGGACTCTGTGTAAAGTATCGACCAGGATCAGCTTAAGCATGCCACACAGGCCTACCCGGATAGACACTTTTCGCCTACTGTGGATTTTCTGTTTCAAGAATAACTACTCTATACATCTATCCCCCTAAGACAGAATGTGTCGGCCGGATCAGTCTGCGCGGACAGCGCAGGCTGATCTGGTCGATACATTACACAGATGTCTATCGCTGCAGCTGCATTTTGGGGGCATTATGAGAAAAAAAGTGTAGGCACGTGCCTACAGTGCCTAAAGGGAGCTACGCCCCTGACTTTCTCACATGAGTTATCCACATTTAAACTTGACATGTTAAGTTCCAGTACCTACAGGTTACTGATACGCTCTGGGTCATCCAGTGCCTTTTTTTTATACATATCTACATATCTACATATCCCTTTCCGAATTATTTATTCATGATTGTTCCGTATATGAGCCATCCCGCGAGAAAACCAACACTACAGACTCTGCGTAATGTATCGATTCAGGTCAGCCTGCTCAGTCCGCACAGGCTCATCTGGGTCGACACATTCCGTCTCAGGGGAATAGAGGTATGATATCCACGGGAGGCGAAAAGTGTATGTCCGGGTTAGCCTGCGCGGCATGCTTAGGCTGATCTTGGTCGATACTTTACGGAGAGTCCACAATGTTGGTTTTCTCGTGGAATGGCTCATATGTGTATACATGTTTTAACCTTCACATTTGTCTCGAGCGCCGTTAACTCAGTCGGTAGGGTCGCGGACTGTCAATCAAAGTACTGTGAGTTTGAGCCCGATTTCGGCCCCATTCTGTCCTACGTTTGACAAACGTCAATGCGACAAGCGTCATCCGGTCTTCCATCAATAGGTTCACAGTTTATGTGGAAAAGCAGCCAGTTGCTTGGAAAGACTGTTCTGTGGATTTCTGGTGTGAGTAAGCCAGGAAACACACGTGTAGGTGAACTGGCCGTCGTTATATGACTTAAACAAGTCTTGAAACGGCTTTGAACATCAATCAATCTACATGTATACATGAATTTTGCTTATTTTACTTATTTAATAAGAAACGGGAAGGATGCGATTTATTTTCACTGTCATTGCTTCATTCTTAAGGTCTATGTAAACCCCTCTCAGATAACGAAGAATTAGTCGCCTTTACTGCAGACAGGTTTTGGAAACATTACGAGAAAAGAAAAAAATGAACAGAGTTCTGATAAAAATCTGATTATTTCAAAAGAGTTATGATATTAATCCAAATATTCTCTTCTAGCCAAAAGGTACTTGACATTAACTGGAGAGCATTGCATAGTCAAATGTGACCCGAAAGGATGCGCTGGAAGATCTATATCTACACTGGTCACAAATAACTTACGTTTAATTTTAGCAGTGCACAGCTCAAATGTACATAATTAGCTATGCTCCTGTTTCCCTCAATATGGTTTAGTTAAAATAATAAATAGATAAAGGGGTGTAATTTATAAAAATGAATACTAAACAAAATATAGGTTGTCTCTCTTATTTGTACCCACCTCGACCCATATGTAAACTGTTTCCAGATTCCGAATGCCTTGGTTCAAATCCCGAGATGACCTCATACTTGTTGTGTTATTACATCCTCCAGATGAAGCTGTTGGCAATGGGTCTTATTCTGTGCTCAGACATTTTGCTCGAGTGTTTGATTTGTCAGAAACTAATTCATTCTGAATCAATTGGAAGTCTTGTTTTGAGCACAGAGTTCCATTCTGGGCACAAATAACGTTCTCAATGATTTATATCTTGGACTCTATGACTCCATTACGTAAAGAGAGATTGATATTACGTGACAGATTAAGTTTGGGGCTACCTGCCCCTACCATAACATTATACACCAGGAATGACGGTGCCGTCTTTTGTGTTACGCCACTTTCAACGCGTTTTCGGTTATATCACGGCGTTTCCTGGTCATTTACCGGTACAACTGGTCAATTTATCCTGACACCAGCAAGTCAGACGTAATGCTAACCCCACAATCCCGAGCGCCACGGAGGGCAGCCATTACTACCAATGTTAAGGTATTTAGTATGACCCGGCCGGGGATCGAACCCGCGACCTCCCGCATCCGAGGCGGAGGTTCTACAACTACACCACCGAGGCGGCCCTTTGGACATGGTGTACGACAAGACTATGGATACGATTTATTGTGTGAACCAACCGCTTTAACAAACGGGGATTCTTTAGTTTATATATGGGAACTCTGCTGTTATAACAAACGGGGATTCTTTAGTTTATGTATGGGAACTCTGCTGTTATAAGAAACGGGGATTCTTTAGTTTATATATGGGAACTCTGCTGTTATAACAAACAGGGATTCTTTAGTTTATATATGGGAACTCTGCTGTTATCACAAACGGGGATTCTTTAGTTTATATATGTGAACTCTGCTGTTATAAGAAACGGGGATTATTTAGTTTATATATGGGAACTCTGTTGTTATCACAAACGGGGATTCTTTAGTTTATATATGGGAACTCTGCTGTTATAACAAACGGGGATTCTTTAGTTTATATATGTGAACTCTGCTGTTATAAGAAACGGGGATTATTTAGTTTATATATGGGAACTCTGCTGTTATAACAAACGGGGATTCTTTAGTTTATATATGGGAACTCTGCTGTTATCACAAACGGGGCTTCTTTAGTTTATATATGGGAACTCTGCTGTTATAACAAACGGGGATTCTTTAGTTTATATATGTGAACTCTGCTGTTATAACAAACGGGGATTCTTTAGTTTATATATGGGAACTCTGCTGTTATCACAAACGGGGCTTCTTTAGTTTATATATGGGAACTCTGCTGTTATCACAAACGGGGCTTCTTTAGTTTATATATGGGAACTCTGTTGTTATAACACACGGGGATTCTTTAGTTTATATATGTGAACTCTGCTGTTATAACAAACGGGGATTCTTTAGTTTATATATGGGAACTCTGTTGTTATCACAAACGGGGATTCTTTAGTTTATATATGGGAACTCTGCTGTTATAACAAACGGGGATTCTTTAGTTTATATATGTGAACTCTGCTGTTATAAGAAACGGGGATTATTTAGTTTATATATGGGAACTCTGCTGTTATAACAAACGGGGATTCTTTAGTTTATATATGGGAACTCTGCTGTTATCACAAACGGGGCTTCTTTAGTTTATATATGGGAACTCTGCTGTTATAACAAACGGGGATTCTTTAGTTTATATATGTGAACTCTGCTGTTATAACAAACGGGGATTCTTTAGTTTATATATGGGAACTCTGCTGTTATCACAAACGGGGCTTCTTTAGTTTATATATGGGAACTCTGCTGTTATCACAAACGGGGCTTCTTTAGTTTATATATGGAAACTCTGCTGTTATAACACACGGGGATTCTTTAGTTTATATATGTGAACTCTGCTGTTATAACACACGGGGATTCTTTAGTGTATATATGGGAACTCTGCTGTTATAACAAACGGGGATTCTTTAGTTTATATATGGGAACTCTGCTGTTATCACAAACGGGGCTTCTTTAGTTTATATATGGGAACTCTGCTGTTATCACAAACGGGGCTTCTTTAGTTTATATATGTGAACTCTGCTGTTATAACAAACGGGGATTCTTTAGTTTATATATGTGAACTCTGCTGTTATAACAAACGGGGATTCTTTAGTTTATATATGGGAACTCTGCTGTTATAACAAACGGGGATTCTTTAGCTTATATATGTGAACTCTGCTGTTATAAGAAACGGGTATTCTTTAGTTTATATATGGGAACTTTGCTGTTATAACAAACGGAGATTCTTTAGTTTATATATGGGAACTCTGCTGTTATAACACACGGGGATTCTTTAGTTTATATATGGGAACTCTGCTGTTATAACAAACGGGTATTCTTTAGTTTATATATGTGAACTCTGCTGTTATAACAAACGGGAATTCTTTAGTTTATATATGGGAACTCTGCTGCCGCTTATTCCACTTAATAACAAAAGAACCCAAGTCGTAATTGTTTCACTCCATTTAGTTTTATTGGGTAGAATAAGTTAAGTTAAATGAAGACGGACGGATGCAAACTGTAGTAAAAAGGTATATAGATTCGACAAGGTATGCAACGGCACATGATCACAATGTTGGCCTAGTTTGTTTAGAACCAATCTAATAAGGTATAGTTGTCTGTACTGCATTCAAATCCGACATGTTTACAATTAAGCTTACATTGTATGTGGAGAAAACAGTCAGTTGCTTCGACAATCTGTTGTGTGGACAGGGGCGTAGCTTTGCAATAATCAATGTGTAGGCCGTCTCGCGAGAAAACAACAAAGTGGACTCAGCGTAAAGTATCGACCCTGATCAGCCTAAGCATGCCACACAGGCCTACGCGGATATACACTTTTCGCCTCCTGTGGACTTTCTCTTTCAGGAATAACTACTCTATACATCTATCCCCGTAAGACGGAATGTGTCGGCC
Source organism: Serripes groenlandicus (assembly GCA_031761405.1). Classification (NCBI taxonomy): domain Eukaryota; kingdom Metazoa; phylum Mollusca; class Bivalvia; order Cardiida; family Cardiidae; genus Serripes; species Serripes groenlandicus. The sequence continues at coordinate 5,355,826 of JASEVX010000015.1, forward strand.
GGATCAGTCTGCGCGGACAGCGCAGGCTGATCTGGTCGATACAATACGCAGATGTATATCGCAACAGCTGCATTTTGGGGCATTTTGAAAAAAAATGTGTAGGCACGTGCCTACAGTGCCTAAAGGGAGCTTCGCCTCTGGTGGAGTAGTGATGTGAGAAAGCTACGAAACACAAGAGAAGGTGAACTGGACGCCGTGATATGACTGAACAATTAATGACAACGGCGTTAAACGCCACTCAAGCAATCATTACAGTATGGATGACAACTTTACAGACACATAATCTGAATCTTCAAAAACACCAGTCCAGTAAAGATGTCCTTATCGATATGGATCAGTGAAGACTAGTATCTTAAGAGCTCATCAAATAGATCATGCAATTTAAAAAAGGAGCTATTCATATTGGCCTTCGAATAGCGAATAGCGAATAGCAAATGACGTAGCCGTAAAATACAAATACATATTTTTCTTATTCATTTTAGTGTATTTAACATGTATTATTGATGTATATACGCAGAAATATTGAAACAGAAGTGTAGTCAGATCTAGAAACTCCCTTTCCCAAATACAACCTATCTGCAGTTGACGACTTTGAAAATATATTGACAAAAATGTGAAAAATCTCTGTAAATGTATTATAATTGAATAGGGTTGAAAAGATCGTGGCAGAAGGAGATATTGCTAATAATGAGCAATTTCTCCCTTGTCGCATTTTGTTTTAAGTCGCTTGCTGTAATGACGTCGAAATGCCACGGTATGTATGAGGGAACAGGTAAATGTATATTATTCCTTTAAAAATATCTATCTCCTTCCTTTCTTCTGACTTACTTTACATCACGATACCAAAACATACTCTTTTTCCGATAACAGTAAGATCTATGTTACATTGAACATTTATAATTAACAAGATACACATTGTCATGACAAACTAAAAGTCCATTAAACAACAACAACACACACAGGCCAGCAGGGCCACCAAACAACACGCGGCCGCCCCCTTTCCATCGTCAGAACTACTTCGTCTTCTCTCTCGAACGCTGTAAGATAAATAAATGGTCATATAAGTTTCACGTCAATGACGGACAATGAGGTATATCAAAATATACATGCGCGTCAGTATACTCTCATCTGCATCACCACTGATTGCAAAATACAGAGATTCATGAACTATTATTAAATGCATCAGAAAAACACGTTATTCATCTTGGATAAAAATAAAATGCTATAACACAGAGCTAACTTATGTTAACTTATTTTATGATAGCGTTTTTATTTTTTTTTCGAAATTTGGCAAGTTCCACAGACGCTTAAATTATCCGCCAATAAATCCTGACGTGTATTCGAACGACTCGTTACTTTCTAAAATCAGGGTCCAATTCCACCTAACCTTACTTAGAGTTAAGAAATACTTAAATACTTAACGCATATGTCATTTTTATAGTTAAATACTTAACGCATATGTCATCTGTTTTGTTTCCTCAATAAACATATAAACATTCTTCATTTCTTACAGGAATTGTTAGTCCGAAAGATAATTTGTTATGCAAATTTAGCCATATACTTAAATACATTCCACCATTCATGTATAACAAACTTTTAGGAAAACAAAAACGATGAAATATGCTTTTAAGTATTTAAGTATTTAAGTTTGAAAGTATTTAAAATATTTAAGTATTTTTTAGAGTATTTAAGTATTTTTTAAAGTATTTAAGTATTCTTTAAAGTATTTAAGTATTTACGTATTTAAGTATTACTTAGCGCTAAGTTATGTTGGTGGTATTGGACCCTGATGACCGCCTATAACAGGTCGCCTCCGATTTGCATTTGCTTCAAATTGTCGCCAACAAATCATTATATATCAACATTGTCTCAAGAAAGAGTATATCCAAGTCTTCCGATTGAATAGAACATTTAAATATATAGGGTCAATTCAATGAACCTCTTATTTCGTCTCGGCAGATCCAATATGCGTATAGCGAAATAGTTTAGTCTGATTCCAATTACAAATACATTTCAACATTACAGTTAAGAAACATAGAATATATGCGTATAGTTTTCATGTTCATTAAATGGTTCATTAATATCGTGGGGGATAATTTGACCTACTGGTCCTGTTTCCTGTATTTTCTGCATCAGTATTCCACACACTATTTAGCATTTGTATCGCAATTCTTCCCAAACAGACATTTTAGCCTCGTTGTTAAAAAGAAATCACGCTACTTGCAATCGATTTTGATAAGAAGCGGAAATAAAGTGTCCTCATTGGTATCGAAGGACTACTCTGCGTTGTTACTACGTCATAGATAAAAGGGCCGCATCGGACAAAAAGAGTGCTCTGTTTGCATCTGCGAATAAAACAGATTCAGTCGAGCATGTACATTAACGCACACAGATCCTCAATGGCATGTATGTCTGAAACATATATGCGAATGTAGCTTATCATAAAACTACTGGGTGAGCTCAAATATGAACTATTTTCTCCAAATAAGGCTCCAGATTATTGACCAATTTCGAAAATTAATTCGGTTCTGACCACCCAGATACTTGCACACAAAGTCTGAGAACAGAGAATAGTTTTATAATGTTCGAGCCTGGCGCAGCTTCAGTATATATATACATGTAAGCATCCTTGTACCTTTATACGGTGTCTAAACGGAGAAATTATAAGACATTCTTGTCGGCTGACACGGCTCCAAGACAACCGAGTGGCATTTCGACCAGTTCAGTTCCAGAGCAAACTTGCGCTTCTGCCCAGCCGACCTCCCGTAGCCAAGCGAGGTGTAATCTCTACGACTACAGCACTGAGGCGGTTGTAAGGCTCATTTATATGTACTTACTGTGCAGGTTGGGCGATGATGACGGTCTGGGTGTGATAGGCTGGGGCCGGATACTGACCCTGGGGAGCGGGATATGCCTGCTGTCCCGCGGGGTAAGGCTGTGAATAGGGCTGTCCCGCGGGGTAAGGCTGTTGTGAATAGGGCGGTGGTGGTGGTGGATATTCGGACATCTCTGAAATATTGAACATTGTAAATTTAAGTCAATGTGTATAAAGACTACCCATGGGAAGACAACATTCAGATACAGTGTAACATGTGTATAAAGACCACCCATGGGAAGACAACATTCAGATACATGTGTAACATGTGTATAAAGACCACCCATGGGAAGACAACATTCAGATACAGTGTAACATGTGTATAAAGACCACCCATGGGAAGACAACATTCACATACAGTGTAACATGTGTATAAAGACCACCCATGGGAAGACAACATTCAGATACAGTGTAAAATGTGTATAAAGACCACCCATGGGAAGACAACGTTCAGATACATGTGTAACATGTGTATAAAGACCACCCATGGGAAGACAACATTCAGATACAGTGTAACATGTGTATAAAAACCACCCATGGAAAGACAACATTCAGATACATGTGTAACATGTGTATAAAGACCACCCATGGAAGGCAAAATTATTATATATTCACATGTGGTCTTTAAATAACAGGGTATTTTTTGCAATAAATTAGTAATTGTGAAACTAAAAGTATGGTCGCTATAGACAGGGAATTGCTATTCCTGTGTGGTCTTTAGCACAGGTTTGACTGTATTTAGTATAATGTTGGTTAGCGAGTTCTTTGCGATGGATCAGTACAATATAATTGCCCTACTATGTACCCGGAATGATTTTGAACCTGTTGCCTTAAGTTAATATTTACCCGATATATCCATATAACATACAATTACCGATACATTCCATATAACATACAATTACCGATACATTCCATATAACATACAATTACCGATATATCCATATAACATACACTTACCGATACATCCATATAACATACAATTACCGATACATTCCATATAACATACAATTTCATGTACCAATACATTCCATATAACATACAATTACCGATACATTCCATATAACATACAATTACCGATATATCCATATAACATACACTTACCGATACATCCATATAACATACAATTACCGATACATTCCATATAACATACAATTACATGTACCAATACATTCCATATAACATACAATTACCGATACATTTCATATAACATACAATTACCGATATATCCATATAACATACACTTACCGATACATCCATATAACATACAATTACCGATACATTCCATATAACATACAATTACCGATATATCCATATAACATACAATTACCGATACATTCCATATAACATACACTTACCGATACATCCATATAACATACAATTACCGATACATTCCATATAACATACAATTACCGATATATCCATATAACATACAATTACCGATACATTCCATATAACATACAATTACCGATACATTCCATATAACATACAATTACCGATACATTTGGAGTAGAACCGCACTGGAAATATGAAATATTGTTTGCGTAAGTAGCTGAAAATGACACACTATCATTCATGGGCTGTTTTGTTTTGCTTTTTTGTCTTATAACCCTTTCCCACACACGGACGCTTCATGACGCCTCTGCAACACACGGCTTTGAAAACATTATGACAAATGGAGAAATTGCTCATAATTAGCAATTCTGCATTTTGCGGCAATCCTTTTAACTCTATTCAATAATAATACTTTAATTTTTAGAGGTTTTCCATTTTGGCCCAGATGTTTTAAAAGCCGTCTGCTGCTAATTTGTTGTAGGCCTACGTTGGTAATGGATTAATAGCCGAACGGGTTCTGATTGAGAAGAGACAATGTGGTATTGGAAATAGGGTCAAATCGTTTAATCCCTCTATACTAGTTAACAGATTAAACTTGGCGCTCATAAATATTCGTGACGATTTGTTCTAAATTTAGATTTTTGAGACAAAGATGAAATATGATATATCCATTTTAAAACGAAATGTCACCAGATAATGTTATTAGCCCTGAACGTAATACTGCTCTTAATTGAGGGTTCGAATCTCGGAGAAGTCATGTCTATCTTTGTGTATGAAATAGCATTTTTATAATAAAAATAATCTTTCTTTATTTTAACGATGTGCGATATTTCTATTTCAATTATAACAATTATGACAATTATATTGCGTTTTGCATGTTATAATTTTGCTTATTTGACCCTCGAAACCTATGTTGTGGGTACTCAAAAGAATCGTATCAGTGAGACTATTCTTTTGAGTACCCGCAACAAAGGGTTTGCTTTAATAATACAAGAGAAATTGTCGAAAAAAGAGCTGAATACCTTCCTTATCTGGACCTCCGTGTTATGTATTCTGCATTTCTAAATACGACTGATAAAAGAGTGTATAAAATGTGTCTGTGTAACACACATTCATCATAAATGTTCAGAACGTTTAAGTACACTATACCTGTACCAAAGTATACTGGCACAACCCAAATTGTAAGTTAGATACAAATTAGTTTTGTTGGGGTTTTACGCCGTTTTCAACAGTATTTCAATTAATACGGCGAGAGTTCTCTTATTCATGATCCCTGGGTTAACAAACCAAGTACTATGCTGGGAAATGTGCCTTGCCCAAGAGCACTCCTCCATGACCACAGCGCCGTGACTGGGGATCTAACCCGGGACGATCGGTTCCAATTCCCCGACACTAACCACTCGGCCACGACGGATTCCCATATACAAATTAGATTCAGAGATGGCCAAACTGGAGTGAACTAGCATATCAAGGATGGAATCCACGGAGAGTTACATTCTTTCTTTAAAATCGTGCTCTTACCAAGCGCGCTATCAACGCATCGATGCTTTCAAATCACATGGGGTAACGATAGTTTGTTCAATAAAATACATGACTTAAATATTGATCATACTGCAGAATGGTAACGGAGACAGACACAGATTAATAAGTGCAAAATAAAAACATTTAGACAATCTATATATAAACATTATAAGTGTTGCCCTGATGAGTAGAAGAAACGAATCCGGTTGACACGTTTACAACTAATGCAGTGTATTTTCTTTTTTTTACTATATATTTTGGTCTTGCTCCGGTATATTTCTTCGTTTTAAACCATATGTATATATACAGAGGAGCCGTTCCACGAGAAAACCAACATTGTGGACTCGTGGACTCTGCGAAAAGTATCGACCCGGATCAGCCTAAGCATGCCGCACAGTCTAACCGGGACAGACATTTGTCGCCTCTTGTAGATTTTCTATTTCAGGAATCATTATTCTATACATCTATCCCCCTAAGACGGAATGTGTCACCCCGGATTAGCCTGCGCGGACTGCACATGCTGATGCGGATCGATACATTACGCAGAGTCCATAATGTTGGTTTTCTCATGGAAAGGCTCATATATAAACACTGGACAGGGATTAGTAACGCAGGTGTGATCCACAAAGTGTACAATACTTCTTAAAATTGTGATTAAATTCCCTAACTTTCAGAGACGATTCTTTGCGACGTTGTAGAATACGACTGTGTTAAATGGTATGGGGCGACGCTGTAGATTACTACCATGTTAAATACTATAGGGCACGTTGAATACTTAAGCCGTACTCTCGGATGATTTTGTTTTATTAGTGTTTTACACCGTTTTCAACATTATTTCAGTTACATCGCGGTGATAGTTCATAATCGCTGGGTAAACCAACCAGTATCCTACTACTAGTCCCGGGGGTACTTAACCATCGCCGCAGCGAGCGGAGATCGAACACGGGACGTTCGGTTTAAAATCCCTTACGGTCATTGCTCATACATCTTTTCTCTACGGAATCCGACCTCAAAGACCTAAAAGACGAGTGTAGAAACAGATCGATTGGAAGATCCATACTAATTCATTCGAATATTCTCTGTATGTCGGAGGCTTCTTCAACGCGTCTTTGACTCGTTAGCGAACAGTGCAGAACCATATCAGACTTCACGATTGCGAAGAGAGATCTAGATCTACACTAATCGACAATGTCCCATGGTTAGCTTTGCCTGGAGCGACATTCACTTGAAAAGCGTCGATTCAGATCAGATTATAACGATGGAACTGATTATGATTTATATTCATGTTTGAATGACAATTAACACAACGCTACCTCTGATCGCCAATGTCCCACGGTTAGGTTTCCTGGAGCGACGTTCACTTGAAAAGTGTCGATTCAGATCAGGTTGCTAACGCTGCAACTGATTATGATTTATATTCGTGTTTGAATGACAATTAACACAGAGTTAATTCTGATAAGACAAACAAAAGCGACGGAAACACGGCGATTTTGCGTTGTGTTTACGCCTTTAGTATGGCGCGACCGGTGTTCTCCTTTACACTCCTTTAGTATTGGCTTGGTATAGTGGTTTGGAAGAGTCAACAATGATTTACTTAGTAACTTAACACGGATCGATGATTAAAACAACAGGGGGTGTTTTGGTGTTTTACGCCGCTTTTAACAATGTTTTGAGTTACATCGAGGCGTTTCTTGTGTAAGTTATCAGTACTACTGGTCCATTAATCCTGACAGCACTGAGTCAGTCCCAATGCTAACCACCAAGAAGGCAAAGTCATTGCTACCGTTTTTAAAGTATTTGGTATGACCCGGCCTTGTATCGAACTCGCGACCCCCCCACAACTAATGTGGACGCTCTGACGCTACACCAACCGAGGCGGTCCTTGTTTAACCATTTCCCTCACATAGACGCTTTTTGACGCCTTTGCAGCAGACGGATTTTTGAAAACATAGTGACAAAAGAAGAAATTGCTCAAAACGAGCAATTCTTCTTTTGCCACAATGTTTTCCACTTTTAGTCATAGGTTATCCATTTAATTATAAAACAATTCTATTTTTTGACAAAATATGTTCAAAGTCGTCTGCTGCAGAATATCCGTATGAGGGAAAGGGTTAAGACAAGTGAATGACACTTACACATTATATACTTACTATTGTTTTGTTTTAGATTTCTACTTTGATTTCCAAAAGGACAATATTTCTAATTTAACATGATATATATTTGTTCAATGAAACAAACACACAAACGTCACTCTTTTCTACTAGGAACGTAGATAAAATTGTTCAAAACTCAGATATCTTTAACCCATGGTTAAAGTATCCAGGTTTTGATCTTATCTACGTCCCTGATTTTACGACGTTATTCTCGCCAGTGTTCACTTGATCATTGTTTTGTCTAGTTATATTAAGACCAGAACAAGAAATGCAAAAGACTAAGTCGGACTCATAAACATGTATACCAGTTTATAGTATAAGTCTTCTATTCAAATGAAGTACATACCTTATATTGTGTATTCCAAAATATAAAAATAAGTCGTAAAGTATATATCCTATGTTTCAAATCAAACTCTCAGATATAATATTTCAATATATTAAATTGTAACCATTATTTAAACGCTCTACGTATTTTTCACCTTCTACTATCTATTACGTCTAAAACTGTTTTTAAAATGTCTTCCTTGTTATGACGATTTATAGAATCGGTAAAACTATACCCGAATAAAAACACACAGGTCGTCACATGACCCGCATAGGATAGATTAACCCTTTCCCTCATATAGACGCTTTCTGACGCCTCTGCAGCAGACGGCTTTTTGAAAACATAGTGAGAAAAGAAGAAATTGCACAAAACGTGCAATTTCTCCTTTTGCCACAATGTTTTCCACTTTTTGTCAAAGGTTATCCATTCAATTAAGGAGATTTTCTATTCTTTGACGTCTGCTGCAGAAGTGTCGTATGAGGGAAAGGGTTAAGGGTCGTCTACTTCGAAAAAAAATGTCTGAAGAAAAACCTGGACTTTGTTAACACATCTAATCAAGATAGATCTGATGTTTAGTTTGAGAGGAAACTAAAGTGAGAAAAGGGAGATTTTGCTCATACGGAGAAATGTCTCATTTTTTTTCGGAATTGTTTCGAAATTCGTCTGCTGCAGTTGTGTGAACCAATACTATCGGTGAAGGATAAAGGGTTAGAATAATACATTAAACCCTTTTGTCTGTGAATAACGCTATAGATATTACTCTTTAATATCCTTTCCCTCATACGACAAATTTGCAGCAGACGACTTTAAACATATTTTGTCAACAAATAGAAAATCTCTATAATTGAATGGATAACCTATGAATAAAAGTGTAAAACATTGTGGCAAAAGGAGAAATTGCTCGTTTTGATCAATTTCTTCTTTTGTCACTATGTTTTCAAAAGCCATCTGCTGCAGAGGCGTCAGAAAGCGTCTATATGAGGGAAATGGTTAATATCCTTTGAACCTAATTCCTAATTCTGATCCTATAGATCTAGAGCCAACAGTTTTGGCGAACGGTATTTACTAAGATCGGCTCACACATGTTTGCAGTAAAATCTTTGACGTCATCGTCCGCTTCTAATTCCGTGTTTTGGAACGAACATTAGTACCATGGTATTAAAACGTTTTCATGAAATGTAACGAGACCGTCGAATAGGTAAAATTATAATTGATTTAGACTTAGTAATTCCTTTATAAATGTAAAGATTAAATATTTAGACTTTAGCTATTCTTTTTAAAATTTAATGATTTGATATTTAGACTGTAAATTTATTCTTTAGAAAGTGTAATGATCATATATCATGAATTAAAATCTTGAAGTTTGTGTATAATATTTCAAGTTAACATACACAGTTATTTTCATATTGGGAAACACCCTGGAAATAGAAATGAAATAAATTGTTGACGAATGATTGAATAGGGTTTAACGACGTTTTCAACAATTGTTCAATCATATCACGGCGGCCAGTTCACCTACCCATGGTTTTCCAACATCAGTACTCCACACAACACTCTTTCCAAACAACTGGCTGCTTTTCCACATAGACTGTAAGCTCATTGGTGGAAGACGAGTGACGCTTGTCACAGTGACTTTTTTGTCAAACGTCGGAAAGAATAATGGCCGACGTGGGGTTCGAACTCACAACCCCTGGATTGACAGCACTCGTCGCAACTGTTGGCTCTGGATCTATAGGATCATAGTAAGGCACTCTCTGGGCGTGTTCTATTCCCCGTTTATTTTCTCCAAGCCCCCACTAAGTGAGTGATAGGGGACGAAAGGCTCCTGTGGAAGAAGCAGAGAAACACGCTGTTCCACTCCAGTGTGAGAAACAACGGCCTTTTCGTAGCGCCGTTGTACCGACTGAGCTACCGGGGCTCGGCCAAATGTTTCTTATTTCCACAATGCTTTGACAATTCCGTTCTAAGAGAAATGATGAGAACGTTACAAAAAATATATCATTTTCTCAAATGTAGCTCTTAGTATTTGGGTTTAGGTTCATGTTTTAATTCAGTTGACCTTTACTACTTTGCCTCAACGTTTTTCATTAATAATATGAAATATGGCAACATTTTCCTTCATACAACAAATTTCAATGAGACGACGTTGAAAACACAAATGCCAAAAATAGAAAGATCTCTTTAAATGAAACTAAAATTATTGAATGGAATTGAAAACTGTGGCAAAATTAAAAATTGCTCTCTTGAACAATTTCTCCATTTGTCACAACGTTTTCAAATGTCATCTGCTGCAGAGGCGTCAGAAAGCGTGGGTATGTGATAAAGGATTAATATACTAAATGCAAATTTAAAGAAATCTTCCATTTATTCAAAAGTTCCCAGATTATTGATGCAATCACAATTTCAAACAAAACTCTTTTATTTAATTATTGGTCTTTATCAAGATTTAAAAAAGAAATAAGTGCATTCCATTCGGGTGTTGAAGAGATCAAATTGTCCATATTTGTTCTTGATAAAGACCAAGTGGTCGAACATTTGATAATCAAATAGTTTTATTGAGTTTCCGTTGGAAGACCTTATATACACAATTTCAAAGTTTACCAATTCACATTTTACTCTTATATTTTTGGATTGAATTTAAGAATATTTTCAACATTTTATATTAAACTTCAGAGGCTGTGGTGAAGTAGGTAGAGCGTCCATCGAGATCAGGAAACCATGGTTCGAATCCCGGACGGGTCATACGACATTCCTCAAAACCTGTATTAGTAACTTCACTCATTGGTGTTCATTGTGTATGTGATAACGTCATAACGGTAAGCCTCGGTGGTGTAGTGGCAGATGGTCCTCTTTCGGGACGGACTCTGTGGTCGCCTCCAGTGCGGGAGGTCGCGGGTTCGATCCCCGGTCGGGTCATACCAATGACTTAAAAATGGTAGTAATGGCTGCCCTCCTTGGCGCTCAGGATTGTTGCGGGGTTAGCATTACGACCGAATGGCTGGTGTCGGATTACATGGACCAGTAGAACTGGTAACTTACCCAGGAAATGCCGTGGTATAACTCAAAACAATGTTGAAAGCGGCTTTAATACCAATCAACTAATCAATCAATCAGTCCTCCTCGGGTAAGGGAGGTCGCAGGTTCGATCCCGGCGGAGTCACACCTTAGACTTTAAACATGGTATTGATGCCTTTCCCTCCTTGGCGCTCAGGGGTTTGGGGTTAGCATTACGACTGTTTCGCTGGTGTCTGTGTAAAGGGGACATTGTTATATATTGACAGTTAAGCGTGATATACTGTAAAAAAAAAGACGTAAGAATGTTCTTTAAATATACCAGAGTAAGCCGTTATAGAAAGACGAACCTTTATAACCCTTTACGGGATATGAATGTTTGTCTACCTTCAAAATATTGAAAACGGAGGCGTAAGTTTGTCGCAGGTTTGAAAACATTGAGGAGAAAAAGAAGTAGTGCTCATTATTATCAAAGTTGTCCTTGCTGCAACGATGTTTTTTGAAAAGGGTCCAGCGTAGAGAAATCGACGTTGAAACGGGATAAATGAACTAGCATTTCCTGTTATAATCGAGTTCAATCTCACTGAAATCAAACCAAATTGGTTCGCTATACGTATATATTGTATCTGACGACACCGTATAAAAGGTCTTCTCGAATTGACCTTATATATTTAAACATTCCTGGTTTCCATACAATCGGAACATTCGACAATCTTAGCTTGTCTGTCCCTTCTATTGATATGGATTGCTTCCATAAATCAATCTCCCCGTTTAGAACTACCTGATGTTCTAGTTTTAAAGATGTTTTCTTCAAAAGCAAAGTTATAGCTTAACTGAGTAAGCCTAACGATTTACTGGGCGACACTTTTGATTGGCTGACACAAAGGTCAATCTGAGACCACGTGTACCAGGCAGTCATCGTATGTACGAGCGATTATTACTGTATAGCGATGTCTGGGTCTGCTATTTTTTACATTTAATCGAGTTACGGCAGCAATCTAGTGGTAAATCACGGTTTTTAACAAGCAATAAACAAACCCTTTACATTGTTTACTTCTTATATACCAGATATTACAACTGTTAACCTATAACTTTGCTTTCAAAGCAAACATCTTTAACCCTTTCCCACATACAACAAATCTGCAGCAGACGACTTTGTAAACATCTGGGCAAGATTATGTTATATCTTTATTAGGGAATGTTTAATAATTAAAAAGGAGTTGAAAACATTGTGGCAAAAGGAGAAATTGCTCGTTTTGAGCAATTTCTTCTTTTGTCACAATGTTTTCAAAAGTCGTCTGCTGCAGAGGCGTCAAAAAGTGTCTATATGTGGGAAAGGGTTACTACTAGAACATCAGGTAGGTATATCTAAACGGGGAGTAGTATTTATGGACATGCAGACGGGGTAGTCATTACATAAACCCTTTTCGACGTACAGCAAATCTGAAGCAGACGACCTTGAGAACATCTAGACAAAAATATTAACTGTATAAGGAAAGTTAAGCAGACTTGAAAACATAATGGCAATAGAAGAACCTGCTCATCACAAGCAAATTCTCCTTTTGCCACAATGTTTTGATAATGTTTTTAAAAGGTCGACTGTTGCAGATGCCTAAGATATCATATATATGAGGTAAAGGGTAAAGCTAAGTAAAAAAACGGAGGGGATGTGGGTGGGGGGAAGTATTTATTCATATTTAGACGAGCAGACAATACTTTATGTGGATACAAATGATAGCTGAATTGAGTTGAGTGTTGTATTGTCGAACACGTGTAAACAGGTCTAGTTGATAAACAACCCTCCTCCTGGAACTAACCCTTTCCAAAATACAGCAATTCTTCTTTGAAAACAGTTAGTCGAAAATATGGAAACTCTCTAAAAATGAAAAGGACAATTATTGAATAAAATTTTGGCAAAAGCAGACATTACTCATTATGAGCACTTTCTTGTTTTTGCTATTAAGTGTTTAAAGGTCGCCTGCAAGTGGGAAATGGTTAAGTGAATTTATTTGACAGATAAGATTGAATTTCTTTACGAGTCGAACACTTCTTTACAGGTTAAACTAATACACAATCCTCTTCGTGGAATAGAGACACAATTAGATAACATCGTTTAACCCTTTCCCTCATATAGACGCTTTCTGACGCCTCTGCAGCAGACGGCTATTTGAAAACATAGTGACAAAAGAAGAAATTGCACAATATGTGCACTTTCTCCTTTTGCCACAATGTTTTTCCACTTTTTGTCATAGGTTATCCATTCAATTATGGAGATTTGCTATGTTTTGACAAAATACGTTCAAAGTCGTCTGCTGCAGAATTGTCGTATGAGGGAAAGGGTTAAATGCCACAAACTCTTTTAGTTTAGGATAAATCCTTTACAGACGGCATGTAATTCTTTTCATACTGAAAAAATCTTTAAAAAGAGAAATAGCTCGATCTGAGCAATACGCACTTTTTCAAATGAAGGTTTCAATTTTGTATCCCAATTTTTCTTCCAGATAGGAAGTAGTTTTTAAGATTATTCTAAAAGCAAACGAACTCTAAAAGACCATACCGGGTCAATGTAGGGTCCGCAGACAAGTCTGATTGAATCCTTCCCTTTTAAGTGTATGTAGCCGAGTCTCGGTAGCTCAGTCGGTAACGACGCGGGCTGTCAATCCAGGGGTTGTGAGTTCGAATCCCGTCTCGGCCAACTTTCTTTCCGACGTTTGACAAAAGTCATTGCGACATGCGTCATTCGTCTTCCACCAATGGGCTAAGTCTATGTGGAAAAGAAGCCAGTTGCTTGGGAAGATTGTTATGTGGAGTACTGGTGAAAGAAAACCAGGAAACACATGAGTAGGTGAACTGGCCGCCGTGATATGACTGAGAAATTGTTAAAAACGGCGTTGAACCCCAATCAATCAATCAATTAAGTGTATGTATTTGTTTTTATATGGACTCAACAGTGTTAACTTTACCAACCGTGTCTACTCAATTCGATTTAACTCATTTAGCCGAATCTATAGCTCAGCAGGAACTATTTGCAAAATAACAGTGGGGGAAAAGGGGAAATTGTTATCAGTACCATCAGTTTCATCTAAAGCTTCAATTTTACCAAAAAATTGATTTGAGCCGTTCCAAGAGAAAACCGACATTGTGGACTCTCTCTCTCTCTCTCTCTCTCTCTCTCTCTCTCTCTCTCTCTCTCTCTCTCTCTCTCTCTCTCTCTCTCTCTCTCTCTCTCTCTCTCTCTCTCTCTGTCTCTCTCTCTGTCTCTCTCTCTCTGTCTCTCTGTCTCTCTGTCTCTCTCTCTCTGTCTCTCTCGTGCAGGCTGACCCGGACAGACACTTTTCGCCTCCTATGGATTTTCTATGGATATGCGCAGGCTGATCTGATACATTACACAGATATCATAATGTTAGTTTTCTCATGGAACGGCTCATTCAATCATGAAAAGATAAACAGATGAAAGTAGTATATATGGTAATTGTATAAACGTTTCCTCTTTCCCACATGAATAAGGTCTATAGAAGACGACTTTGAAACTGACATCCTGGCAAAATATGGAAATTGTTTTGAAAATATTGTGGCAGAAAGAGGAAAATGCTCCTTAAGATGTTTTTAAATGTCGTCTGCTGCAAAGGCGTCAAGAAATGTCTGAAAGTCGGGAAAATGCTAAGCACGACCTGCTTGAATCCTATGTTATGCTCATATATGTCCTGGAACCTGACCTGCACAAGGTTTTCCACTAGACACACGTTTGAAGTGTAGACTAAAAGCCGTCGTCTATGTCATTGTATTCAAGTATCGAATTACATATTACAAAGTATTGGAAAACAGTTTGAATATTTACATGTACACGTAAAACCATTTCAAAATATATTGGTCGATAGATCGAATGTAAGATACTAACCTTGTACCCGGCCGGCGTACGTTACTATATTTAGTTCTCTTATTTAGTTTAACCCTTTCCCGCATACGACAATTTTGCAGCAGACGACTTTGAACGTCTTTTGTCAAAACATAGAAAATCTCCATAATTGAATGGATAACCTATGACTAAAAGTGGAAAACATTGTGGAAAAAAGAGAAATTGCACGTTTTGTGCAATTTCTTCTTTTGTCACTATGTTTTCAAAAGGCCGTCTGCTGCAGAGGCGTCCGAAAGCGTCTATATGAGGGAAAGGGTTGTCTGGCATGAACAACGGGGCGGAGAGGTTTTTATTTTGTTTTGAGCAACGGCATGCAAAATTAACTATTTGGCGAGCATATGGCGATAAGATTGGTCATCTCTCTATATATATATATATGAGCCGCTCCACGAGAAAACCAACATTATGGACTCTGCGTAATTTATCGAAGGAGATCATCCTGCGTAGTCCTCGCAGGCTAATCTGGGCCGACACATTCCATCTCAGGGGGATATACATGTAGGTATAGAGTAATGATTCATGAAACAAACACAAAACACAGGAGGCGAACAGTGTCTGTCCGGGTTAACCTGCGCGGCATGCTTAGGCTGATCCGATCGATCCTTTACGCAGAGTCCACAATGTTGGTTTTCTTGAGGAACGGATCATAGCACACACACACATATATATATCGATAGTGCATGTTTAGTAAACTTGTTGGTAAAATGAACAGCGGACCAATATAACTTGATTGTTGGAATTGAAGCAAACTAGTTTTGATGAGACTGAAAGGTTTAATCGATTGTCGCAATAGCCTTGCAAAGGTCGTCGCCAATATTGGTGTGTGCCTGATCCGATAATTCAGTTCAATTCAAACAATTCAATTTCGTTTAGTATTAGACTTGAACAACAAACTTGATCCGCGCCACTTCCTATTTACATGCGTTACAAACTATAGTAAACAACAAAAACTAACAAAAAGAAAAACAATATACACAAAGAAAAGAGAGAAAAAAACAATAATATGAAAACACGAGAAAGAACAAAAAATATATATAATGGTCTCCAGTCAATTAGAAACAACTCAGTCAAGGTTGTATCTAAAAATAGCTACTGTTAAAATACAAATTTATGGTAATGAAAACCTTTCTTTCCATAAAAATGAAATAAAAGTTAAACGAAGTCCACAGATACATTCGTGAAAGTAAGCGATTCTGACTTATGTGAAAAGTTTCAATATCAATTCATTTTCAATTCTTAATAATATTAGCCGTCTCGCGAAAAAAAACAACAGTGTGGACTCTGCGTAAAGTATCGACCCGGATCAGCCTAAGCATGCCGCGCAGGCTAACCCGGATAGATACTTTTCGCCTCCTGTGGATTTTCTGTTTCAGGAATCATTACTCTATACCATATCCCCCATGAGACGGAATGTGTCGGCCCGAATCAGTCTGCGCGGACTGCGCAGGCTGATCCGGGTCGATACATTACGCAGAGGCCATAATGTTTGTTTTCTCGCGGGACGGCTCATATTGATAACCAAGATCAGATGCTGGTATATATATATATATATCAGTTTATATAGTCTTATAACAGTTCATGATACAATTTAAAATTGATTTAGCTACACTCCAATTATCTTTCGTTTAATCAATACGTACGTATCTCTTTTCCTCTTTTAATGGCTATTTACCTAATACATTTTGTGTATTTATATTGTACTTTGTAAACAACTATAAAGTGATCTGTCGCCACGATATAATGTTGATGACGGCGTAAAATCCCAATGAAACAATAAAACAAACCTAATGGAGAGGATCTATATAACATTTAAGCTTTGGTCTAATCCTTGTCGCACTAATTGTTTTATATCGTATACATTGAGCCTTACTATATCGAATACAATATGTTTAAAGTTTTAAACTAAACTGTTCAGGTACAGGCCTTTAATTAACCCATTATCCAGCTAAATTTCCTACCACGCCTTTCCAATACCGATGATATAAGGGAGATAACCAATCTGGCCTGAAATTTGGGTTGAGTAATAGTTACTAGCCCTTAAACAGTATCTAAACCAATACGTCTTTATAGGAAATGGTTATTTTTCATTGTTATGTAATAGACAGTCGGCTTCTCGTACTAAAGTTCCGGGGTTCCATTCCCTTGATGAACGTGTTCTACTTTTGGGATTCAGGAAGCAGACATCGAGTCGGGGTGATTAATATAAGCTGAGACCTTGTTTCGCAATCGATGTGAAATAAATTAGTTTAACTAAACATTACTGAAAGTTTTTCAATGTTTGTTTGCAAAAATACGACATTTATCGTTCTATTTAGCACTCTATCACGTGAAAAATACATAAATAACCGAAGTTGCTGAAATGTATACAGCTTTGTAAGTGTCTTTGAGTACAAACAGAGTTACCATAACTTTCCGCGAAATTATTGATACCCCTTTTTATTGGCGCATGCAAACTGTTTTTATACTTTCATTTCAACATTCTAATTAAGGGCATTAACTTAAGTTTCGATATCTTATCCGCACAGCAATTATGCCTTTAGATGAACGGTTTGTTCATCGTTACCAATAAATGATTGCATGGAGCTCAACGCCGAATTCAACAATTATTCAGCATATCATGGCGGCCAGTTCACATACCATCGTGTTTCCTGGCTTTCGCACACCAGCACTCCACACAGCAGTATTTCCAAACATCTTACTGCGTTGATACATGGACTGACAGCCCTTTGGTGGAAGACGTGTGACGGTTGTCGCATTATCTTTGTCAAACGTCAGACAGAATGTTGATCCAGACTGGGTTCGAACTCACAGCCCCCTGTATTGACATTATTGTATTACATATGTTTGCTGTTATTATTTCTTCCCTGCTAGTCATGGCATATAATTTGTAAATACATTTATTTTATAAATCGTTGTCTCTTTATAAACCATTTGATTGATAACACATTTCCAAAGGGCGCCGCCATAATTGGCGTTTAACTGAGGACGACCCATATATGAACTTTCCTTCAGCCAATCAGGTTCTTGCTTTCAAGGTTGTGAATCCGTTTTCGTGGAAAGTCTATATTTAGATTTTCTTTTCGTGGAAAAAATATAATATATTTAGTTGTTTTCGCGTGAAAGATAATATGGGCTGTTTCACGAGAAAACCAACATTGTTGAC
Source organism: Serripes groenlandicus (assembly GCA_031761405.1). NCBI lineage: Eukaryota > Metazoa > Mollusca > Bivalvia > Cardiida > Cardiidae > Serripes > Serripes groenlandicus. The sequence goes on from JASEVX010000015.1 coordinate 5,374,123, forward strand.
TCTGCGTTAAGTTTTGATCCGGATCAGCATAAGCATGCCGCGCAGGCTAACCCGGACCTACACTTTTCGCCACCTGTGGATTTCATTACTCTATACCTCTATCCACCTGAGACACAATTGTTGGCCGGATTAGCCTGCGCGATCTGGTCGATACATGTATACGCAGTCCATACTGTTGGTTTTCTCGTGAAACGGCTCATATATATCTAGACATCCAAATCCTGCGATCATAATTACTTTACAACGCTGTCAAGGAGATAGACATGGCTGAACACACGCCAATGAAACAGTCGGGTATCTTAAAGGGACTGAATCCCATATGAGAAAAAAGCGAAAAAAAAAAGAAAATTGTTAAAAAGTGCTATTACCGAATTGACAATCTCCTTCCCAGAGTTGTTTTTCCTTACACTCACGCATACATGAATGTAATGAGTCGATAGTGTTAGAGGATGCCGAATTGAATCCACAAATTCAAATGAGCAAGAGGAAATTCAACGGTATTTTTAAACGGGAAAACACGGAGCGGACGTTTTTTTAACTGCTTATTTCCTATGAAATAATGAAAAAGAAGACTTGTACGACCTTCTACAACATTCCGTTACATATATATAGACGTATTTTGAATTAATTAGAATAAGAATAAAATATAACGATTTTGGACCATTATGGTGTTCAGTCCCTTTAAAAGAGTTGCCATATCCTGTCGGAAGAAATGCCAAACCGTCTTGTGTAGTCTTTGATATGACACGACCGGGAATCGAAACTCCGCCCTCGAGGTGGATGTTCTAACCACTCACATTCTATATATAGGAGTATTTCATTAGCGTTTATTTATTATCCCTTTTAATTAACGAGTTTACTGAAAAGATACATGTATGCCGCGAGCCTTGGCGAAAGTCATATTCAGCTTAGTTAACGAGTTCATTAAAAGTGATAATAGATAAACACGAATTGTTTATTCTATTTTTAACATAAAGTGATTTGTGATGCGTATTTCAAAAAAAATATGTACATGAAATTTGCCGGTTTGGGAGCCTAAGTGACTAACGTTATAACGTCAAGCCGCTGACGTGACGTCATTTTCATTGTTTGTTTTTCCGCTTTGTAACAAAGACTTCATCGTAGGACTGAAAGCCAAACTAGTAGTGTCATATGATTTTATGTAATGGGATTTTGACACTCCCAGAGATGGCTTTATTTGATAAATATGCTGAGTATACATGTATTTATAATGTATTTAGATTATTCTATATTATTGGAGGTACATTGTGTATAAACCCCAAGTTTTCGAGGCGTCATGTTTATTTACCCTGTTGTGTCCACTCAACCGTAGCTGTCTTGTCTTGTCTCAGTCATCAGTCAAAGTCAAAAAACGTCTGTCTTGCTTTGCATCCTTGGTCCAACTGGGCCATCTTGAGCGTTTTCGGCTTTTGCAATCCAGTTACTCGAGTATAAAATCTGGACATGCGTAGTACAGGACACGAGTAACCATTCACGAAAGCCTAACCCCAGTCTTGTATTGTTTACAAAATGGCGACCTTCTGTGCATCAGCCGTCGCCATCTTTGATATCGTGTTACCCGTCAAATAGTGGGGTCGTTCTAGTCGAGTAGATTAGAGATTAAGCGCATGCGCAGTTCGCTTACTCGATACGTTCGACTTTCAACTCCAGTTACTCTCGTTACGCGAGTAAAGAAGTCGCAAACGCTCCTTGTAATCACACATGGGGCTTGTTCCTCAACACTGGGTACCAGAGTTTTCTGGGCCCTGCAACTGACCAAAAGGAATGGTCTAAAACACAAAGAGCATTACAAAGACTTTCATTACAACCCTGCATGCAAACATTAGATACACATGTATCTGGAATTCACTAATCTATCTATCTATAAACAAGAATTGTAAATTATTTTGATCATTTTATTTAAACGAATAAAAGCGGATCGCTAACAAAATAAGAACATTGGTATAAATGTAAGTGAAAGGTAGATCTAGTAGACATAAATATATAAAGGAAAAAATATATATTTACAAAGACAAATATTATAATAAAAAAATAGATCTGCTTAAAAAAATAGTCTTACGAAAGATATTGAAGCACAAGAATAGACTGTGTTGATGGGAAGGCTGATCGCATTGATACCAAATATACTTGTGCTTGTTTCATAACGTAGAACTATCACTGAAGATGATAAATACCCCCTAAACAGCACCTTGACCGAAACCATAACTTAATAAGTAAAAGGGCCATAACTCTGTAAAATAACAATTGTGACCCCTTTAGGATATGCACATCTCCTCTGCTGCAGATTTGTTGTATGTGGGAAAAGGTTAATGACATGATGTTTTATTGTTTTTTCATCAGTATTCCAGTAACATCAAGGTGGTTCCGGTGTTATCTACCAGTGCTACCGGTATGATTTACCAGTACTACCGGTATGATTTACCAGTACTACCGGTGATATTTACCAGTACTACCGGAATCATTTATCCTGACACCGATGTATCAGTGACAATGCTAATCCCCAACACTGAGCGCCATTGAGGGAATACATTTAAAGTAGTTAGTATGACCTGCCAGAAGCCGTAACCGTCGTCTCCCGTTCCCACGGCGGACGCTCGTACCAATACATGTATAACGATCAATTTGGTATTTAGGTAACCGTTAGCTTATGAACAAGCACTCAATATCAAAATTATAATTTCCATTTGGCGTACTTTTTACTGAGAAATATTCCCCCAACATACCCCCCCCCCCCCCCCCCCCCCCCCCCAAAAAAAAGAATACATGAAAAAAATGTAAAAGAAAAGTAAAGAAACACTCTTTGTCTATCCTTATATAAATTCGTACCATATAAGAGACATATTATAACCAATGATGAACATTCTCATGAACACTTTTTTTAAAAAAAAACCCACATAAATCTTATTTACTAGAAAACAAAAGCAGATACAAAGTTTGCGTAGTGAATATGCAATATGGTCAATCATACTCTCAAATCAAACTAGCGTCTGGTATACTGAAACACTACTTACTGAAATTACTTCACGATTTGCAAAAAATATCAATAATAATAATAATAATAATAATAATAATAATAAAAAAAAAATATATAATAATAAAAATAATAATAATAATAATAAAAAAAAAATAAAAAAAAAAAAAAATAATAATATTGAATCACTTGTGTCATAGGCATAACATGTTTGATGCCTACACAGGAAAAAATAAATCTAGATCTTACACTGAAACAAACAGTTATCCTCCATATCATGTAATCCGATTACTTCAGAAGACCGATTTTAGAAATGCAGTTGTTCGACATATATCTTCAAATGTCTACGGTCAATTGGTTTTAACAACAGGAACTGTACAACATATATCGAGGGCTTGGCGTGAAACGGTTGTAACTAAAAAATCTATTTTGAAAACACTGGTCTAGGAGGCAATTTTGACTCATTTGTAAACAATGCAAATTTAGGTGCCATTGCTCAGAACGAGCAATGGCACCTAAATTTCCATTGTTTACTAAGAAAAAATTATTGAACGCTTATAAAGACTGTATGGCGAGTTGATTAAACTTGGTAAAAAAAAATACGTATTTTAGTTACAACCGTTTCACGCCAAGCCCTCGATATAGTAATCACATTTATACACATTATAAGAGCCAGTGCATGATAATAGGTACAGGTCATTTCGGATCATCTCTGTCTGATCAGAAGGCACACACGTTGACAGAATATTCTTACACGTTTATGTAAGTAATATGTGAACAGCGTAGATCTTGATAAGACCGTATGGTTGCACATGCTATTCTGGATCTATAGAGCACACAAAAGCTTACGTGTACCTTTTTTCCGTGCACTGGCTCAAACGTACTTGTGGAAGACTTTGGTACAGAGGTAGAGCGTGGGCCTCTTGTACCAAAGGTCCCGGGTTCGAATCCCGTGATGAGCGGGTTCTGCCCCTGGGATTTTTCCACACAAACGGCGCGAGTACTGTTTAAGTTTCCAGTAAGCAGACATCGAGCGTGATTAATACAAGCTTAAAGCTTGTTTCGCAATCGATGTAAAATAAATAAGTTTAAACTTGAACTTAAACATACTTGAAACGAGTCGAAAACATTCGAAAACAGAGATTCGGAGATTTTAACTACATTGTCAATTTAGAGCAAATGACATATTATATTTCTTCAGTAGGTAACGTTGTTTCAATAGAAGCTTACAACACTATTTGAATATCCAATTGACAAACGGGGAAACTCTGAAAATAGTTCGCGTCAGAACAGGCTGATCTAGATCTTCCCCGATCTTCAAGTCCAAAAAGTTAAAGTTTCTACTCGCAGATTAATGATTAATTTGCTAGTATAAAGTATCCTGTTTCCCGCAGCTTGACAAAGGAGGGGTGTCAAAAAATACTTTATTCAGTATTTACATTTTGCGGACTTAAAACTCATGCTTCCATTTTCAACAACAACAACAACAACAACAACAACAACACTTTAGTCCATTAAACAGCAACAACATACACACGCCAGTAAAGCTATGAGACAACATTCTGTACTGTGGTCCTTACTGCGCCGTCTCTCTTGCGTACTGTAAGTAGAGAGAAACATAATTATATCACAGACTGGTTCTTTAACTCTTTCAGCGCCAAGTTTCCTAAAGTAGATCAGTCTATGTTTAAAAATCGGGCGGCTCCAGGTTTCATGCATTATGGAAAATTCTGGAAAATGTTGATAACTCCTTGTCAGATGACTGACCTGAATTTATATTGTTGGCAAAAACCTCAATATTTGCGCTGACAGAGAACCATCTCCCTTGGAACAGAGAGTTGTTCGCAAGATGATTATTTATAAATTAAATGAAATATTTTGTTTGTTTGTTGTTTATTTTTTACGCGGCTCTCAAAAGCTTTCAGTAATATCACCGTGTCTCCTGGGTTGGTTACGGTCTCAGATGTCCAGATAAGGAGGGGGTATTCAGCTCTTTCCCCCACGACTTCTCTCTTATTATTAAAGCAAACCCTATGGTGTTGGTACTCAAAAGAATCGTCTCACTGAGACGATTCTTCTGAGTACCCACAACATAGGATTAGAGGGTCAAATAAGGATTTTAGAACATGCAAAACGCCCCTTATTTAGAGCTATGGTTCCCAGTACTACAAGTCTATCTAACCTGACACAAGATAGCTACTCAGGTAATGTTAACCCCGCAATCCTGATGTAAAGGAAAGACAGATTTTACTATCATGTTCACACTTTTTGGTATGACCTGGCCGGAGATCGAGCCCCATGATCACTCTCAGCTGAGGTGGACCTATGACGTTTAGTTGGGCTGTTTAACTGGGGTAATATAAAGGATAGTTTTGTGTTTGGGATGCTTCGTGTACATGTATTTTAAATGCAGACACAGACAAAGATCAGTTTTATTTTTGTTTCATACCTATACAGATTGCAAGGTAAAACCACGAACTATCCAATACGCCACAATAGAACATGACAAGGACATAACATTGCTCTGACGACCTACATGACTAACTTTAATAACACTTTTCTTTTTCTACTGCGCATATAACCAAGACATTAACGTTAAAACATTAACATTAAAGACATTAAAACGTTAAGTGTATTCTGTTTATATAACAATTTCATTCCGTGAACGTTGATGTAAATTCACCACTGGTGACTCTTTCTCTTTGTTTTCGTGAGAGGTTGGGGGTGGGGGTATCAAATCGGTAATTAAGCAAGCTTACAATGTTTTACAAAATTTGGATCATTTGGGGGGTGGGGGGGGGGGGGGGCGTCTAAGAGGCCATAAATCACGCCTACAGTATTTAAACTGATGAGTGTAGTCAGGCACCGTAACACAACTGTAAATAGTTTCAACCGTGTAGTCAGAGGCAAAACAATCTCATTAAAAATCAGACACAAAATCTTCGCCGTGCGTTTATTTGATCTGACAACACCGCATGAAAGGTCGTCTCGAATTGACCCTATACATTAAATATTCATGAGCAGGTTCTCTGTCACGTGTTTTGTCCCCAACAGACGATACCACCTGGCGGATGTTGATCGGAAAGCCGTCCAAAATAGACATAACCATCACAGTTTGTATTCTTGTTTCGTTTGCTATGTACATAACAGTTTATTGTTCAATGTTACGTTCAGACATCCAACCATTTTGTTCGATAACGTTATCGACATTTGATCAGAAATGTAGTTAAACTGAGTAGTTTATAAATTTTACAAACTCTTCTATGTAAATGATCAGAAACCCTAATTTACTGGTCAAAACATGCCATATACTGTGCGAAACATAATGATTTTGCATATGTGTACTACATTTAATGACACTTGAAAAGTAACGACTTTCAGGCATAGCGGTTACATAGACTACGTAACATGATTTACACAGTCGTACGGGCAAATTCGAAAGCGTGTCATTGGACAACACATTTCATCATTAAAACCCGTCGATTAATATCTGTAAAACCGATTAATATCTGTAAACCGATTAATGTCTGTAAACCGTTACAACCAGAGGTTCGAAAACCACTCTTCGTGTTACAGAGTTCCTTCCCTTTGGTACTTACTGTTGAGGTTGCGTCACTACGATTGTCTGTGTATAACCCTGAGGGTACCCGGGCTGGGGCTGTCCGTATCCAGGCTGGGGCTGTCCGTATCCAGGCTGGGGCTGTCCGTAACCCTGCTGGGGATAAGGCTGCTGACCGTAAGGCTGTTGCGTCGCGGGATAGCTGTGAGGGTGGGGATAGCCTTGTTGTGGGGGTGGGTACCCTTGTTGGGGAGGAGGAGGAGGGTAGGCTGCCTGTTGGCCCTGACTGTAGGCCGGTGGGGCCTCACCGTATGGAGCGGAGGGTGGTGGGTACTGCTGCTGTGACATGGCTGTAAAATACAAATGTTATACCCCTCATAAGTCCAGATTATACCATCACATAATTAAACATGGATACGTTTCATTAACAATTTTAAAATGGTAGAAATGAGAAGTACTTCTGATCTCTTCCCATTGTATTATGATCAAGTTGACATGTCACGTCTGGTTAGTTATCGAACCTGACCAAGATATTATGCCAATACACATTCTGACCAAATTTGGTGATGATTGAACAAAGGCTTAGTTATTGAGCTGACATGACACATTTTGAGTAATTTCTTTAATAAAATTGCGATAACTCTCGAGTGACTATAGCGATATGGCTAGTTATCGAACATGTCCAAGGTAATATGCCAATATACATTCTGACCAAATTGGGTGATGATTGGACAAAGGCTTCTAAAGTTATTGGGCTGACAACATACTGGACGCCGCCCGACCGCCGACCCACCCGTACGCCGCAGGTAAAACTATAACACGATCCGTTTTTTCAAAGCGGGCGTATAAAAAAACATGTTATTTAATATTAAGATGCCGAAATGCTGGAAATTATTCGAATGCTCCAGGGTGTTCATGGAACTATTCTGGGGTGGCCACTTAAGCTTACGGTGGTGTCCATGGTAAGCATTAGATCATCCCAAAGTATCCCTGAAAAGTTGCCCGAATACTCCGGGGATTTCCCCTGGATTGTCCATGTATTTTCGTATTACTCTGGGGATTTTCCTGGATTGTCCATGTATTTTTTTGTATGTTCTGTCAGAGACATATATACACACATTCTACAGCCGGGAAGTCCCACTGTTTATTTTCATGTATCAATAATGCCGAAAGATGCTGGTCTGACGGAGCAGATGCACAAGTTGATCTGTACCTACACTGTCCAAAAATGCTAACATGTACATTTTGCCATGAACTGGATCGTATATCATTTAAAATGGCGTATAAAACTTCCCTAAAGAAACCAGTTATGCATTCATCTTGTCATTTGTATCGGATATCGATTAATCCACATTGGGAATAATTGATTTATAAATAAGATGTTTATTTAATTACCTATTCTAACCGTGTATGAATGGTCGACAATCGATATTGAATACAACATTCATGGTAAACTGGTGTATTAAATACTATTTGCTAGCTTCAAATATTTAAATAGACAAATGCACTGATTTCGGGCAGTTATTTTATTTTAAATCAAAACGCTCAACACAAAATGGTAACTTCAAGTGTAAAGGGGATACGTAAATGAAGTTATCATAACGGCATTGAAGTAAACGAAATTTCGTTTTCGAAACTAAATGGCTGGTGGATTGTTTTTATGAAAATTGATTGAACGTGGATGCCTGCATACATCATTCTCGCTACTCCATCGAAACTCACTTGATGCGGTACCTTTAAGTGATGTTCGTATATATATTCGGGGTTATCGCTTCAACAGCCTTTAGTGAAGCTTGCCGTTATAATAGCAAGATACCTATTGTTATAACCGTGGACTACTAATACGTAAACTAATTAGTAGGCCTAGCCCAGATATAACTTGCGAAACTACATTATATTATATCGAAGTTTTTTTTCAATTTCATGTATTTGTTTGTACGGTGTTTTACGCCGCTTTCAATAATTTTCCAGTTATATCACGGCGTTTCCAGGGTCCATTGGTGAGTAACCAGTACTACTGATCCATTTATATATCTTGGGTTCAAAATTCCACCAACCTAACTTAACGTTAAATAATACTTAAACACTTTAAAAAATATTCTTCATTTTTATCATCCTATTATTTTGAAAAACATGAATGGCGGAATGCATTTAATTGAATGACACTAAGTTGATATAAATAGTTACCTGGTTGTATAACAATACTTATTGGGTGTGTGTGTGTGGGGGGGGGGGGGGGGGGGGGGGGGGGGGGGGGGGGAGGGGAATCCACATTCGTATCAACCTACGTTCAAGATCAGGGGTCCGAATGATGCACGCAACCGTCAGCGATCAATACATTTTTACAAAACTGTTTCTTTTAAGGATTTTGATTAAGTTAAGATTAAGAACGAAGATATTCTTTAAGTATGTGTTTCCCTTTATTTTCTTTATTTTCTGAGGGGGATATATGTGCCGTTCCACTAGAAAACCAACATATGGACTCTGCGTAATGTATCGATCATGATCATGATCAATCCGGACCGACACATTCTGTCTCTAGAGTACAGAGGTATAAAGTAATGATTCCTAAAATAGAAAATCAGCAGGAGGCGAAAAGTGCGTGTCCGGATTAGCCTGCGCGGCATGCATAGGCTGATCCGGGTCGATACTTTACGCAGTCCACAGTGTTGGTTTTCTCGTGGAACAGCTCATATATATTCAACTAAAACAATCGATTTATTGAACAATCTAAAGTTGTCATAACACTTTTCTGAATAAACACATGCTGGCCCGTGTCTTCGCTATTAACTCGAATTTGCTGTCTGCTTGAGGTAGTTTATAATTGGGAATCACGCCGTTTTCAACTGTTTATCAGTCACATCACGGCAGTAGGAGGTTACAAATACATCAAAAGTCGTCTATTAGCATAGGGAGGTAGTTTGCATATGAGTGACGCCTACGTGTTGACGTGAACTCGTCCAATTTTCAAACTGCTTGTAAAATATATATTGCGCGATCCGTGCAGGTAGATCTTTTTCAAATAAGTAAGTGAGGAATGGTAAGCGACAATTAATTAGTGGATTTCTATTGTTTTTAAATGCTAAGTTGATTAAGATGACAAAATCCATGAATTGAAGATGATTGATTGATTGGGGTTTAACGCCGGTTTCAACAGTGTTTCTGTCATATCATGGCGGCCAGTTCACCTACTCATATGTTTCTTGGCTTTCTCACACCAGTACTTCATACTATATTGCAACATTCTATCCAAGCAAGGATTGAAAATGAAGGCGAGCATCTTCTTTGCTTATTGACTTGACAATACTTTATTCTGTAACCATATTAAACATTTTCTTATAATTGCCTAGATGTAGCGATTGGAACGCGTACCAACAACAGAGGATGTAATAATTGATTGATTGGGGTTTAACGCCGTTTTTAACAATTTCTCAGTTATATCACGGCGGCCAGTTCACCTACTCATGCATTTCCTGGTTTTCTCACACCAGTACTCCACACAACAATCTTCCCAAGCAACTGGCTATGATGTAATAATAAATATAAATAAGGTATATTCAGCTATAATATTGAAGTGGCAATGGGGTAAATATGACTTTCGGTATCAGTAAGTATACAGGGTGACGTTTGTCCTACTTAATTTACCTATAAATTACCAACCTTATCCTTTAAACCTTTTCAAACATACAACCAAACAGCAGCAGACGACTTCGAAAACATAGTGGCAAAAACCTAAAAAATCTCCATAAAAGATAGCTTAATTTTCCTCATGAGCAATTTCCCCTTTGGCCACAATTATTTTAAAAGTCGTCTGCTGTAAATGCGTCAATACGCGTCTGCAGTTGGGAAAGGGTTAAATTGTTTTCTTTCATTCAGATACATTTAAAAAAGCTTATCTGATTAGGTTATATACTCGTTAGGCCTACATAGCTCAAGGTCCTCTATAGCTTGACAATTTTGACTTGTAACATCCACTCATTTTCTAATCTCGTCCATGACATAGTCCATTATTCGAGTACACGTGAAGAAGACGTATATATGAATTCTATATATATAAAGAGACCTAAATAGAAATGTATATATATGTCTCTTGATTCTATGTTTAATTCGTCTCGAATTCGAAACTGTGCATACCCACACATTAGGCTGGACATTGAAGATCACAGCAAATGTTCTAGATAAATTACCGAACGATTTCACTTTCTCCTGTCAGCTCCTACCCCGGATGTATGTTGTTGAACTGTAACCAATACACACTTGTAAAAATCGTTTATAAATATTGTCGTTGATATTCATTGTTCGTCCTAAATAACTTTAAATATAAACACCGTAAAATACCTTACCTGTGATCCGAAAGACGAAATCCGATAGGTATCCAAATAAGAACGGAAATGTGTTTAAATTTAAATGAACGTGGCTTTAGCTTACCAAGTTTTTATAAATATCAACTTACTCGTGATTATGGATTCATCTTTCTAAAAATAGATTATGTTTACGGATGTGGACAGGTGTGTATTAAAGGGTGACAAGTCGTAGTGACGTCACACGTCACGCTTCTGATGTGTTGAAAACCGTGAATGCCAACACTCGACTTGACTAAACAAGTCAAAAGGTTTCATAATTTATCAATTCCTTCTTAGTCCCTATTTACCCTTTCTCACAAACAACACATCTGCAGTTTACGACTTTAAAAACATTTAGGCAAAATCAGGAAAAATATCGATACATGGACGAATATGTTTATAATAGAGTTTTAAATACTGTGGCAAAAGGGGAATTTGCGAATTAAGAGCAATTTATCTTTGTGTCACAATGGTTTCAAACGTCGCCTGCTGCAGAGACGTCAGAAAGCGTCTGTTTGATTGAAATACTTACAGCCGTACAGTTATTTATTAAACCTTTTCACAGCAGACGCATTTTGACATATCTGTACTATCCTGGACTATTTTTTAAATAATTTTGATAAAAGGAGATAAAGCTCACATTGACCAACTTTTCCATTTGCAACGATGCTTTTAACTTTATTCATAATTACCGAATTTGCATAGTTTTGCTTAACTCTTTCCCTCATATGACAATTTTGCAGCAGACAACTTTGAGCGTATTTTGTCGATACATAGAACATCTCTATAATTGAATGGATAACCTATGACTAAAAGTGGAAAACATTGTGGCAAAAGGAGAAATTGCTCGTTTTGAGCAATTTCTTATTTTGTCACTATATTTTCAAAAAGCCGTCTGCTGCAGAGGCGTCATAAAGCGTCTGTAGCAGAAGACGTTTGATAACATTGCGGCAAAATGGTAAATTGTCGCAGTTTCTCCTTTTTCCACAATGATGTTAACTTTATTCCAAATGTTCTTTCATTTATAAATAGAGAGTGTCCATAGTTTCGACTAGATTTCTTCAATGTCGTCTGCTGCAGATTTGTTGTATGTGGGAAAGGGATAAATGACTTCAAGGTCGTTAACTGCAGTTCCTTTCTATGTGGTCAATAGTAAAACTATTAGTCCGTTCCAACCTGATGATATAGTTTGTTTGTTTGTTTGGAGTTTAACGCCGCTTTCAACAGCTTTGGTCATATCACGGCGGTCAGTGCACCTACCCATGTTTTCCTGGCTTTCCCACACCAGTACTTGCACAACATTCTTTCGAAGCCACTGACTACTTTCTCACATAAATCAGAGGTGAGAGGCAATGGGAAAAATCGCCCGAAAGAATGTTCGCCTCAACCGGGTATCGAACCCTGATGATATAGTTTAGCTGCGTTTGTGTTTTGAAATCAAACCGAGGAAAAGTTTGTATGGAAAAGAATAGTGTATTTTAATACCGAGTTGGAATTTTAACATTCGGGGAAAAGTAAAAATGGCTTATCATGAGCAATGTTCTCCTTTATTATCCTGACACTGCGTCAATTGTTGTCCGTCACAGGGAATCGGTTTTAATTTTTTCTATTTATTATTACTTTTTGTCATTTGATCCATGATTAATGTGTTATATTGCCTTATCTAAATCAGGGGCGTAGCTCCATTTAGGCACTGTAGGCACGTGCATACACATTTTTTCTAAAAATGCCCCAAAATGCAGCTGCGTCGATACACATCTGCGTAATGTATCGACCAGATCAGCCTGCGCTGACCGCGCAAACTGATCCGGCCGACACATTCCGTCTAAGGGGGGATAGCTAGAGTAGTGATTCATGAAACAGAAAATCCAGAGGAGGCGAAAAGTGTCTATCCGGGTACGCCTGTGTGGCGTGCTTAGGCTGATCCGGGTCGATACTTTACGCATAGTCCACAATGTTGATTTTCTAACGAGACGGCCTACACATTGATTATTGCCAAGCTACGCCCCTGTACATTTTTTAATGACAATTATTCTACTTTTTAACAAACGCAGGAGAGATTTAGTCGGTTGATTGAATGGGGCTTAACGCCATTTTCAACAATATTTCAGTCCAGCCATATCACGGCGGTCAGTTTACCTACTCATGTGTTTCCTAGCATTTTTACACCAGTACTCCACACAACATTCTTTCTAAGCAACTGGCTGCTTTTCCACATAGACTGTAAGCCCATTGATGAAAGACGAATGACGATTGTCACAGGGATTTTTGTCAAACATCGGAAAGAATGTTTGCCGGGATTCGAACTCACAAACCCTGCAGTAACAGCCGGTGTCGCGTCCAACTGATTCTTCTCGACGTTTGACAAATGCCTATGCGGAAAGCGTCATTCGTTTTCTGCCAATGGGCTAATACACGTATATTGTCTACGTGAATAAATCAGTCAGTGACTTTGAAAGACCGCTGTGCGGAGAGCTGTTGTGATAAAACATTGGCCGCCGTGATATGACTGATATAGTGTTCAAAATGGCATTAAACCCTAATTAACCAATAAATTAATTATACACCGCATTGAGAAATATGTTTAATTAACTATTTCCCACCTGTAGACGCATTTTGCAGCAGACCACTTTTGAAAACACGGTGACAAAAGCAGCAATTACTTAAAATGAGCAATTTCTCCTTTTGCCACAACGTTTTCAACTTTATTTAGTAATTATACCTACAGTTATTGAGATTTTCCATATTTTTTAGTAGACATTTTCAAAAAGTCGTCTGTTGCAGATTTGTCACACGTGGGAAAGGGTTAAGGACATAAACATAGACGTATTTCAAAATATCCTAAACATCAAAGGGAAGTTAATTCGGCATAACAAGGCTGGGCTACTGCTGTCATGCACAAGTTAACGTATCTGGATTTAGGGCGTAAACGAGAAGAGATACCCTTGCGTATAATTATCAAGGGCGTAGCCTGGCAATAATCAATGTGTAGGCCGTCTCGTGAGAAAATCAACATTGTGGACTCTGCGTAAAGTATCGACCCGGATCAGCCTAAGCATGCCACACAGGCGTACCCGGATATACACTTTTCGCCTACTGTAGATTTTCTGTTTCAGGAATCACTACTCTATATATCCCCCCTTAGACGGAATGTGTCGGCCGGATCAGTCTGCGCGGACAGCGCAGGCTGATCTGGTAGATACATTACGCAGCTGTGTATCGCCGCAGCTGCATTTTGGGGCATTTTTAGAAAAAAATGTGTAGGCACGTGCCTACAGTGCCTAAAGGGAGCTACGCCCCTGATTATTGCATATGCAGTTACTTAATATCGTAGTACGTCATCACAGGTGACTCTTAACAATATTTTGAAACAGTTCCCCCAAACAACACATCTGAAGAAGACGTTTTTGAAAACATCTAGACCAAAATATGGAAAACTCCTAAAAGGGAGAGTTTTATTATTGAAGACGGTTGAAAACAATGTGGTGAAAAAGAGAAATTGCTCATTCTGAGCCATTTCCCCTTGTTTTTTCCATATGTGTCTTTTGGCTGTCTGCTGCAGAGAGGGTAATAAAGCGTCTGTATGTGGGAAAGGGTAAATGACAAGTTAAATGGTGCATGATTATCCACTGTTCCTCTTTAAAAAGGTATCCTATTTTTTCCTCGTTGTTTTCATTCCAATACGTTATTATAAGATACAATTATGAAAAAAAAAAAAAAAAAAGGAACAATGCCCTATCGGGGTTGAACTCGATCTACTCAACAGAAAACTTCCCTACATACAACAATCACATCCGCATCAGACGATTTTAAAAACATATCGGCAAGAATATAGAACATCTCCAAAAATCGATGTTTCATTATTGAATGATTGTTTGGTGTTTTACGCCACTTTCAACACCTTTTCAGCTTTATCAGGGCGTTTCCTAGGTAAGTTACCAGTACTACTGGTCCTTTTAACCTGACACCAGCCACAGGGACTTGCTCCTCTAAAAATAGATATGACCTACTTCTCTATGCATAGATATTAACATATACGCTTTAAGTTTCAGAATCCCTGTATCCTGTATATGCGTTAATTGTAAATATTGCAGAACTATTTCGTGCAGCCGGATGCCTAAAAGGTTGCAGGTGATCAAGTTCAGCAAAGGCATCGAACTAGAAATGTTCACCGTGGACTTGTGTACGACTGCGAACAGCTAAATGGTTTTACATTGATTGCACCTTTTTTGGAAAGTGAATGAACACTATTCCAAATCCAGAGCCTGAAAGGTCTAACACCCTGTGGATAAAGACCAGAAGAGGTCACAATACAGTCACAGTGGTTGCCCCTAAACAGTTACATGTCAAGGGCGGTACTCCTAGCTTAATTATTACGACATAAAGAGCTTTTGACGCACCCATACTATCATTCTTTATGAGTCGAAAACATTTATCGTTTGTTTCGGGTATTTCTCCATTTCCGTGTTGTTTTAAGAGTTCGTCTTCTGTAAATGCGTAAAAAGCCGTTTGTTTATTCAACCCATGATGTATGCGTTTTTCATCTGTAGAATTGTTATTTAAGATAGGATATCGTTTAAAAGTTATCTTTAAGTAATTAAATACTTTGAAATTTTAAACAAAATCTTCTGACTATCATAACCCTCAGTCTTTTTGTACTCATAATTAAGTGAATAAATTTTGTTTTATGGGGGCTTCTATACTTGAATAACTACTTGATACTAAATGGACACTGTTTGTCACACTTGTCTTGAATCTTTCTATGACTGACTGGTGAGAAGTGCAGATCCAGATGAAGCTGGTTGATCAGGTTCTACACTGCTCATTAATGCCATAAACGTAGGTTATATATGAGAACACCAACATTATGGACTCTGCGTAATGTATCGACCCAGATCAGCCTGCGCAATCCGCGTAGGCTGATCCGGGCCGACACATTCCGACTAAGGCGGAAAGAGGTATTGAGTAATGCATCCTGAAACAGAAAATCCACAGGAGGCGAAAAGTGTCTGTCCGGCTTAGCCTACGCGGCATGCTTAGGCTGATTCGGGTCGATACTTTACGCAGAGTCCACACTGTTGGTTTTCTCGTGGAACGGTTCATATATTTACTATTTCCAATAAAATGATGATAACGTATGTACAGTCAAACTTGTGCTAAAGACCACCTTTGTATTGCAATTCTCTGTCTATAGCAACCACACTTTTAATTTCCTTATTACTCAATTTCTGCATATATGACCCTGCAATTAAGGCCACCTGTAAACAAAGGCCACCTGTGAACAAAGGTCGGATTGTTTTCTTTCAATGAATTGGATGGTTTATAAACGTTAACTAAGAGACATCATACTTACATGAACTTTTAGAGTTTCCCATTCCTTCCCGTCAGTTATATCACGATCCGAAATAGGCAATTCCAATGGTTAATAAACGATACCACAGTTTCAGGGAAACGTTACCGTTGTTTTATTTGTATATTTACACTCAACACATATAAGCATATTCACATTCCATGAGGAGCTAAACAAGACTGTTTGTCATTACATGTACATCGCTGCATGAGTCACGTCATACGAAAACCGACCTACGGGTATTGGCGAACAGCGGATATACCAACCACAATGCGAAGAGGCGCAGTCTGATCAGGATCTCCCCCCGTTTGTCGTACACGTATTATGGAAGGCTCTGGAGTAACTTAATACCGAGTGTATAGTCATGCACCTTTATCGCAAGTGCCACCGATTCCTAAACCTTCGAAGGTCGGTTTTGGTGTGGCCTTCCTGATATACTATCTCTCTGCCATAAAACACCACCAGACATGTATATTAGTGTTATTAGACTTCGTTGGTCGCGTAACGCAGGACAAAAATGTATTTTTGAATACATGA
This sequence comes from Serripes groenlandicus, assembly GCA_031761405.1. Taxonomy (NCBI): domain Eukaryota; kingdom Metazoa; phylum Mollusca; class Bivalvia; order Cardiida; family Cardiidae; genus Serripes; species Serripes groenlandicus. The sequence goes on from JASEVX010000015.1 coordinate 5,390,904, forward strand.
ACAGTTAAGATTTAGATTAATATGTATATACATAATTTGAGTTTCACCAGAATCTGCCACCCACGTTAAATATCTACATCAGCTATACAATCTGGCAACAAGCTAATGTTGTTTCTATTATATAGTACACTGATACACATTTCTGAACAGAACTGGGGGATTAATATGAGGAGTTATATTCCATGCCGTGTCTTTCATTGCACTTAATGACATTGGCCAGTCAGTATAATTTATTTTATGTCACATTTTTATCAACTCAAGTCGGCACAATAAAGCGATCACTTTACCATTTACAAACACAAACACATACAGAGAATATGGCCCAATGACGCAAGATACATTTATTTGCAATATGCATGTATTTACAAAGATACAAATGAAAATTTAATGAAAGAGAAAGTACAATATGTTGAGCAAATTAAAAAAATAAGTGGATAATATAAATTATATTCTAAAAAGTGATATTAGTCATTTTTGATTAGTGCAATTTTTTTTTTTTATAATTAATTATTCATTCGAAATAAAATTTGCAATACTCATTTAGAATGTTTTACTGTGCGACGATAATAAGTTAACAAATCGAGACATAAAATGTTATGAAATTGCTAAACTATTTACGTACGTTTACGTAAACATACGTATATTATAAATTCGATTTGCAATATAAGATGTAATGTTTGTAAAACTGAAAAACTATGGCTCAAATTGAATCCTTCGTTGTGTGTTTAAGGATATACTGACTCGACGTATTTGTGAAAAAGGTAGCAAATTGCCCTAGGAGACAGCCGTCTGGAATAGTGGCGCGAGAAAGCCAAGCGCCGTATGAGTCAGTCAAGTATGACTGTCGTGAGATAACTAGAACAAGGTTGAAAACATAATAAAAACCCATATCAATCAATCAATCAATCAATCAATCGAATTTTATTCGAATTACACCCAGATAATATTTCTTATATACGCTTTCCCACATATATAACACGTATGCAACAGACGATTTCGAACAAATTTACTAAAATATTGAAAATCTCTATCATCGAGGGTATAATTACTAAACAAAACGTTGAAAACATTATGTCAAAGAGAAAAATTGCTTATCATGAGAAATCCTCTAATTTTTTTCACACTGTTTTCAAAAAGTCATCAGCTAAAGATACGTCAGAAAGTATCTATATATGGGGAAATATTAAAGTAAAAAGAACTATATTATTTCCGTTCAAAGATTAAAGGAATCACTTCAGTCGATATGGGGCCATGCTGCTTCTCTGTTTCATCATTAAATACACGGATATGGGTGTAAAACTGGTGGGGATCCAGATCTAGCCATTTTCCTCACATACATTTTATAAAAATATATTATAGATACAAGATTCAAGATTTTTTTCACAAAAGACAAATTGGCCATCGTGTACATACAATTAAACAGACACACATATATACACACATATGTATGCATTTACCTTTTTGTCATATACATCTGTTTCCTTGTCAATTGCACATATATAAAAGAATGGAAAACAAACCAATAAGAAAAAGCGACGACAGAAATAACTACTTCAAAATACTTTTGGAGAATAACACTATTATAACACGCATTGTGTTATTGTATGAAGTGCATTTAGATGTTTCTCTGATTTGTTTCTCATCGATATGCTATATTTCTTCTTCTTTTTTTATGTTTCATAAGAGAGGGAAAATGGAGAGTTTATGCGCAAGGAATTAGGACATCTTGTCGCCGGAAGCGCCCCCATTTATGTCTATAAATAGACCAACCGGGATTGATAATGACGTAATCATTTGTAAAAACATGCACATTCGTGACAAGCGTGAATTATTAGAGTAATTATAGAAAAGTTCGGTAATATGTAAATAAATTGCATAAAATTACGTGACTGCGTACTTACAGTATGTCTATAAATAGATCAACCTGGATGAATAATTACGTAATCATCGTTAAAACACGTATATTCATGACACATGTGAGTTATTGGAGTAAGGATAGCCAATACATGGTCGGTAATATGTGAATGAGTACATACTATCACGTGACTGCATACTTACGTCAGAAAGGTCATCATACACAATACGGACTTAATTACGCCCTTTCTCACATACAACAATCGTACCGCAGACGTAAAAACATTTAGCCAAAAATAAGGAAGCTCTCTATAAACTATCTCTTCAGTAAAGGACGACTTTGAAAACATTAAGCCGAAAATGGGGAAATTCTCTGTATATTATCTCTTCAACACAACACAAGATTGGACAGCATTTATTCATTTTGTATTTTTTGTATCTTAATAAGACCAAATGGTCGAACATTTGATAAATGTTTCTCTCGCACGGGGGATAATCCATATACAAAATGAGACAGAGAAACGTTGATGTCCGAGTGATCCGATTTTATAGTAAATATGTTGATAGCAGAGCATTGACTTTATCGTTCGATTTCATTGGATAGAAAAACGAGCCCATGTTCATGAATATTGAAATATATAGGGTCAAATTTAGACGACCTTTTATGCGGTGTTGTCACATCTGATCCTATACATAGACCGCCTCGGTGGTGTAGTGGTAAAGCGTCCGCATTGGATGCTGGATGTTGTTGGTGCGATGCCGGTCCGGGTAATAACAAATACTTTAAAAATTGTAATGGTGGATTTCCTTCCTTGTCGCCCACAGTTGGTTTAACAACCTAACCGCTTGTGTCATGATAGATGGACCAGTAGTACTGATACCTTACCATGTAAACGCCGTGATATAGCTAAACAATTGTTAATAGCGGCAAAAAACACCGTGCATACACACTCCTGTCCATGAATATAGTTTTCCATTACGTTTTCATCTAATTCCAGGTGAAGAAGGAGTCGATGGGGGCGGTGTTACTAAGGATATCTACACAACGTTTTGGCAAACCGTAAAGGAAAAATACTTCAGAGGAAATATTGCCTTTGTTCCACAAATAAACCTGGGTAACTACGACCTAGGTCTTTTTACTATTCTAGGCCGCATATTTTCTCACACTACACCCCTGATGCGAGCAATACCAATTTAGATATACAGGAGTTCGTTAAATGTGATCATCTACGGGGAAATGGAGATGGCAGATTGTTCATTGGATACCATTCTGGACGACTTCTTCCGTTTCCTCGACCTGGACGACCGTGTACTCCTACAAAGGGCTCTTCAATCTTTTGATGAACTTGATGAAATCGATTCTATAAAACTTGGATATGTATTCGAGAAGTGTGAAATGGCTAATCCACCAGAGCTCGAGACACTGCGAAAAGATCTGTCAATCCTAGCTTACAACGAGTTGTGCCAAGGGCAGTCTGTCAGAAAATGGCCAAAGGTATTCCAACGACGCACCGAGAAGAATTTTGGGGTCACATGACGTTAAATCATATGAATGCTTTGTATGAAGTATTGCGAACAACTCCGGTGAAGGTGATCGAGAAGCTACGATGTTTACAATGGCCATTTCATCCTCAATCAAATGAATGCCAAGATTTCAACAATCTTAAACGTTTTATAGGCGGAATGTCCGAAGAGACACTGCTGCAGTTTTTGCAGTTCGTTACTCCAGAGAGGAAAGTACCAAACGGACAAATCATCGTGCAATTCAGTATAGCCAATGGTGTTGCAAGGGTTCCGAAAGCACACACGTGTGTTAACGCGCTTGATCTTCCAATATCCTACACCAATTATGACGCATTTCAACAAGAATTCACTAACGTTCTCTTTTCGGATGTAGCAATGGAGATGAATATGGAATAAACAATAAAGACGAAAAAACATCATTCCAATATTTTCTTAAGATCTCACAATGTCGACGGCCATAGTGTTACATCTATCTGTTCCCCGGAGGCTCCACCTTATGTCTTGGAAAGTAACGTTGGAACCAGACTAGGCAGTTGTTGCCTCCTTACACCTTTGTCATTATAGGTTAACTATATCGAAACAGAACTGAACACCAGCTGAGAATGTTTTATTATTCAAAAACTTAATATTTCATATATTTATACAACATATTTTACCAAAACCTTTAACTATTCACGTTCTAACGTCTCGAACAAAAACAGGAAATTGATAGATATGAGTACAATGTTTGAGCCACGTTCGTTTGTGTATAAAGACCACCAATGTGAGTCCAACCATCTGGTCTTTGTTCACAGACAGGCTCATTTATGCAGAAAATTGCTATTATTGGTTGGTCTTAAAGACAGGTTCGAATGTAATTAAATTAATTGAAAACTTTATAATTCATCATTTTAATTGGACATTTTTGATTTTGTTCTTGGTGTCAAACAGAGCCATTATACAGCAGCTGTCATCTTTCTGAAATTATCCATTCTCATATCTCTGTTTGCGATGACTGGAACAACAACTGTTTTACTTTTTAAATAAATGTTCAATATATTGATATTTTGATCCTTGCTTAACCGTTTTTCGTGTTATTGAGAATGTGTCACGTTTACTGCAGCATATTTGGACAGCTTGTGTTGAGGGAAAACTATCTTTTTAAATTCAGACAAGAAGTAGGACATGATAAGAAAATCGTTTATAAAAAACATACAAGGGAGGGAACAGTTAATTTTACCCGGTAAATGTACTGACAGAAAACGTAGTTTAGTCTAGAGTTACCTGCCCCTAACATGACATTATATGGACATGCATACGCCAATAACTGCGGCGCCCTTTTGAAATGGATTAACAATCAAATGGCTATAGAGACAAGCTTTTTGTCGACTAACCGGAAAACCTTTCAAATACTGAATGTAACGCGCTTGATCATGCATGTTTGACATTAAAGATCGACTTGTTTTTTTTATACTAATATATATAAAAGGGGAGATGACCGATCTAGTCGCAATTGTTGGTTCATGCAAGACTTACTAATGCACGATAGTACGCCGGGTACCAGACTGTGGTTTAATAGTAAGATATATCAATCGAAAGGGAACTACGTTATCCATATATGCATCACGTGTCAGAATATTAACAAGAAACATGTGGGGCTACGCGTGTAGTTGTTTCACTACCTACATGTGGGACTGTCCTACGTATACAGGCAGTGAAAACCCAGATACAAAACATCGACAATATTCGTATATCAGAACATATTCTTAACGACGTAGGTGTTTTGCTGCTGGTAAAAGAAGACAATTAGTTTTAGAAAGATTGAACTCATTTATGTCACATGTAGATTAATACCTAATAAAATTTATAAAATTCTTTTTAAAAATAATCCGGATAAATGAAAATACGGTTTAATAAACAGAAAGGAAATAAATTTGTAGTTCTAATTTTTCCCACGATGTTTTTAAAAAACCCGTCTTGTGTAGAAACACTTTCCGTACCTATATCTGTGTTAGGGTTACGGTGATCTGACTCCTCAGTCTAGACATCAGGTACACAAGCTTACAATCTCAATGGAATCAGACCAAACAATGCATAATAGGATCTGACGACACCGCATAACGTGTCGTATGGAATTGCCCTTCTGCATTTAAATATTAATGAACAGGTGCTCGTTATTCTGTCCATTGAAATCGCTATATAACAACCAATGTTCGGCTCTGCTATCAGAATGGTTACTTTACAACCGAAACCCTCGACCATTGTCAACGACTATTATTTATAACATGATGATTCATGTGTAAGTTACCAGCACTCCTGATCCATTTAATCCGGTCACCAGCGAGTAAGTCCCTCCCTCCACCGCACACCAAACTCTAAAAATAAACTATGGGAAAACCCCTTTAAATTCCATGGTTAGTATAGCATAACAAACATGGATCCGAAACTGTTTTATACGTAAAGTCACCATAGGGCGGAAACTACGCTAAAAATTCAAGCATCGAATAAAATGCCGATACTATTGTGAATATCAGCATATCAGCACTCGCGTCCCTTTGATAAGACAATAAACAGTAACACATCGAATAAAACGCCCATACTATTGTGAATATCATCACTCGCACCACTTTAATATGACAGTAAACATTAAAACATAACAGTCTTTCCAAGCAACTCACTGCTTTCCCCCATAGCCTGTTACCCAATTGATCGGAGACGAATGATGCTTGTCGAATTGTCTTTTGTCAATCGTCAGACAGAATATAGGCCGAGCTAAGGGATCGAGCTCACAGAGACATTTGATTGATAGATAGCCCGCCTCGCTACCGACTAAGCTAAAGAGGCTCGGCTACTTATACAAGGTTAGATAGATGGTAATGTTAATATGGTGATTTATGTAACCCGTTCTGTAGTATAAATTTAAAGTTTTATTTAAACTTTTAATTTCAGCTTATAAATACATAACACAACGGGATGCGGTCGTTCTGACAGCGAGTAAAGTAGAATGAACAAATATTGGTTTTAAGGACGATCATGTTAACCCTTTCCCACATACTACAATTCTGCAGCAGACAACTTTGAACATATTTTGTCAAAACATAGAAAATCTCTTTAATTGAATGACTAGAAGTCTCTTTAATCTCTAGAATCTCTTTAACCTATGACTAGAAGTGGAAAACATTGTGGCAAAAGGAGAAATTGCACGTTTTGTGCAATTTCTTCTTTTGTCACTATGTTTTCAAAAAGCCGTCTGCTGCAGAGGCATCAGAAAGCGTCTTTATGAGGGAAAGGGTTAACCAGCTTCTTTACACAACCTTCTATGATAGGGTTTTAAAACCTTTAACTCTTTCAGCGCCGAATTGTTTAAAGTAGACTCTTCCATATTCAAAATAGGGCGAAACCGTTTCTCATGTAATAACAGTTTTTGACTATTTAGCTAACGAAAAGGCAAACAATGCTGATTTCAGGTGAGACAGCTCGTCACGAGCTGACTCACCTGAATCTGTATTGTTTGCAAAAACCTCAATATGGCAATCGGCGCTGAAATAGTTAATGATATGCGGCTGATTTTGTAACACAATACGATGTGAATATTATACGCCCGTTTTAAGTGTGTACGTGTATTTTTTAACGCAAACTTAAGGGAGTTTTGCCAAATAAATATTCATATCTGACTATTTGTTTGAAACCTCTTGAAGGCTGTGTTTACCTAGGCAGCAATGTAGACCCAGATCAAATAGGGCCTAGCGTACACTAATCTTGAGCGCATTTCACCTTTTCAAGATAAAAAACATCGTTAAGACTAACACATTTAACATTTTCCGTTTTTGACGAGCATTTGAATAACACATGGTTATAAACTATAGAGATAACCAGTACATGGAAAATGATCAGTCTTCAAACACGTACAGTATAATCTCGGTCTGGAGTATCCCTGTTTCATGTTCGATAAGTTATGTTCTATTTGTCAATAAAGACCTACAATCTTTACTTTGTGTATTTGTCAATTACAATATATATCTTCTATATTTGAGCCGTCCCACGAGAAAACAAACATTATGACCTCTGCGTAATGTATCGAACATATCAGCCTGTGCAGTCCGCGCAGACTGATCCGGGCCGACACATTCCGTCTCAGGGGGATAGAGCTATAGATTAATGATTCCTGAAACAGAAAATCCACAGAAGACGAAAAGTGTCTATCCGGGTAAGCCTGCGCGGCATGCTTAAGCCGATCCATGTCGATACGTTACGCCAATTACAATATTTATCTTGTATATTTGTAACCCCTGCTCGCTATTCACCAAACAAAGAATAAGAAGTTGAGTAATTTAACACTTCCGGGTTTTAACTGATAAGAGTTCAGTTGTTTTGACATTACTACTCAATCGTTATGTTCAGTACTTAAATTCTTAAACCCGTTGTCGTTATTCGAGGTATTACACACGATATGTATAATTGTGACATGTTGATTTTAAGATCACTTCCATTTGAAGGTAGAAGTGTATCGGTAAGATAAAAACATTTAACTTCAACGTGAAGGTTTATATTACATGTAAAGGTTAACATCTCGAGTACGTTAAACTGAAGCAACATTGGATTTTGTGTGGGTATGACATAGACATAAACATGTGTAATAACACTACGATGTTTGGACTGCAAATACCTTTGTTTTTAATCTTTATTATCATCATGGTGTGTTTATTCGGCTCGACAGACTCGAGCCCCTGTGGACCGATGGAGATCTGCTCCTGTATTCGTGATGAAATGTCAGGTTTTGTTAAGATGGATTGCTCACATAGGAGTATTCCACTACGGGATGCATGCAACTTTACAAAGACGCATTACAATATTACCGGGGTCGTCTTCAACTCGAATAACGTGTCGGTACTACAGACAATGGATCTGATTGGCTGTGAAAATGTCGAGGAATTGTATCTACGTAATTCGTCTATTCTCCATGTGGAACAAGGTGCATTGACTCCAATGAATCGGTTGACACTGCTCGACTTAAGCTGGAATAAATTAGATATTTACAGCAACTATAACGGATATCTGAACAACCTGGCGTCTTTAACGGAACTCCGACTTCAAGGCAATTTCGAAGGAGATGGCATGTCCAATGTATCGTATCCTTACCTTTCAAACCTTCCAGATATTGATACGTTACTCCTTGATGGTCTTTACAACACGGAATTCCACGACAACTACGTAAATCTGACCAAACTGTCACATTTAGGAGTGTCGGGTTCAGACGGTGTTTGTAATATCGGTGGATTAACGAATTCAACCTTTCTAGCATTGCCTCACTTAAAGAAGTTGGACCTCTCCGACTGCAATGTGACAACTATTGAAGCTGGGACTTTTGCAATGCTTCATCGTTTGACATGGCTGGACTTGTCTTTAAATCAGCAACTAGGATTTAAACCGCTGAGAAATATTTCATATAGTCTTCAATTTACGCAGATCGACTTTCTGAACATTTCTAAATTACACAACACGTTTGGACTTGGTACGGAAGTAAAGCGTCGAGACGTGTGTTACATGAGGAACACGACATTACGAGAACTCGTGTTAGACAGCAACAGGTTACAACTGTTCGAGACGAATCTCGCTTTGCTGTTTCCAAGCACGCTTCAAATCATTCGTGTCAAGGACAACATCTTCACGTTTGGTCTCTATTTGCTGCAATTAGCTTGTTCATCGAATTTAACAGGTCTTTATGTCGGATTTCAAAATTTCGCCCATGCACCGTTGGAATACTTGGATGACCCTATGAATAAAACGAGCGCCATTAGTCAGGGTACTGGTGACTGTTTTTATGACAACCCCTCTTACCTAAAGAACCTGAGTGAATCCATTTCAGGATGTCACTATTTTGAATCGGAACAAATAACAAAGGATGATCTTTATAAGGCGTCTTTTCCACCCGATCTAAAAGCTATATCGTTCCACGACAGCGGAATGAACTATAGAATTCTACAGTATTTAATGATACCATTTAACAACACATTGGAATCTTTTGACTTGTCTGGAAACATTTTGTATTCGTGGATTGGACCAATGGGCCCTTTTCCTCATTTAAAATCCCTAAATCTTTCACGAAACTATTGCTCACATGTAGGCCCATCCATGTTTCTGTATACGGGTTCATTACAGTATCTATACATCGGACAGAACTTCCTTGGCATACCTCTGGCAAGCGACCATAGAGGAGACGTTTTCAAAACTTTGACAAACCTCAAAGTACTCGATTTATCATCAAACCAAATAAGAGATCTCCCTTCGTTAGTATTCGTTCACTTAAATAGCCTGCAAATGTTGAACTTAAGTTTTAACAGCATTAATGAATGGACAATGGACGTCAAAACACTCCCAGATCTATGTTATCTGGATATCCGATCTAATGCATTGACCGAATTGCCACAATCTTTGACATCACATTTTGATACTTTGAGAAGTCAAAAACAGAATGATTTCACGATAGATATGGGACACAATCCTATCCAGTGTTCATGTAAATACGAAAGGTTCCTGCGATGGATGGTACAGCATCAGACGTCTTTTGTCGGGTTTGACAGCTATAACTTCACAGACGAAAGTGGTAAAAGATTAACCGCTATTAGTTGTATTAATAAAGTTGAACAATTTAGTAAGACGTGTCGATCGTTTACCTTGTTGATTGTATTGTGTTCTATTGGTGTTACCCTATTTATATCCTTCATAGTATGTGGTCTAATTTATAAAAACAGATGGACACTGCGATACATTCTCTACATGAACAAACGCCGCTTCTTCGGATATCGAGCTGTGCCAGATTACGAACCCATTGAAAATTACAAATACGAAGCATTCATTTCGTACGCTGAGGAGAACACCCGCTTTATATTAGACGGGGTTATTCCAAGCTTGGAGGAGAAAGGACTTAGCCTGTGCATTCATCAACGAGATTTTATGGTGGGACACGCTATTACAGACAACATCATTAACGCAATACAAAGCAGTCGAAAGACCGTGATCCTTTTAAGTAAAGCGTTCCTTAAGAGTAAATGGTGCTTGTACGAGTTCCACATGTCCAGGATGGAAAGTATTTACTCTCGCGATGGAAACAGTTCGTTGATTGTCGTGATGTTAGAAAACACGCCACCGGATAAACTGATGCCTTTAGAGATGATAGAATGGATTAAACGAGAGTCGTATATAGAATACACTGACGATGAAACAGGGAATGCTTTATTTTGGGATAAGTTAAAAGAGGGTATAATGATGTGATTGTGTAAAGTCAGCAATCCTTAAACTCTTATCCCGTTGACGCAACGTTTCACCTTATGAACGATATTAAAGTGCATGTCTGTATTCGGTTATGTACGACTTTAAACTACATTTTTGTATTACGTTATGTACGACTTGAAACTACATTTTTGTATTCGGTTATGGTCGACCTTGAAACTTCATTTTGTATTCGGTTATGTGCGACTTTAAACTGCATTTTTGTATTCGGTTTTGAACAACTTTAAACTACATTTTTTTATTCGCTTATATACGACTTGAAACACTTTTTATGTATTCGGTTATGTACATCTTTAAACTTCATTTTTGTAATCGGTTATGTACGACCTTCAACTGAAATTTTGTATTCAGTTATATATACGACTTTAAACTACATTTTGGTGTATTCGGTTATATATATAGAGAATAATAGGTTAGTGCCATGGATTGAGAAAGTTTATCTGGCAAGGCGGAGTAATTTATCGGGTGAGCCGAAGGCGAATCCGATATATTACGGTGCCGAGCCAGATAAACTTTCTCAATCCACGGCACCAACCTATTATTCTATTTATCCTGTCGCATTTATTTTTTATTTTTATGGCAGCTTTCAAAATATGTAACTTACTGAATTGCATCCCTTTCATTGTGACGTCATGTTTCATAAATAAACAGCAGCCATTCGTGATTGATGTGCGGAAAGAAATAGTTCTCAAAGTTCTAACAAAATACAACACAAAAAAAAACCAGCTATCTTTATGAATATTGTATTCACAAATGAGAAGTTTATCGACGATATTTGCTGTTTTTATCGATTGAAGTTGGAACTTACAGCGACGCTTGCTAAAAAAAGTAGTCCCGGATAGCAGGTACCCGCCAGCTAATCACGTGACTAACTGACGTATATCAAAATAAATATACGGCACCCTGTTATCGGGTCGAAATAGCTACACGTGACAGGATAAATGACTTTAAACTACCGTTTTTGAAAAACCCCGTTATGTCCGACTTTAACCTTCATTTTTGTATTACGTTATGTCCGACGTTAACCTACATTATTGTATTTCGTTATGTACGACTTAAATCTACATTTTGATGTTTTCGGTTATGTACGACTTTGAACATTATTTTAATTACAAGTGTAAACACAATTGTGTTGTGGAAGACTTTATGTATAGGATTCTTTCAAAATCAAGTGACGATAAAACCAGTCGTAGGTCCGTAAGTTTTATATCCGGTCGGGTCATACTAAAGACTCTAAGAGTGGTAGTGATGGCTTCCCGCCTTGGCTCGCAGGATTGCGGGGGTCAGCAAAACGCATGGTTCTTCGGTTTCGTGATAATAAAACCGAACGTATGGATAAACTACCCTGGAAACGCCGAAATGTTCATTTAACTGAAATAATGTTAAAAGCCACGTATAACGTTATTCAAACAAACAAGTGTCTAAGTTAAGGTCGAGTGTAAGCTGGGGTTTGACGTGTCTGTGTTGCATTTGAATCATACTCATTTATAATTATCGTTACAACATAATATCTCTTCATTTAAATCCATGGATCGTGTTTGTTTAACTCTTTCACTGCTGAATATCACTGTTTTCTCTTTCATATTGAAAATTGGACCACATCAGTTATTGTACATCAGGTAATTTGTTAGAATTTAAGTTTAAGTGGCAAACAATGCTGATTTCGAAGAGACAGCTCGTCAAGAGCTGTCTCGCCTGAATATACATTAGTTGCAAAAGCCTTTATTTGCATTTTGCAGCGAAAGGGTTAAAAATAGTATTCATCACATTCTTTAATTCATCTCTCATGATTTGTATTTGACTTGTTAACGTGTTGAATTGGCTTACAATAGGAAAGTCTAGACATATGTTTGAACATCAAAGTACTGAAAGTACTCTGGGTAGAATTGTGATCGGTTAAGAGGAGATGCAGAAGTGCATATATAATTATTTATCTAAAAAGATCCTCATTATGACAGACAAGTAATGATGCCTCTAGCCAGAATGAAATATTGTTGGTGTTGTGACAATTAATTGACCTCAACTACGAATATATCATTCGGTCCTCCTTATACTTTTTTTTTATCATATTACCCAATAACTTTACGGAATATATTGCTCTTTATGTCTCCTTTTTCGACAATGTTTTGAAAAAGTGTCTGCATCAAATGCATCTGCAAGTTGAAAACAAAATACTATTCAAATATCACAAACAACCCAGATTTATCAGAGGAAATATTACTATTTATGTTAATAGAGGGATCAAAGGGTTACACTATACAAAGGGTAATTTGTTCAGGTGGTCGTACACACACTGGGGCTGGGGTGTAGTGATATTCTTATTCTTTAGTACACTTAGATATGATATTTACACATTCAGATATTTGTAATTTTATTTGGTTACCTAGAATAAGTGATATTTATTTTACTTACTTGACTTTTGCTTATGTTTACATTCCGAATTTCAGTCTAGAATTGTTTTCACTCTGTTGGCGTACTGCTACATGTATGATAGATATGGTGTTCTCAGTCATTTACATCCCGTGACTTCAAAATCTCACTTGTAACTATGGTGGCCTTGCTAACTCAATTCTACCAAAAAAACATACATTTACAAAATAAAATAATTGCCTTTCAAGGTGAAAGTCCCCTTACCTTCATATCTACCTATACTTTTCTCAACATGAACAAACTGTGAACGACTTTATACATGTTATTGTTTGTTCTAATGTGAACCATTGTATATGATTAGGACAATAACATATGGAATTCGACAACTGTTCAATTGGATTGTGTTGTCTTGATTTACATTGCCGACATGTATCATTGTCATGATTGAGCCGATCTAAATGAAAGTTGATCTCCGCGCAGAAATGAGCCAGTTCGATGTTCGCTATCCGGTCAATATCATTAAAAGCAGACCTAAACTTCGCCGGATAGTATATAGAACTGATGACTGCCTCCTACAGGTCGTTTCAGATTGACCTTTCCTTCAGCTAATCAAATTGTCACCTACAAAGTCGTTAGATATAAATCGGTGGATAGAGAAGAGATGATTGTCTTGAACCGAGCATTTATTTTATTTTATTATTTCATTGGTAAAATCTAACGAGCACATTCTAATAAAGATATAAGGGTTTGAGGTTAATTCGAGACGACCTTTTATGCGATGTCGTCACATCCAATACATAACGTACAGTGGAGTAATTTGGTCTGGTTTTAATCAGATCGCTATCTGGTCGAACAAGCATTAACTATTCAAGGATATAAGTTGACTGGAATTACTTTTCGTATCAAAACCCTCGAGGGTCAGTTTTCGTGCGTTGTTGTTGTTTATTGACGCTGTTTTACCCTCGCGCTCGTACGTCGAGGACCATGTCGTTTAAGTGTGTCCCGAAAAGAACCACCATACATTGTATTTACTTTCAAAACCAAAGTTCAAATTCTTGTTTTGCTTTCATCCTAGGTCAAGTGATTATTGTATTTTATCCTGCCTGTGTACGCTTCTTGTCTCACGACGAGCAATGACATGTGATCTGCAAGCCACATTTCCCAGACCATCTGCAGATCCGGTGGAAACAGCGAGTGTTTATCATCCGGGAGACGTGTGTTCGTTGTCCGACTCTTATACTATTTGGTTGCCTTAATGGTTCTCATCGGTGTCGTTTGATCTGGAATTTGAATATCTGAACAACGTACTAAATGAGATGTTGCACGACTAGAATCGATTTGAAAGTTACACTGAGAGAGCTTACTTTAACGTAAAAACACTGTGAGAAAATGGGAAGTGTTCATCACTTTTGTAAAAGTCAGTTTTAACCTTTTCACTCTCATTTCATGTAGGTGGATTCCCGTGAAAATCCGAGACGGGATTGACTTGAACGTATTTTACTGGTTTCCACGTTAAAACATGTCGACCTTAACCCTTTACCTCATATAGACGCTTTATGACGCTTCTGCAGTAGACGGCTTTTTGAAAACATAGTGACAAAAGTAAAAATTGCTCAAAACGAGCAATTTCTCCCTTTGCCACAATATTTTCCACCGTTATTCATAGGTTATCCATTCAATCATGGAGATTTTCTGTTTTTTTGTTTTAATATGTTCAAAGTCGTCTGGTACAGAATTGTTTCATGAGGGCAGAGGTTAACGTAAAAACACTGTGAGAAAAGGGAAAGTGTTTGTAGGTAAAAGTTAGTTTCACCTTTTCACTCTCATTCAATTTAGGAGGATTCCCGTGAAAATCCGAGACGGGATTGAATTGAACGTATTGCAATTGTTTCCGCGTTGAAACATGTCGACCTTAATCCTTTCCATCATGTATACGCTTTCTGACGCCTCTGCAGCTGACGACGTATTGAAAACATAGTGACAAAAGAAGGAATTGCTTAAAACGAGCAATTTCTCCTTTTGCCACAATATTTTCCACCTTTATTCATAGGTTATACATTCAATTATGGAGATTTTCCTTTTTTTTTTTTAAATATGTTCAAAGTCGTCTGGTGCAGAATTGTTTATGAGGGCAGGGGCTAACGAAAAACTGAGAAAAAGGGAAAGTGTTTATCACTTTTGTAAAAGTCAGTTTTCACCTTTTCACGCTCATTAAATTTAGGTGGATTCCCGTGAAAATCCCAGACAGGATTGACTTGAACGTATTTCAATGGTTACCACAATAAAACTGGTAGACCTTAACATTTATCCTTAAACAGACGGCTTTTTTAAGCCTCCGCAAAACACGATTTTTGAAAACATTATGGCAAATGAAGCAATTTCTCATACTGATCAATTTCTCCTTTTGCCACAATGTTTTCAAATCTATTCAAGTATTGTACTTTCAATTACAGAGATTTTATATTTTGCCTCAATGTCGAATACTGCAGATTTGTTACATTTGGTAAAGGGTTTATAAAAAGTCCGACCTATATTTAGAAGGAAACTTTACTTAATCTTTGTAACAGTGTATGTTACCGATGCATCCCATTCTGAATATATCATTTAATTAAATGGTTTTGCGCAAATCTTCACACAATACACATATGCTTATTTAGGCTCTTCAAAAGAATAACAATCTCAAGGTTTAATGCATTTCGAATACCATATCAAACTGATGTAAAAGCGAACATATTACAGTCAAATCTCTCGTAGCTAATATTTCCCTTTTTCTCTTAGAGTCGTCTATACCGATCTCCATTATCTCGTCCGGTAGCGACGCGTGCTGTCAATCCAGGTGTTTGAGTTCGAATCTAAACTCGGCAAACATTGTTCTTGACGTTTGACAAATGGCATTGCGACAATCGCCATTCGTCTTCCACCAATTGGCTAACAATCTAATGTGGAAAAGAAGTAAGTTGCTTGGAAAGACTGTTGTGTGGAGTACTGGTGTGAGAAAGCAAGGAATAACTGGCCGCTGTGATATGACTGGCACATTGTTTGAAAGCGGCGTTAAACCCAAAGCAATCAATAAAAGGTCGACTGGTGTATACGCTCTGAAGTGTGATATCACAATAAGGGTAAACGGGAAATAAATATTTAACCCTTTCTCTTTTGAAAACAATTCAGATTCAGGTGAGACAGCTCAAAACGAGCTTGAGACAGCTCAAGACGAGCTGTCTCTCCTTAAACCTGCATTGTTTGCCACTTAGACATTACATTTTACCAATGTTCCTGTTGAAGGAAATGGAGTGGTCCAATTTCAACATTGGAAAAGTCCACTTTGTGAAATTCAGTAGTAAAAGAGTTAAGATAACGCAGTTTACGTTTGAGTTCGCCTTGTTTATTTAACACGCATCTATTAATATCGCCCACAGCCGGAGCATTATCAAAACTGGATTTTGAGAACAGGTTCGTCTAAGTGTTTGGAAAAACTAGACCACTAATCAAATTCCTGTAAAACCCCGGAGATAGGACATTGTAAACGGCGTAGACTGCGCCATGTCTCATTAAAAAGGGTGAAGAAATAAAAAAGTTACCATTGTTTTTACATTCTTAACAAGAGCAATTATTGCTGTCTGACCATGCAAATATGACGTCAAAAGTCACGTGGTATACACACACTGGTATGGGTAGTCGACAGATTTGAAAATCGGTTTGTTAAACCCTTACCCTATTCTGGAGTTCCTTCCCCTTATTACTACTATCATAGGAAGTCGGGAACCAGATTACCCTTGCCCGTACGTATATATATATTGACGCTTTCTGACGCCTCTGCAACAAACGACTTTTGAAAACATTGTGGCAAAAGAAGAAATTGCTTAGTTTGAAGCAATCACATATGAGCCGTTTTACGAGAAGACCAACAGTATGGACTCTGCCTAAAATATCGACACAGATCAGCCTGCGCAGTCCGCTGTGGCTAACCCGGGCCGACCATATTCCGTTCCAGGGGGATAGAGGTTTAGAGAAATGATTCCTGAAACCACCGAGTCCATAGTGTTGGTTTGTCTCGGTGAACGGCTCATATGGGAAAAGGGAACCAAAGAAAGTTGAATTTTGGGAAAAGGGTAGAACCAGATCATCCTGTATATCCGCAGAGTCTGATACAGATCTTCACTTTTTACATATCATTTACATACGCTTGTTATAAGCTACTGTCAACTTGTGTAATATTCTTATAAGACGGGGAGGATGTACAGGCTGATCCGAACCTACACTGTTCAGAAATGCCGACATGTACCTTTATCCCATACACTAACTCATACAATTGCACGACATTGTCGTTCTGAAGTGATTACCACTTGAAAATTTATAGACAATTTATAGCCTATCAGATGTCACATGTTAACCCTTATCCTACATCAAGCGACTTTATAACGCAGTTCGCGTATTGATCACGTTATGCATTCGTGTAGTCTTATCAATGTCTATATTCTTCGCTACTGACATATTATAGACACACGTACTCGATACATAAGGTCAAAATATTGAAGTGTATATGGTAATTATGTTTTTACTCAAAGACAGTTAGATAGCGGTAAACATTTCAGTTGGAACATGTGCAAATGTGCCCATTTCATTGAAACATAACTTGTCGCTGTGCAGATATATCCATTTATCTATTTATGCATCACGTGTCGGAATATTATCAATAAACCTGCGGGGCTACGCTTGTAGTTGTTTCACTACCCTTTTTGTTTTCCCTTCATATACGGGCAGTGAAAACCCTGATTAGCCTGATACAAAACATCGACAATATTCGTATAACAGAACATATGATAAAAAAAGACAATTATTTAGGAAGGATTAGATTCGTTTCGATCAACTACCAGATGTGTCACAAGTAGATTATTACTTTATAACATTTATAACATTCTTTAAAACAAATCCGTATAAAAGAAAATGCGGTTTAATGAACAGAACGGAAACATCGTTTATAAAATCTATTCTTCATAAATAGTTCTCATTTTTCCTACTATTGTTTTAAAAGGAAACGTCTTGTGTAAAAACACTTTCCGTGCCTATATATGTGACAGGATCACGATGATCGGACGCCTCAGTCTAGACATCAGGTACACAAGCTTATAATCTCAATGGAATCAGACCAAACTATGAGTATATTGAATCTGACGACACCGCATAAAAGGTCGTATGGGATTGACCCTCTGCATTTAAATATTATTTAACAGGTGCTCGATTTTTTGTCCATTGAAATCGCACTATAATAACTATTGTTCGTCTATGCTATAAAAATGGTTATTATACAATCAAAACACTCGGTCATTTTCAACAGTTATTACTGAGTTATACCATGGTGCTTCCTGTGTAAGTTACCAGCACTCCTGGTTCAATTAGTTCAATCGATTGCGATACAAGCTTTAAGCTTATATATATCACGCTCGATGTCTGTTTCCTGGAGACATAACCAGTACTCGCGCTGTTTGTGTTGAAAAATACTAAAGTCAGAACCCGCTCATCACGGGATGGTCCATTTAGTTCTGACAGAAGCGAGTATGTCGTTATGCTTAAGGCCTTTGGTATGACCTGGTCGGGGATCGAACCTGCTATTTCCCGCACCTGAGTGTAAAGAGGTAAAGGTAACCAATTGCTTGAGAAGATTGTAACGTGGTGTACTGCTATGATAAAAAGTCAGGTAACACACGGGTTAGTTTAATTTAAACTTATTTTTTTTTACATCGATTGCAAAACAAGCATTAGGCTTTTATTAATCACACTCGATGTCTGCCTCCTGAAGACATAACCAGTACTCGCGAACCGTTTGCGAGGACAAATCCATAAGTCAGAACCCGCTCATCACGGGATTCGAACCGGGACGTTTGATACGAGAGGCCGACGCTCTACCACTGCACCACTGTCTTTCGACACAAGGACAGCATCTGAGATATTTTACTTTAACTATTATAAACTAATTCACTACGCTATACATACTCGAGCTCTTGTCTATCGTATAAGAAAACATTGTGAGAAATAAGAGAAATGTCCTACGACGATTGGGTTTGTAGATGAGCATATGAGTAAATAGACCAACCGGGATTGATAATTACGTAATTACGTAATTGAGTAATTATAGAAAAGTTCGGTAATATGTAAATGAATTGCATAAAATTACGTGACTGCATACTTATGTCTATAAATAGATCAACCTGGATGAATAATTACGTAATCATCGTTAAAACATATATATTCATGACACATGTGAATTATTGGAGTAAGGATAGCCAATACATGGTCGGTAATATGTGAATGAGTACATACTAGCACGTGACTGCATACTTACGTCAGAAAGGTCATCATACACAATATGGACTTAATTACGCCCTTTCTCACATACAACAATCGTACCGCAGACGTAAAAAACATTTTAGCCAAAAATAAGGAAGCTCTCTATAAACTATCTCTTCAGTAACGGACGACTTTGAAAACATTAAGCCGAAAATGGGGAAATTCTCTGTATATTATCTCTTCAACACAACACAAGATTGGACAGCATTTATTTATTTTGTATTTTTTGTATCTTAATAAGACCTATGCTGTCTAATGCGCCGCGTCGAAATGCGTCCCCCCAGAGATTAACAACAACAACAATGTCTTCTGCTTGTAGTGTATTTGGGACGATTTACAACTGTGTGGCTCAATCTCAGCATAGTTTCAACATTGTGTCCACGTCTTACTCCAACGGAGTCCAGAGAGAAAGTAACCGGTTTTAGAAGACTAATAATAGAAAGACTAGTTAAAACAACTAAAGCCTGAGGTACCCCACAGGGCAATAGCAATTTTACCTAGCCAACTGTACATATACTACGTACATGTTTACCCTTTACATGTTTTACATGAATTTGGCTACAACATCCTCCCCCCTAATTGCGGCCTTACGCAATTACATATAACATTTAAAAAATACAAACAAATATCCCAAACATATTATACATATCAAACAACATAGAAAATAGACACATATAATGGATTTCCAGATTATTGCTCATGACAAACTGATGGACAGGTTTTGTTAAATTGTTGGCAACTACTTAGATTACTCAACAATTAAACACAACTTATGTATAGGTCTTTCTAGAACATTTGTTTGCGTTTTTACAAGTACTCTACGTACTTTACCTAACCTATCTGACATGACTTTCACGATACGTCCTAGTGGCCACGAACCCCTAGGTGCGCGTTCATCGGCGATGAGAACTATATCACCAACATTGAAATTTCTCTGCGGCCGAAACCATTTCTGTCTTTCTTGCAAAAGAGGAAGATATTCGCGAATCCATCTTTTCCTAAACAAATTTGCCATGTACTGCACTTGCCGCCAACGACGCGAACAATATTGATCTTCCTTATTAAAGCAACCAGGAGGTAAAGCTGGCGTACGCTTTAGCAAAAGTAAATGGTTAGGTGTAAGAGCTTCCAAATCACCATAGCTATCTGACAGCTGGGTTATTGGTCTATCATTAACAATAGCTTCCACCTCACATAGAACCGTGTGCAACATTTCATCATTCAGTACCTGTTCCTTCAAAACAGCATGAAGTACTTGGCGAATTGTCCTAATCATTCGCTCCCACACGCCACCGAAATGGGATGCAGAAGGCGGGTTAAAACGCCAGTCAATGTTTTTCCGCAAGAGATGGTTGTGAATTTGACCTTTGTTCAATTCCCTAACTGATTTTAAAAGCTCAAGGCGAGCTCCAACTAAATAAGAACCATTGTCTGACAGAATGTTCTTACACTGCCCCCGACGCGCAGCGAATCTTCGGATAGCATTAATGCAAGAACTAGTATCCAAAGTATCTGCAACCTCGATATGTATAGCTCGCGTACTAAAGCAAGTGAATACCACACCGTACCGCTTCACTAATGAACGCCTAACCTTTACTTGAATTGGACCGAAATAATCCATACCTACACTTGTAAATGGGGGTTCATCAGGGACAAGTCTTTCAACAGGTAAGTCAGCCATTTGTTGAAAACCAGGTTTAGCCTTTATCTTACGACAGATGACACATTTTGAAAGAACCTTTCTTACAGCAGTTGGTGCATTAATCACCCAACACTTCTCACGCAGCCGAGCCATAACAGAGTTCCTACCCAAATGACCTACATTCCTATGTATCTCTTCAATTATGAGCTCTGAAACACGGCAACATTTTGGCAAGATAGGTGGATGTTTGGAATGCTCCGGCATACAAGCCCTAGAAATACGACCACCAACCTTTATCAACCCGTCATCAAAGTAAGGATTTAAACTTTGAACCCTACTACCCACTTTTACAGGACTACCAGCCTTCAACAAACCAACCTCTTCAGAAAACTCTTGTGACTGACAATTCTGAATAATGACATTTTCTGCCGTAACTATATCCTTAGAGGAAAGCATATTACTAGAAACACTCAATGAAGGCTTTGACGCACCATCTTCCAGACGAACCCTGTTTTGTAAAATCTTCCTGAACATCAAAAGACACGCTACTGCCCTTACCAAAGAAGTCCAATTTGAATAGTAATTTGTCAGCTTAGTAACTGGGTTTTCGAAACCAGTATCGTACTGAACACTACTTACACTAGTATTAACAAAATGCAGACGACAACTTTCCCTTTTCACTTCAATATCACCTCCCCGAACATCAAGAGAAGATGGCTGACTGGGCCAATACTCTAATCCTTTCCACAAAAAGTTTGGACCAGTATTCCACTCCCTATTGCATAGAAATTGATTTACAGAGCAACCCCTAGAAGTCAGATCAGCAGGATTCAACTTTGAGGGTATTTACATCCACTGATTTGGATCAGAACCCTCACGAACAATTGTTAACCGATTAGCTACGAACGTCTGAAACCTTGCAGTATCATTCCGAATATAGTACAAAACTGCCATACTATCAGTCCAGAAATAGGATTTAGCAATTGGAAGATCTAGCTCGCGTTTTAACATATTGTCAACCTTTACAGCAATGGTAGCCGCAGTTAATTCTAAGCGGGGAATCGTGATTTGCTTAAGCGGAGCTACACGAGACTTTGCAGTTACCAGTGTAACATGAACCCTACCGTGGGAATTGACCAAGTACAAATATGTCACCGTCCCGTAACCTGACTCACTGGCATCTGAAAAGTGATGCAAAACTGCTTCTGACACATCACCAAATTTCTGGGGCCGTAAACACCGATTCACTTTGAAGTCCTTTAGACACTCAATTTCATGCAACCAACTCTCCCAAGACCTACGCAAATTGTCTGGCAATATATCATCCCACTCAAGCCGAAGCCTACAAGATTCCTGGAGTAAGCACTTAGCAGGTAATACAACGGGAGATAACAAACCCAAAGGGTCGTAAACCGAGCTGACAAGAGAAAGAATACCTCTTCGTGTTGATGGCTTTTCTTTTAAATCTAGTTTGAATCCGAACGTATCAGTTTCAGCGTTCCAATTAACACCCAGTGCTCGCTCGATTGGAAGACTATCCTGTTCCAGATCTAAATCCTTGACCTCTGGAGCCCAATCACTCTTTGGAATTGACACCATGACTTCCTTACTATTACTAACCCATTTTGTAATATTAAAGCCACCAGAACCTAAAATGAACTTAAGGTCATTTATCATAGATTTTGCTTTAGCAACAGACTCGACGGACTTCAAACAATCATCAACATAGAAGTTCTTGAGAACTGTGTTCACCACATCCTCATCAAATTGACCATTTGCACTTAAAGCTGTTTTCCTAAGAGCGAAATTGCAAACACTCGGCGAGGAATTTGCCCCAAACAAATGCACCACCATTTGATACTGTAACACCGGTTTATCAACATCACCTTCCTGCCACCATAGAAACCTGAGAAAACTCGCATGTGACATTGGGACATGCACTTGATAAAACATGCTTTCTATGTCGCCCATGAAAGCAACATTCCCATCTCTGAACCTAAGTAAGGTGCCAATTAAAGTGTTTGTAAGGTATGGTCCTTGCAAGAGCTTGTCATTTAACGACGTGCCTTGATAGCGTGCTGCACAATCAAACACAACCCTTAACTCCCGTTTCTGAGGGTGGTACACCCCGTGATGAGGCAGAAACCACACTTTTCCATCATCCTGATCTAAACAATCGAGTGGGACCTGTTTAGCATACCCTTTGTCAATGATCTTGTGCATGAATTCTTTATACTCAGAATAGAATTGATCATCTCGTTTCAAGCGTTTCCTCAATAACCATAACCTATGTTCAGCTTGACGTTTGTTATTAGGCATTGAAACATTTTGGTCACGAAAGGGTAAGTCTACAACATAATGACCATCCTTGAACGTTGCAGACTTTTCAACTAGGTCTAGAAAGAGTCTCTCTTCCTTGGACGGCTCAGACACATCATCAACTGACCTCTCGCAAAAGTCATGATTGAAATGATTATTAAGCTGTTCATCTAGTGTTGGGGGTGCCGTTACCTGTATGCAATTGGTAGAAACATGCACTGAAACATCTTCACTACAATTGTCGCATGCTTCAATAGGACCATTTATGACCCACCCAAAGACCGTTCTGACTGCAAAGGGACCATTATTCTGACTGAGGATCACCTCCCAAGGTTCCATAGCTTTTGGTACATTAACTCCTACCAACAAATCAACATCACTATTTAACCTTAGCAAAGGGACATTTTTCAAATAGGGCCAATTCTTCAAATCTGACGTATTCACTACATCAAAACTAGAAACAGGTAACCTTTTCTGACTAAGCACGGACGGCAGATTAACAACATTGGAATCTCCTAGACTACATAATTCCAGCCCTGTTAACAAAAAACGTTTGTCAGTTTGATCCTTACCCATAGTGTGCAATGTGACCGATATCCTCTGACCTTCGATACCTAATCTACGCATCAAAGACTCCGTACAAAATGTAGCTGTACTTCCCGAATCCAAAAACGCATATGTATCTATATACTTATGACTACTCTTGTGTTTCACCCTTACAGGTACAATAGGGAGTATATGCTTTCTGCTACCTAAATCACTAGTAAATGTTGCCGTAACAGAATTTCTACCAAACCCTGTCCCTTGATCGGCATGCAAAATTGATGGGTGCGACCTATTACAAATAGTACATACCAGCCTCTTTTGACATGAACCTTTGAAATGACCAGACCTCAAACAACCAAAACACAGAACTTTCGACTTCAGAAATTCATACCGCTCCTTCAGCAAACTGTCTCTAATCACAGAACACTGGTCAAGAGAAAGAGAATCATTACTGCAAAATAAACATGGATGGATGAACGCTAAACCCTTCTTCAATGTATTTGATTCGTCAGTTTTGTTTTCAAAGGTTCCTCTAAGCTTAGACTTGTCATCCCCTGAGACATGAGTAATCAGCGACTTTGAATGGCTCAAGCTTTTGCCGACGTATTTAGATGACGCTTGTTTGTCAGTATTACCAACATTACTCAGCTCCTTACCAAATATTGGGTCATTGGCCTTCTTAGCCTCGCGACGGACAAAATCAACTAACTGAGAGAATTTTACTACATAGCCCTTTCCTTTTGTTTCAAATGCTATATTTCTCCATTTATCGTGCAAATAGAAAGGCAACTTTTTCACTAAAAGCTTAAGATTGTCTGAATACTCAAGAACGCGGACGGCTTCAATATTTTCGACCGCGTATTGGCATTCCCTTAAAAAGATACCAAATTCATCCAAACCTTTATAGTTATCTCCCTTTAGCAGTGGCCAGTCTAAGGCTCGTTTTACATAAGCATGAGCAATAACCTCTGGATCACCATATCGTTCCTGAAATTCAGCTAAAGCAGCATTAAAACCTAGTTGAGCATTAAGGTAAGAGTAGCCTAATACAATCTTGTTAGCTTCGCCAGTAGTAAATTGCAGCAAGTAATTTAACCTTTCGTCAAAGGAACTAGTTGTTGCATTAACTCTCGCATTAAATTGTCTCATAAAAGATATGTATTCAATGACATTTCCGCTAAAGGGCTTAATCTCAGGAATAGGTTTACGCAATTCATGACTAAGAGCTAAAATGCCGGAATTGGTATTAGTAGCGCTTGCTTCAGAGGCAATATACTTTGGAGGAATAGATTGATGCACTACATTTTTAGCAATGCTTAAGCCCGCAAGTGCACTAACTTTGGGTTTCCAAGCAGGCACCTCTGGGTCTAAGCTGCTAAATGGATGAGGCTTATGAGTACCCTTCATTGATAGTTCAAGAATAGACTTGGACAGTACCGATGCAATAGGCTTGCGTTCCTTTCTAGCAATGTCTGATTTTGACAATTCAAACTCTTCCATAGCTTTACCTTGAGCATTAATAATATCAATTTCTGTTTTAATTTTTAACTCATCTCTTTTTAGTTTCATATCACCAATAGCCTTTTCAAGATTCAGGTTTTCTTCCTGAAGTGCACGTTGCTTTTCGATGGCTTTTACTTTAACTTCAAGTTCTGCTTTGCGTCTCATATCCTGAGCTTTAACGGACGAGGTATAAGACGCAGAAGACCTTGAACGAGCAGCCGACGTGGCTTGCGAGACACTGTCATTTGGATTTAGACAGGCTGAATCATGCTTTTTACCATGCTTTTGTTCTTTGTGGTCATGCTTTTGTTCATGCTTTTGTTCTTTGTGGTCATGCTTTTGTTCATGCTTTTGTTCTTTGTGGTCATGCTTTTGTTCATGCTTTTTTTGTGACTGTTTACTGGCCCAATGTTCAGCACTAAGTTTAAAGTCAAGAAATAAAGAGTTAATTTCTCTAAAACTTTGATGCTCGTCATCACTTTTCTGATTGTCAAATAGAAGTTCTTGACATATGCTATGTTGGTTCAGAAATTCTTCGTATATACTTAGAATGTTTGAATATTGCATCCGAAATTCCTCTATGTTGACATGGGAGCTGTCGCCCTCGATGACCACGCCCAACTCGTTGACTTTCGCCATCAATCTCTTACCGCATTGTTTCCTGTTCCGCCGGCTTCTCTCCAACAAGTGGGCGGCGCCCTTCTCGGAGTATGTCTTCTCTCGAGTGCTGCGCCGTGGAATGACTAGGCCTGTATCGGAGTGCGACATCGTTGTAACGGTCAGCCAGTTGTAAATGATATGCTGTCTAATGCGCCGCGTCGAAATGCGTCCCCCCAGAGATTAACAACAACAACAATGTCTTCTGCTTGTAGTGTATTTGGGACGATTTACAACTGTGTGGCTCAATCTCAGCATAGTTTCAACATTGTGTCCACGTCTTACTCCAACGGAGTCCAGAGAGAAAGTAACCGGTTTTAGAAGACTAATAATAGAAAGACTAGTTAAAACAACTAAAGCCTGAGGTACCCCACAGGGCAATAGCAATTTTACCTAGCCAACTGTACATATACTACGTACATGTTTACCCTTTACATGTTTTACATGAATTTGGCTACAACAAGACCAATTGGTCGAACATTTGATAAATGTTTATATATATACTTAATGATAAAATATAGAGATTTCCCAACTTGAGAAAACCTATAACATGCTGTTTGTCTACTGAGCAATATCGCCTAGTGTGCGATATAGCTCACTAGCCGGATTTTCGGAACTACTTTTTTTAAATCTCTTTTAAACACTTTTAAGCTCCGTTTTCACTTCTTAACACTTTATTTCCATGATGAACCGTTAAATAATCCACAATTGCACTTTTAAATCCGCAAATAAGAGCTTGAATCGACATGACACAAGTTTATTTCAATCAATGTACACACACATATATATATATATATATATATATATAGTGACGTCACTGCAAAACTGGCAGATTACGTCATTCAGATCTCTCCACTTCTGAGCTAAAAATAAATGAGCTGCACAGGGGTATTGTCGTTTAAAAACGAAAATTATCGCCGAGTATATAATATATAGTTTAATAAACATTGTTTTCATGATTTGGGAATTAAATCCCTCGTGAAAGAGATTCTTGCATATAAAAACTCGTGCGCTATGGCGCACTCGTTTTTATATCGCAAGAATATCTTCCACGAAGGATTTAAATCCCGTATCATGAAAACAATGTTTATTAAACTCTATCTATCGCACGGGGGATAATCCATATACAAATTGAGACAGAGAAACGTTGATGTCCGAGTTTTCCGATTTATAGTAAATATGTTGATAGCAAAGCATTGGCTTTATCGTTCGATTTCATTGGATAGAAAAACGAGCACATGTAAATGAATATTGAAATATATAGGGTCAAATTTAGACGACCTTTTATGCGGTGTTGTCACATCTGATCCTATACATAGACCGCATCGGATGTGTAGTGGTAAAGCGTCCGCATTGGATGCTGGATGTTGTTGGTGCGATGCCGGGCCGGGTAATAACAAATACTTTAAGAATTATAATAGTGGATTTCCTTCCTTGTCGCCCAGAGTTGGTTTAACAACCTAACCGCTTGTGTCAGGATAGATGGACCAGTAGTCCTGATACCTTACTATGTAAACGCCGTGATATAGCTAAACAATTGTTAATAGCGGCAAAAAACACCGTGCATACACACTCCTGTCCATGAATATAGTTTTCCATTGTACGTTTTCATCTAATTCCAGGTGAAGAAGGTGTGGATTGGGCGGTGTTACTAAGGATATCTACACAACGTTTTGGCAAACCGTAAAGGAAATATTGCCTTTGTTCCACAAATAAACCTGGGTAACTACGACCTAGGTCTTTTTACTATTCTAGGCCGCATATTTTCTCACACTACACTCCTGATGCGAGCAATACCAATTCAGATATGCAGGAGTTCGTTAAATGTGATCATCTACGGGGAAATGGAGATGGCAGATTGTTCATGGGATACCATTCTTAACGACTTCTTCCGATTCCTCGATCTTGACGACCGCGTAGTCCTGCAAAGGGCTCTTGAATCTTTTGATGAACTTGATGAACGGATTCTTTGAAACTTGGATATATATTCGAGAATTTCAAAATGGCTAATCCATCAGAGCGGGAGACACTGCGAAAAGATCTGCCAATCATAGCTTACAACGAGTTGTGCCAAGGGCAGTCTGTCATAAAATGGCCAAAGGTATTCCAACGACGCACCGAGAAGAATTTTGGGGTCACATGACGTTAAATCATCTCAATGCTTTGTATGAAGTATTCCGAGCAACTCCGTTGAAGGTGATCGAGAAGCTACGATGTTTACGATGGCCATTACATCCTCAATCATATGAATGACAGGTTTTTAAACAATCGTAAACGTTTTATAGGCGGAATGTCCGAAGAGACACTGCTACAGTTTTTGCAGTTCATCAACGCAGAGAGGATAGGGACATGCATACGCCAATAATTGCGGCGCCCTTTTGAAATGGATTAACAATCAAAAGGCTATAGAGACACGCTTGTTGTCGACTAACCAGAAAACCTTTCAAACACTGAATGCGCTTTATCATGGATGTATGATATCAAAGTTCGAGTTGTTTTGGTCACTGTATAGTTTTTTATTATACTAATATATATAAAAGGGGAGATGACCAATCTAGTCTCCATTATTGGTTCATGCCAGACGTACTAATTTACGATAGTACACCAGGTACCAGACTTTGGTTTAATAGTGAGCTATATCAATCAAAAGGGAACTACGTTATCTATTTATGCATCACGTGTAGGAACATTATCAAGAAACATGCGGGGCTACGCTTGTAGTTGTTTCACTACCCACATATGGGACTGTCCTACGTATACAGGCAGTGAAAACCCAGATAAGCTTGATGCAAAACATCGACAATATTCGTATATCAGAACATATTCTTAACGACTTAGGTGTTTTGCTGCTGGTAAAAGAAGACAATTATTTTTAGCAAGATTGGATTCATTTCGATCAACTACCAGATGTGTCACAAGTAGATTATTACTTAATGAAATTTATAAAATTCTTTTAAAAAATATCCGGATAAATGAAAATGCGTTCTAATTTTTCCTACGATGTTTTTAAAAAACCCGTCTTGTGTAGAAACACTTTCCGTGCCTATATCTGTGTTAGGGTTACGGTGATCTGACGCCTCTGTCTAGACATCAGGTACACAAGCTTATACTCTCAATGGAATCAGACCAAACTATGCATAATATGATCTGACGACACCGCATACAAGGTCGTAAGGGATTGACCCTCTGCATTTAAATATTAATGAACAGGTGCTCGCTTTTCTGTCCATTGAAATCGCTATATAACAAGCAATGTTCGGCTCTGCTATCAGAATGGTTACTTTACAACCGAAACCCTCGGCCATTGTCAACAAAAATTATTCATACCACGGTGCCTCCTGTGTAAGTTACCAGCACTCCTCGTCAATTTAATCCGGTCACCAGCGAGTCGGTCGTAATGCTAACCCCCATTACCTTGAACACCAAGAAGGGAGATATATTACTACCATTTCCTAAGCACTTTGGTACAACCTGACCGGGGATCGAACCCGCGACCTCCCACAACCGAGTATAAAGGGGGAAAAGGTGACCAGTTGTCTGAGAAGAATGTATCGTGGTGTAATGCTATTATAAAAAGTCAGGTTACACGAGGGTTGACGAACACCCTCTGCGATATTTTACAATAATTCACTACGCTATACATTCGTGAGCACTGGTCTATCGTATAAGAACACATTGTTAGAAATAAGAGAAATTTCCTACAACGATTGGGTTTGTAACAAGATATGATTATACGTTTTTGTTTTAGTGTACATAAATGTATAGACGTCATCTAAAGTAAAATTGTCGTCAACGTTGAGTCTCTCCCTCCACCGCACACCAAACTCTAAAAATAAACTATGGGATAACCCATTTAAATTCCTTGGTTAGTAGTGCATAACAAACATGGATCCGAAACTGTTTTATACGTAAAGTCACCATAGGGCGGAAACTACGCTAAAAATTCAAACATCGAATAAAATGCCGATACTATTGTGAATATCAGCATATCAGCACTCGCATCCTTTTAATAAGACAATAAACAGTAACACATCGAATAAAACGCCCATACTATTGTGAATATCATCACTCGCACCACTTTAATATGACAGTAAACATTAAAACATAACAGTCTTTCCAAGCAACTCACTGCTTTCCCCCATAGACTGTTAGCCAATTGATCGGAGACGAATGATGCTTGTCGAATTGTCTTTTGTCAATCGTCAGACAGAATATAGGCCGAGCTAAGGGATCGAGCTCACAGAGACATTTGATTGATTGACAGCCCGCCTCGCTACCGACTAAGCTAAAGAGGCTCGGCTACTTATACAAGGTTAGATTAATGGTAATGTTAATATGGTGATGTATGTAACCCGTTCTGTAGTTTAAATTTAAAGTTTTATTTAAACTTTTAATTTCAGCTTATATAAATACATAACACAGCGGGATGCTAGAGTGCGCCCTGGTCGTTCTGACGGCGAGTAAAGTAGACTTATCAAATATTGGTTTTAAGGATGATCATGTTAACTCTTTCCCACATACTACAATTCTGCAGCAGACAACTTTGAACATATTTTGTCAAACCATAGAAAATCTCTTTAATTGAATGACTAGAAGTCTCTTTAATCTCTAGAATCTCTTTAACCTATGACTAGAAGTGGAAAACATTGTGGCAAAAGGAGAAATTGCACGTTTTGTTAAATTTCTTCTTTTGTCACTATGTTTTCAAAAAGCCGTCTGCTGCAGAGGCGTCAGAAAGCGTCTATATGAGGGAAAGGGTTAACCAGCTTCTTTACACAACCTTCTATGATAGGGTTTTAAAACCTTTAACTATTTCAGCGCCGAATTGTTTAAAGTAGACTCTTCCATATTCAAAATAGGGCGAAACCATTTCTCATGTAATAACAGTTTTTTGACTATTTAGATAACTAAAAGGCAAACAATGCTGATTTCAGGTGAGTCAGCTCGTCACGAGCTGACTCACCTGAATCTGTATTGTTTGCAAAAACCTCAATATGGCAATCGGCGCTGAAATAGTTATTGATATGCGGCTGACTTTGTAACCCAATACGATGTGAATATTATACGCCCGTTTTAAGTGTGTACGTGTATTTTGTAACGTTCCTCGTACCTTTCACGGAAGACACTATGGCAAAGGGTCAGTGCTTTACTTTGTTCACAAGTATTGATTAATCCTTTCCCTCATACAGACGATTTCTGACGCCTCTCCAGCAGAAACTAAAGAGAACACTTCTCATAACGAGCAGTTTCTCCTTTTGTCACAATACTCTTTTTCAATAACTATAGTATACTTTTATTTATAGAGATATTCCATATTTTGCCCGGATGATTTCAAAAGTGGTTTGCTTCATGCATATTTGCAAAAACCATGTGCACCTGATAAGATAATAGTTTATATTACTTACTAAACATCTCAGTGTTTCCGCATACAGTTGGTACCTTTATCTGAGTATAATGATTTTTTCCCCTTTCCACTATGTTTTCAAACGTCATCTGAGCCGTTCCTTTTGAAAACCAACATTGTGAACTCTGCATAATGTATCGATCCAGATCAGCTTGCACATTCCGCGCAGGCTAATCCGGGCCGACACATTCCGCCTCAGGGGATAAAGGTATAGAGTAATACTTCCTGAAACAGAAAATCCATAATATGCGAAAAGTGTCTGTCCGGGTTAGCCTGCGCGTCATGCTTAGGCTGATCCGTGTCGATACTTTACACGGATTCCACACTGTTGGTTTACTCGCGGAACGGCTCATATACTATATAAAGCAATCTGTATCAGGGTGATGGTTGGTCTAAGTTTCGGTACTCGGAATGCGATTTTATATTTTGACTGTTCGCATCTTCGTCTCAATATATCTACGTTACATATTGCATTGTCCAGGTTTCTGTACTCGGAATGCGATTTTATATTTTGAATGTTCACATCCTAGACTTAATATATCGACGTTACATTGCATTTTCCAGGTTTCTATAATCGGAATGCGATTTTATATTTTTAATATTCACATCCTAGTCTCAATAAGTCGACGTTACATATTGCATTGTTCAGGTTTCTATACACGGAATGCGATTTTCTAGTTTGACTGTTCGTAATCTTAGTCCCCCATAATACGACGTTACATTGCATTTTCCAGGTTTCTGTAAGTACTCGGAATGCGATTTTATATTTTGATAGGTCGCACCGAAGTATCAATATATCGACGTTACATATTGCATTGTTAAGGTTTCTGTACTCGGAAAACTGTTTTATATTTTGAATGTTCGCATCCTAGTCTCATTATATCGACGTTACATCGCATTGTCCAGGTTTCTATATTCGGAATACTGTTTTATATTTTGAATTTTTGCATCCTAGTCTCAATATATCGACGTTACATATTGCATTGTTAAGTTTTCTGTACTCGGAAAACTGTTTTATATTTTGAATGTTCGCATCCTAGTCTCATTATATCGACGTTACATATTGCATTTGTCTGGTTTCTATACTCGGAATGCGATTTTATATTTGGATTCTTCACACCTTAGTATCAATAAATCGACGTTACATTGCATTGTCAACGTTTCTATACTCGGGATGCGATTTCATATGTTGACTGTTCACTTCCTAGTCTCAATATATCGACGTTACATATTGCATTGTACTCAGAATGCGATTTTGTATTTTGACTGTTCGCAATCCTGGTTTCAATATATCGACGTTACACTGCATTGTACAGGATTCTATACTCGGAATACGATTTTATAGTTTAATTGGACACATACTAGTTTCAATATATCGACGTTACATATTGCATGTTCAAGGTTTCTGTACTCGGAATGCGATTTTATATTTTGACTGTACGCATACTAGTTTCAATATATTGACGTTACATTGCATTGTCCAGGTTTCTGTTCTTGGAATGCGATTTAATATTTCCAATGTTCGCATCCTAGTCTCAATATATCGACGTTACATAGTGCATTGTCCATGTTTCTGTACTCGGAATGCTATTCTATAGTTTAACTGTACTCATACTAGTTTCAATATATCGACGTTACATTGCATTGTCCAGATTTCTGTTCTAGGAATGCGATATATTATTTCCAATGTTCGCATCCTAGTCTCAATATATCGACGTTACATATTGCATTGTCCATGTTTCCGTACTCGGAATACGATTTTATATTTTGACTGTACGCATCCTAGTCTCAAAATATCGACGTTTCATTGCATTGTCCAGGTTTCTATACTCAGAATGCGTTTCCATATGTTCAATGTTCCTTCAAAATGCAATATATGTTACGGTGATATATGTATAGGTCAGCAGTTTGCGGTTTATGAATATTAATCCATTTAAAATCTATTCATGTTTACAAATGTGTGTAAATGTCATAGATATGTGTTTGGCTGTTATAATTGTTTGTCATTATTTCATTAACCTTTTCCCACATACAACAAATCTGCAGTAGACGACCTTGAAAACATTTAGTAAATTATATGGAAACACTTTTAGAATGAAAGAACAATAATTGAAAAACGTTGGGGTAAAAAGGCAATTTCTCCTTTTGCCACAATGTTTCAAGAGTCGTGCAGATGTGTTGTATGCGAGAAAGGGTGCCCAAAAGCGTATGTATGTTTGAAAGGGTTAATTCCATTTGTAGTCATATGTATACACATGTACATTAATGAAAAACGTAAGGGAGTTTTGACAAATAAATATTCATATCTGACTATTTGTTTGAAACCTCTTGAAGGCTGTGTTTACCTAGTAAGCAATGTAGACCCATATCAAAGAGAGCCCAGCGTATAATACTAATGACCGCCTTTCACCTTTTTGAATTAAAAACATCGTTAAGACTAACACATTTAACATTTTCCGTTTTTGACGAGCATTTGAATAACACGTGCTTGAACACTATAGAGATAACCAGAACATGGAAAATGATCAGTCTTCAAACACGTACAGTATAATCTCGGTCTGGAGTATCCCTGTCTCATGTTCGATTAGTTATGTTCTATTTGTCAATACGACCTACAATCTTTACTTTGTGTATTTGTCAATTGCAATCTTAATCTTGTATATTTGTAAACCCTGCTCGCCATGGACAAACAAAACAAAGAATAAGTAGTGGAGTACTTTATTACTCCCGGCTTTAAATTAATAAGAGTTCAGTTGCTTTGACAAGTGAGGAGCGTTTCGCATTACTATTAAATCTTTAATTCGTGTATTTGTCAATAAGACCTACAATCTTTACTTTGTGTATTTGTCAATTACAATATTAATCTTGTATATTTGAGCCGTCCCACGAGAAAACAAACATTATTGCCTCTGCGTAATGTATCGAACAGATCAGCCTGTGCAGTCCGCTCAGACTGATCCGGGCCGACACATTCCATCTCAGGGGGATAGAGCTATATATTTATGATTCCGGAAACAGAAAAATCACAGGAGACGAAAAGTGTCTATCCGGGTAGGCCTGCGAGGCATGCTTAAGCTGATCCGGGTCGATACATTACGCAGAGTCCACAGCGTTTGTTTTCTAGCGGAACGGCTCATTTGTCAACTACAATATTTATCTTGTATATTTGTAACCCGTGCTCGCTATTGACCAAACAAAGAATAAGAAGTTGAGTAATGTATTACTTCCGGGTTTAAACTGATAAGAGTTCAGTTGCTTTGTCAAGCGAGGAGAGTTTCGCATCACTACTCAATCGTTATGTTCAGTACTTAAATTCTTAAACCCGTTGTCGTTACTCGAGGTATTACACACCGTTGTATAATTCATTATGACACGTTGATTTTAAGATCACTTGATTAAGTTCCGTTTTGAAGGTAGAAGTGTATCGGTAAGATAAAAAACATTTAACTTCAACGTGAAAGTTTATATTGCATGTAAAGGGTAACATCTCGAGTACGTTAAACTAAAAAGTCACCTTGGATTGTGTGTTGGTATGACATAGACATAAACATGTGTAATAACACTACGATGTTTGGACTACAAATACCTTGCTTTTTAATCCTTATTTTCATCATGGTGTGTGTATTCGGCTCGACAGACTCGAGCCCCTGTGGACCAATGCAGTTCTGCTCTTGTATTCGTGATGGAATGTCAGGTTTTGTTAAGATGGATTGCTCACATAGGATTATTCCACTACGGGATGCATGTAACTTTACAAAGACGCATTACAATATTACCGGGGTCGTCTTCAACTCGAATAACGTGTCGGTACTACAGACAATAGATCTGATTGGCTGTGAACATGTCGAGGAATTGTATCTACGGAATTCGTCTATTCTTAATGTGGAACAAGGTGCGTTTACTCAAATGAATCGGTTGACACTGCTCGACTTAAGCTGGAATAAATTAGATATTTACAGCAACTATAACGGATATCTGAACAACCTGGCGTCTTTAACGGAACTCCGACTTCAAGGCAATTTCAAAGGAGATGGCATGTCCAATGTATCGTATCCGTACCTATCGAACCTTCTAGGTCTTGATACGTTACTCCTTGATGGTCTTTACAACACGGAATTCAACGACAACTACGTAAATCTGACGAATATGTCATATTTAGGATTGTCGGGTTCAGACGGTGTTTGTAATATCGGTGGATTAACGAATTCAACCTTTCTAGCATTGCCTCACTTAAAGAAGTTGGACCTCTCCGACTGCAATGTGACGAATATTCAAGGTGGGACTTTTGCAATGCTTCATCGTTTGACATGGCTGGACTTGTCTATAAATCAGCAACTCGGATTTAAACCGCTGAGAAATATTTCATATAGTCTTCAATTTACGCAGATCGACTTTCTGAACATTTCTAAATTACACAACACGTTTGGACTTGGTACGGAGATAAAGCGTCGAGACGTGTGTTACATGAGGAACACGACATTACGAGAACTCGTATTAGACAGCAACAGGGTACAACTGTTCGAGACGAATCTCGTCTTGTTGTTGCCAAGCACACTTCAAATCATTCGTATCAAGGACAACATCTTCACGTTTGGTCTCTATTTGTTGCAAGTAGCTTGTGTATCGAATTTATTAGCTTTAGACATCGGATTTCAAAATTTCGCCCATGCACCGTTGGATTACTTGGACGACCCTATGAATAAAACGAGCGTCATTAGTCAGGATAATGGTGACTGTTTTTATGACGACCCCTCTTACCTAAAGAACCTGAGTGAATCCATTTCAGGATGTCACTATTTTGAATCGGAACAAATAACAAAGGATGATCTTTATAAGGCGTCTTTTCCACACAATCTAAAAACCCTTTCGTTTCACGACAGCGGTATGACCTATAGAATTCTACAGTATACGGTGATACCATTTTACAACCACTTTGAAACCATGGACTTGTCTGGAAACATTTTATATTCGTGGATTGGACCAATTGGCCCTTTTCTTCATTTAAAATCCCTAAATCTTTCAAGAAACTATTGCTCACATGTAGGCCCATCCATGTTTCTGTATATGGGTTCATTACAGTATCTATACATCGGACAGAACTTCCTTGGCATACCTCTGGCAAGCGACCATAGAGGAGACGTTTTCAAAACTTTAACACACCTTAAAGTACTCGATTTATCATCAAACCAAATAAGAGATCTCCCTTCGTCAGTCTTCGTACACTTAAATAGCCTTCAAATGTTGAACTTAAGTTTTAACAGCATTAACGAATGGACAATGGACGTCAACACACTCCCAGATTTATATTATCTCGATATCCGATCTAATGCGATGTCCGAATTGCCACAATCGTTGACGTCACATTTTGATACATTGAGAAGTCAAAAACAGAAGGATTTTACGATAGATATGAGACACAATCCTATCCAGTGTTCATGTAAATACGAAAGGTTCCTGCGATGGATGGTACAGCATAAGACGTCTTTTGTCGGGTTTGACAGCTATAAGTTCATGGACGAAAGTGGCACTAAAGTAACCGCTATTGGCTGTATACACAAAGTTGAACAATTTAGTAAGGCGTGTCGGTCGTTTACCTTGCTGATTGTATTGTGTTCTATTGGTGTTACCCTATTTTTATCCTTCATAATATGTGGCCTAATTTATAAAAACAGATGGACACTGCGATACATTCTCTACATGAACAAACGTCGATTCTTCGGATATCGGGCTGTGCCAGGTTACGAACCCATTGAAAACTACAGATACGACGCATTCATTTCGTACGCTGAGGAGAACATCCGCTTTATATTAGACGGGGTTATTCCAAGCTTGGAGAAAAAGGGACGCAACCTATGCATTCATCAACGAGATTTTATGGTGGGAAACGCTGTTACAGACAACATCATTAACGCAATACAAAGCAGTCGAAAAACCGTGATCATTTTAAGTAAAGCGTTCCTTAAGAGTAAATGGTGTTTGTACGAGTTCCAAATGTCCAGGATGGAAAGTATTTACTCTCGCGATGGAAACAGTTCGTTGATTGTCGTGATGTTAGAAAACACGCCACCGGATAAGCTGATGCCCTTAGAGATGATAGAATGGATTAAACGAGAGTCGTATATAGAATACACTGACGATGAACCAGGGAAATCTTTATTTTGGGATAAATTAAAAGAGGGTATAATGCAGTGATTGTGTAAAGTCGGCAATCCTTAATATAAACCTTTATCCCGTTGACGCAACGTTTTACCTTATGTACGACATTAAAGTGCATGTCTGTATTCGGTTATGTACGACTTTAAACTACATTTTTGTATTACGTTATGTACGACTTGAAATGTTATTTTTTATTCGGTTATGTGCGACTTTAAACTGCATTTTTGTATTTGGTTTTATACAACTTTAATTATGTATTCGGTTATGTACGACTTTGAACTTCATTTTTGTAATCGGTTATGTACGACCTTCAACTGAAATTTTGTATTCGGTTATATATACGACTTTAAACTACACTTTGTTGTATTCGGTTATATATACGACTTAAACTACCGTTTTTGAAAGAAACACCGTTATGTCCGACTTTAACCCATATTTTTGTATTACGTTATGTACGACGTTAACCTTCATTTTTGTATTACGTTATGTACGACGTTAACCTACATTGTTGTTTTACGTTATGTACGACGTTAACCTACATTATTGTATTACGTTATGTACGACTTAAATCTACATTTTGATGTCTTCGGTTATGTATGTCTTTGAACAACATTTTATTTACAAGTGTACACACAATTATGTTGTGAAATACTTTATGTACAGGATCCTTTCAAAATCCAGTGACGATACAAACAGTCGTAGATCCGTAAGTTCACTCTCCGGTCGGGTCATACCAAAGACTTTAAAAGTAGTAGTGATGAATTCCCGCCTTGGCTCTCAGGATTGCGATGTCAGCAATAACGCATGGTTCTTCGGTTTCATGATAAATAAAACCGAAAGTATGGGTGAACTAGCCTGGAAACGCCGACATGTACATTTAACTGAAATAATTTTGAAAGCGACGTATAACGTTATTCAAACAAACAAGTATCTAAGTTAAGGTAGAGTGTAAGATGGATTTTGACGTGTATGTGTTGCATTTGAATTATACTCGTTTATAATTATCGTAACAAAATATCACTTCATTTAAATCCATGGATCGTATTTGTTGAACTCTTTCACTGCTGAATATTACATTCTTCTCTTCCATGTTGATGATTGGACCACACCAGTTATCGTACATCATGAAATGTGTTAGAATTTAAGTTTAAGTGGCAAACAATGCTGATTTCGAAGAGACAGCTCGTCAAGAGCTGTCTCGCCTGAATATACATTAGTTGCAAAAGCCTTTATTTGCCTTTTGAAGCGAAAGGGTTAACAATAGTGTGTATTCATCAACATTTTTAATTCATCTCTCATTATTTTTATTTGACTTGTTAACGTGTTGAATAGGCTTACAATAGGAAAGTCTAGACATCTGTTTAAAAATCAAAGTACTGAAAGTACTCAAGGTACAATTGTGATCGGTTAAGGGGAGATGCAGAAGTGCATATATAATTATTTATCTAAAAAGATCCTCAGATCCTGACAGACAAGTAATGATGCATCAAGCCAGAATGAAATATTGTTGGTGTTGTGAAAATTAATTGACCTCAACTACGAATATATCATTCGGTCCTCCTTATACTTTTTTAATTATCATATGACCTAATAGCTCTACGGAGTATATTGCTCTTTATGT
This sequence comes from Serripes groenlandicus, assembly GCA_031761405.1. Taxonomy (NCBI): domain Eukaryota; kingdom Metazoa; phylum Mollusca; class Bivalvia; order Cardiida; family Cardiidae; genus Serripes; species Serripes groenlandicus. The sequence goes on from JASEVX010000015.1 coordinate 5,430,114, forward strand.
CTCCTTTTTCTACAATGTTTTGAAAAGTTGTCTGCATCAAATGCATCTGCAAGTTGAAAACAAAATACTATTCAAATATCTCAAACAAACCTGATTTATCAGAGGGAATATTACTATTTCTGTTACTAGAGGGAACAAAGGATTACCATATACAAAGGGTAATTTGTTCAGGTGGTCGTTCACACACTGTGGCTGGGGTGTAGTGCTATCCTGATCTTTTATTACATTTTAATATGATATTTACACATTCAACAATTTGTAATTGTTTTGGTTACCTAGAATCAGTGATATTTATTTTACTTATTTGACTTTTGCTTATGTTTACATTCCGAATTTCAGTCTAGAATTGTTTTCACTCTGTTGGCGTACTGCTAGATGTATGATAGATATGGTGTTCTCAGTCATTTACATCCCGTGACTTCAAAATCTCACTTGTAACTATGGTGGCCTTGCTAACTCAATTCTACCAAAAAAACATACATTTACCAAATAAAATAATTGCCTTTCAAGGTGAAAATCCCCTTACCTTCATATCTACCTATACTTTTCTCAACATGAACAAACTGTGAACGACTTTATACATGTTATTGTTTGTTCTAATGTGAACCATTGTATATGATTAGGACAATAAAATATGGAATTCGACAACTGTTCAATTGGATTGTGTTGTCTTGATTTACATTGCCGACATGTATCATTGTCATGATTGAGCCGATCTAAATGAAAGTTGATCTCCGCGCAGAAATGAGCCAGTTCGATGTTCGCTATCCGGTCAATATCATTAAAAGCAGACCTAAACTTCGCCGGATAGTATATAGAACTGATGACTGCCTCCTACAGGTCGTTTCAGATTGACCTTTCCGTCAGCTAATCAAATTGTCACCTACAAAGTCGTTAGATATAAATCGGTGGATAGAGAAGAGATGATTGTCTTGAACCGAGCATTTATTTTATTTTATTATTTCATTGGTAAAATCTAACGAGCACATTCTAATAAAGATATAAGGGTTTGAGGTTAATTCGAGACGACCTTTTATGCGATGTCGTCACATCCAATACATAACGTACAGTGGAGTAATTTGGTCTGGTTTTAATCAGATCGCTATCTGGTCGAACAAGCATTAACTATTCAAGGATATAAGTTGACTGGAATTACTTTTCGTATCAAAACCCTCGAGGGTCAGTTTTCGTGCGTTGTTGTTGTTGTTGTTTATTGACGCTGTTTTACCCTCGCGCTCGTACGTCGAGGACCATGTCGTTTAAGTGTGTCCCGAAAAGAACCACCATACATTGTATTTACTTTCAAAACCAAAGTTCAAATTCTTGTTTTGCTTTCATCCTAGGTCAAGTGATTATTGTATTTTATCCTGCCTGTGTACGCTTCTTGTCTCACGACGAGCAATGACATGTGATCTGCAAGCCACATTTCCCAGACCATCTGCAGATCCGGTGGAAACAGCGAGTTTTTATCATCCGGGAGACGTGTGTTCGTTGTCCGACTCTTATACTATTTGGTTGCCTTAATGGTTCTCATCGGTGTCGTTTGATCTGGAATTTGAATATCTGAACAACGTACTAAATGAGATGTTGCACGACTAGAATCGATTTGAAAGTTACACTGAGAGAGCTTACTTTAACGTAAAAACACTGTGAGAAAATGGGAAGTGTTCATCACTTTTGTAAAAGTCAGTTTTAACCTTTTCACTCTCATTTCATGTAGGTGGATTCCCGTGAAAATCAGAGACGGGATTGACTTGAACGTATTTTACTGGTTTCCACGTTAAAACATGTCGACCTTAACCCTTTACCTCATATAGACGCTTTATGACGCTTCTGCAGTAGACGGCTTTTTTGAAAACATAGTGACAAAAGTAGAAATTGCTCAAAACGAGCAATTTCTCCCTTTGCCACAATATTTTCCACCTTTATTCATAGGTTATCCATTCAATCATGGAGATTTTCTGTTTTTTTGTTTTAATATGTTCAAAGTCGTCTGGTACAGAATTGTTTCATGAGGGCAGAGGTTAACGTAAAAACACTGTGAGAAAAGGGAAAGTGTTTGTAGGTAAAAGTTAGTTTCACCTTTTCACTCTCATTCAATTTAGGTGGATTCCCGTGAAAATCCGAGATGGGATTGAATTGAACGTATTGCAATTGTTTCCACGTTGAAACATGTCGACCTTAATCCTTTCCATCATGTATACGCTTTCTGACGCCTCTGCAGCTGACGACGTATTGAAAACATAGTGACAAAAGAAGGAATTGCTTAAAACGAGCAATTTCTCCTTTTGCCACAATATTTTCCACCTTTATTCATAGGTTATACATTCAATTATGGAGATTTTCCTTTTTTTTTTAAAAATATGTTCAAAGTCATCTGGTGCAGAATTGTTTATGAGGGCAGGGGCTAACGAAAAACTGAGAAAAAGGGAAAGTGTTTATCACTTTTGTAAAAGTCAGTTTTCACCTTTTCACGCTCATTACATTTAGGTGGATTCCCGTGAAAATCCCAGACAGGATTGACTTGAACGTATTTCAATGGTTACCACAATAAAACAGGTAGACCTTAACATTAACCCTTAAACAGACGTTTTTTTTTAAGCCTCCGCAAAACACGATTTTTGAAAACATTATGGCAAATGAAGCAATTTCTCATACTGATCAATTTCTCCTTTTGCCACAATGTTTTCAAATCTATTCAATTATTGTACTTTCAATTACAGAGATTTTATATTTTGCCTCAATGTCGAATACTGCAGATTTGTTACATTTGGTAAAGGGTTTATAAAAAGTCCGACCTATATTTAGAAGGAAACTTTACTTAATCTTTGTAACAGTGTATGTTACCGATGCATCCCATTCTGAATATATCATTTAATTAAATGGTTTTGCGCAAATCTTCACACAATACACATATGCTTATTTAGGCTCTTCAAAAGAATAACAATCTCAAGGTTTAATGCATTTCGAATACCATATCAAACTGATGTAAAAGCGAACATATTACAGTCAAATCTCTCGTAGCTAATATTTCCCTTTTTCTCTTAGAGTCGTCTATACCGATCTCCAGTAGCTCGTCCGGTAGCGACGCGTGCTGTCAATCCAGGTGTTTGAGTTCGAATCTAAACTCGGCAAACATTGTTCTTGACGTTTGACAAATGGCATTGCGACAATCGCCATTCGTCTTCCACCAATTGGCTAACAATCTAATGTGGAAAAGAAGTAAGTTGCTTGGAAAGACTGTTGTGTGGAGTACTGGTGTGAGAAAGCAAGGAATAACTGGCCGCTGTGATATGACTGGCACATTGTTTGGAAGCGGCGTTAAACCCAAAGCAATCAATAAAAGGTCGACTGGTGTATACGCTCTGAAGTGTGATATCACAATAAGGGTAAACGGGAAATAAATATTTAACCCTTTCGCTTTTGAAAACAATTCAGATTCAGGTGAGACAGCTCAAAACGAGCTTGAGACAGCTCAAGACGAGCTGTCTCTCTTTAAACCTGCATTGTTTGCCACTTAGACATTACATTTTTACCAATGTTCCTGTTGAAGGAAATGGAGTGGTCCAATTTCAACATTGGAAAAGTCCACTTTGTGAAATTCAGTAGTAAAAGAGTTAAGATAACGCAGTTTACGTTTGAGTTCGCCTTGTTTATTCAACACGCATCTATTAATATCGCCGACAGCCGGAGCATTATCAAAACTGGATTTTGAGAACAGGTTCGTCTAAGTGTTTGGAAAAACTAGACCACTAATCAAATTCCTGTAAAACCCCGGAGATAGGACATTGTAAACGGCGTAGACTGCGCCATGTCTCATTAAAAAGGGTGAAGAAATAGAAAAGTTACCATTGTTTTTACATTCTTAACAAGAGCAATTATTGCTGTCTGACCATGCAAATATGACGTCAAAAGTCACGTGGTATACACACCCTGGTATGGGTAGTCGACATATTTGAAAATCGGTTTGTTAAACCCTTACCCTATTCTGGAGTTCCTTCCCCTTATTACTACTATCATAGGAAGTCGGGAACCAGATTACCCTTGCCCGTACGTATATATATATTGACGCTTTCTGACGCCTCTGCAACAAACGACTTTTGAAAACATTGTGGCAAAAGAAGAAATTGCTTAGTTTGAAGCAATCACATATGAGCCGTTTTACGAGAAGACCAACAGTATGGACTCTGCCTAAAATATCGACACAGATCAGCCTGCGCAGTCCGCTGTGGCTAACCCGGGCCGACCACATTCCGTTCCAGGGGGATAGAGGTTTAGAGAAATGATTCCTGAAACCACCGAGTCCATAGTGTTGGTTTGTCTCGGTGAACGGCTCATATGGGAAAAGGGAACCAAAGAAAGTTGAATTTTGGGAAAAGGGTAGAACCAGATCATCCTGTATATCCGCAGAGTCTGATACAGATCTTCACTTTTTACATATCATTTACATACGCTTGTTATAAGCTACTGTCAACTTGTGTAATATTCTTATAAGACGGGGAGGATGTACAGGCTGATCCGAACCTACACTGTTCAGAAATGCCGACATGTACCTTTATCCCATACACTAACTCATACAATTGCACGACATTGTCGTTCTGAAGTGATTACCACTTGAAAAGTGATGTATCACAATTTATAGCCTATCAGATGTCACATGTTAACCCTTATCCTACATCAAGCGACTTTATAACGCAGTTCGCGTATTGATCACGTTATGCATTCGTGTAGTCTTATCAATGTCTATATTCTTCGCTACTGACATATTATAGGCACACGTACTCGATACATAAGGTCAAAATATTGAAGTGTATATGGTAATTATGTTTTTACTCAAAGACAGTTAGATAGCGGTAAACATTTCAGTTGGAACATGTGCAAATGTGCCCATTTCATTGAAACATAACTTGTCGCTGTGCAGATATATCCATTTATCTATTTATGCATCACGTGTCGGAATATTATCAATAAACCTGCGGGGCTACGCTTGTAGTTGTTTCACTACCCTTTTTGTTTTCCCTTCATATACGGGCAGTGAAAACCCTGATTAGCCTGATACAAAACATCGACAATATTCGTATAACAGAACATATGATAACAAAAGACAATTATTTAGGAAGGATTAGATTCGTTTCGATCAACTACCAGATGTGTCACAAGTAGATTATTACTTTATAACATTTATAACATTCTTTAAAACAAATCCGTATAAAAGAAAATGCGGTTTAATGAACAGAACGGAAACATCGTTTATAAAATCTATTCTTCATAAATAGTTCTCATTTTTCCTACGATGTTTTAAAAGGAAACGTCTTGTGTAAAAACACTTTCCGTGCCTATATATGTGACAGGATCACGATGATCGGACGCCTCAGTCTAGACATCAGGTACACAAGCTTATAATCTCAATGGAATCAGACCAAACTATGCGTATATAGAATCTGACGACACCGCATAAAAGGTCGTATGGGATTGACCCTCTGCATTTAAATATTATTTAACAGGTGCTCGATTTTTTGTCCATTGAAATCGCACTATAATAACTATTGTTCGTCTATGCTATAAAAATGGTTATTATACAATCAAAACACTCGGTCATTTTCAACAGTTATTACTGAGTTATACCATGGTGCTTCCTGTGTAAGTTACCAGCACTCCTGGTTCAATTAGTTCAATCGATTGCGATACAAGCTTTAAGCTTATATATATCACGCTCGATGTCTGTTTCCTGGAGACATAACCAGTACTCGCGCTGTTTGTGTTGAAAAATACTAAAGTCAGAACCCGCTCATCACGGGATGGTCCATTTAGTTCTGACAGAAGCGAGTATGTCGTTATGCTTAAGGCCTTTGGTATGACCTGGTCGGGGATCGAACCTGCTATTTCCCGCACCTGAGTGTAAAGAGGTAAAGGTAACCAATTGCTTGAGAAGATTGTAACGTGGTGTACTGCTATGATAAAAAGTCAGGTAATACACGGGTTAGTTTAATTTAAACTTATTTTTTTTTACATCGATTGCAAAACAAGCATTAGGCTTTTATTAATCACACTCGATGTCTGCCTCCTGAAGACATAACCAGTACTCGCGAACCGTTTGCGAGGACAAATCCATAAGTCAGAACCCGCTCATCACGGGATTCGAACCGGGACGTTTGATACGAGAGGCCGACGCTCTACCACTGCACCACTGTCTTTCGACACAAGGACAGCATCTGAGATATTTTACTTTAACTATTATAAACTAATTCACTACGCTATACATACTCGAGCTCTTGTCTATCGTATAAGAAAACATTGTGAGAAATAAGAGAAATTTCCTACGACGATTGGGTTTGTAGATGAGCATATGAGTAAATAGACCAACCGGGATTGATAATTACGTAATTACGTAATTGAGTAATTATAGAAAAGTTCGGTAATATGTAAATGAATTGCATAAAATTACGTGACTGCATACTTATGTCTATAAATAGATCAACCTGGATGAATAATTACGTAATCATCGTTAAAACATATATATTCATGACACATGTGAATTATTGGAGTAAGGATAGCCAATACATGGTCGGTAATATGTGAATGAGTACATACTAGCACGTGACTGCATACTTACGTCAGAAAGGTCATCATACACAATATGGACTTAATTACGCCCTTTCTCACATACAACAATCGTACCGCAGACGTAAAAAACATTTTAGCCAAAAATAAGGAAGCTCTCTATAAACTATCTCTTCAGTAACGGACGACTTTGAAAACATTAAGCCGAAAATGGGGAAATTCTCTGTATATTATCTCTTCAACACAACACAAGATTGGACAGCATTTATTTATTTTGTATTTTTTGTATCTTAATAAGACCTATGCTGTCTAATGCGCCGCGTCGAAATGCGTCCCCCCAGAGATTAACAACAACAACAATGTCTTCTGCTTGTAGTGTATTTGGGACGATTTACAACTGTGTGGCTCAATCTCAGCATAGTTTCAACATTGTGTCCACGTCTTACTCCAACGGAGTCCAGAGAGAAAGTAACCGGTTTTAGAAGACTAATAATAGAAAGACTAGTTAAAACAACTAAAGCCTGAGGTACCCCACAGGGCAATAGCAATTTTACCTAGCCAACTGTACATATACTACGTACATGTTTACCCTTTACATGTTTTACATGAATTTGGCTACAACAAGACCAATTGGTCGAACATTTGATAAATGTTTATATATATACTTAATGATAAAATATAGAGATTTCCCAACTTGAGAAAACCTATAACATGCTGTTTGTCTACTGAGCAATATCGCCTAGTGTGCGATATAGCTCACTAGCCGGATTTTCGGAACTACTTTTTTTAAATCTCTTTTAAAGACTTTTAAGCTCCGTTTTCACTTCTTAACACTTTATTTCCATGATGAACCGTTAAATAATCCACAATTGCACTTTTAAATCCGCAAATAAGAGCTTGAATCGACATGACACAAGTTTATTTCAATCAATGTACACACATATATATATATATATATAGTGACGTCACTGCAAAACTGGCAGATTACGTCATTCAGATCTCTCCACTTCTGAGCTAAAAATAAATGAGCTGCACAGGGGTATTGTCGTTTAAAAACGAAAATTATCGCCGAGTATATAATATATAGTTTAATAAACATTGTTTTCATGATTTGGGAATTAAATCCCTCGTGAAAGAGATTCTTGCATATAAAAACTCGTGCGCTATGGCGCACTCGTTTTTATATCGCAAGAATATCTTCCACGAAGGATTTAAATCCCGTATCATGAAAACAATGTTTATTAAACTCTATCTATCGCACGGGGGATAATCCATATACAAATTGAGACAGAGAAACGTTGATGTCCGAGTTTTCCGATTTATAGTAAATATGTTGATAGCAAAGCATTGGCTTTATCGTTCGATTTCATTGGATAGAAAAACGAGCACATGTAAATGAATATTGAAATATATAGGGTCAAATTTAGACGACCTTTTATGCGGTGTTGTCACATCTGATCCTATACATAGACCGCATCGGATGTGTAGTGGTAAAGCGTCCGCATTGGATGCTGGATGTTGTTGGTGCGATGCCGGGCCGGGTAATAACAAATACTTTAAGAATTATAATAGTGGATTTCCTTCCTTGTCGCCCAGAGTTGGTTTAACAACCTAACCGCTTGTGTCAGGATAGATGGACCAGTAGTCCTGATACCTTACTATGTAAACGCCGTGATATAGCTAAACAATTGTTAATAGCGGCAAAAAACACCGTGCATACACACTCCTGTCCATGAATATAGTTTTCCATTGTACGTTTTCATCTAATTCCAGGTGAAGAAGGTGTGGATTGGGCGGTGTTACTAAGGATATCTACACAACGTTTTGGCAAACCGTAAAGGAAATATTGCCTTTGTTCCACAAATAAACCTGGGTAACTACGACCTAGGTCTTTTTACTATTCTAGGCCGCATATTTTCTCACACTACACTCCTGATGCGAGCAATACCAATTCAGATATGCAGGAGTTCGTTAAATGTGATCATCTACGGGGAAATGGAGATGGCAGATTGTTCATGGGATACCATTCTTAACGACTTCTTCCGATTCCTCGATCTTGACCACCGCGTACTCCTGCAAAGGGCTCTTGAATCTTTTGATGAACTTGATGAACGGATTCTTTGAAACTTGGATATATATTCGAGAATTTCAAAATGGCTAATCCATCAGAGCGGGAGACACTGCGAAAAGATCTGCCAATCATAGCTTACAACGAGTTGTGCCAAGGGCAGTCTGTCATAAAATGGCCAAAGGTATTCCAACGACGCACCGAGAAGAATCTTGGGGTCACATGACGTTAAATCATCTCAATGCTTTGTATGAAGTATTCCGAGCAACTCCGTTGAAGGTGATCGAGAAGCTACGATGTTTACGATGGCCATTACATCCTCAATCATATGAATGACAGGTTTTTAAACAATCGTAAACGTTTTATAGGCGGAATGTCCGAAGAGACACTGCTACAGTTTTTGCAGTTCATCAACGCAGAGAGGATAGGGACATGCATACGCCAATAATTGCGGCGCCCTTTTGAAATGGATTAACAATCAAAAGGCTATAGAGACACGCTTGTTGTCGACTAACCAGAAAACCTTTCAAACACTGAATGCGCTTTATCATGCATGTATGATATCAAAGTTCGAGTTGTTTTGGTCACTGTATAGTTTTTTATTATACTAATATATATAAAAGGGGAGATGACCAATCTAGTCTCCATTATTGGTTCATGCCAGACGTACTAATTTACGATAGTACACCAGGTACCAGACTTTGGTTTAATAGTGAGCTATATCAATCAAAAGGGAACTACGTTATCTATTTATGCATCACGTGTAGGAATATTATCAAGAAACATGCGGGGCTACGCTTGTAGTTGTTTCACTACCCACATATGGGACTGTCCTACGTATACAGGCAGTGAAAACCCAGATAAGCTTGATGCAAAACATCGACAATATTCGTATATCAGAACATATTCTTAACGACTTAGGTGTTTTGCTGCTGGTAAAAGAAGACAATTATTTTTAGCAAGATTGGATTCATTTCGATCAACTACCAGATGTGTCACAAGTAGATTATTACTTAATGAAATTTATAAAATTCTTTTAAAAAATATCCGGATAAATGAAAATGCGTTCTAATTTTTCCTACGATGTTTTTAAAAAACCCGTCTTGTGTAGAAACACTTTCCGTGCCTATATCTGTGTTAGGGTTACGGTGATCTGACGCCTCTGTCTAGACATCAGGTACACAAGCTTATACTCTCAATGGAATCAGACCAAACTATGCATAATATGATCTGACGACACCGCATACAAGGTCGTATGGGATTGACCCTCTGCATTTAAATATTAATGAACAGGTGCTCGCTTTTCTGTCCATTGAAATCGCTATATAACAAGCAATGTTCGGCTCTGCTATCAGAATGGTTACTTTACAACCGAAACCCTCGGCCATTGTCAACAAAAATTATTCATACCACGGTGCCTCCTGTGTAAGTTACCAGCACTCCTCGTCAATTTAATCCGGTCACCAGCGAGTCGGTCGTAATGCTAACCCCCATTACCCTGAACACCAAGAAGGGAGATATATTACTACCATTTCCTAAGCACTTTGGTACAACCTGACCGGGGATCGAACCCGCGACCTCCCACAACCGAGTATAAAGGGGGAAAAGGTGACCAGTTGTCTGAGAAGAATGTATCGTGGTGTAATGCTATTATAAAAAGTCAGGTTACACGAGGGTTGACGAACACCCTCTGCGATATTTTACAATAATTCACTACGCTATACATTCGTGAGCACTGGTCTATCGTATAAGAACACATTGTTAGAAATAAGAGAAATTTCCTACAACGATTGGGTTTGTAACAAGATATGATTATACGTTTTTGTTTTAGTGTACATAAATGTATAGACGTCATCTAAAGTATAATTGTCGTCAACGTTGAGTCTCTCCCTCCACCGCACACCAAACTCTAAAAATAAACTATGGGATAACCCATTTAAATTCCTTGGTTAGTAGTGCATAACATACATGGATCCGAAACTGTTTTATACGTAAAGTCACCATAGGGCGGAAACTACGCTAAAAATTCAAACATCGAATAAAATGCCGATACTATTGTGAATATCAGCATATCAGCACTCGCATCCCTTTAATAAGACAATAAACAGTAACACATCGAATAAAACGCCCATACTATTGTGAATATCATCACTCGCACCACTTTAATATGACAGTAAACATTAAAACATAACAGTCTTTCCAAGCAACTCACTGCTTTCCCCCATAGACTGTTAGCCAATTGATCGGAGACGAATGATGCTTGTCGAATTGTCTTTTGTCAATCGTCAGACAGAATATAGGCCGAGCTAAGGGATCGAGCTCACAGAGATATTTGATTGATTGACAGCCCGCCTCGCTACCCACTAAGCTAAAGAGGCTCGGCTACTTATACAAGGTTAGATTAATGGTAATGTTAATATGGTGATGTATGTAACCCGTTCTGTAGTTTAAATTTAAAGCTTTATTTAAACTTTTAATTTCAGCTTATATAAATACATAACACAGCGGGATGCTAGAGTGCGCCCTGGTCGTTCTGACGGCGAGTAAAGTAGACTTATCAAATATTGGTTTTAAGGACGATCATGTTAACTCTTTCCCACATACTACAATTCTGCAGCAGACAACTTTGAACATATTTTGTCAAACCATAGAAAATCTCTTTAATTGAATGACTAGAAGTCTCTTTAATCTCTAGAATCTCTTTAACCTATGACTAGAAGTGGAAAACATTGTGGCAAAAGGAGAAATTGCACGTTTTGTTAAATTTCTTCTTTTGTCACTATGTTTTCAAAAAGCCGTCTGATGCAGAGGCGTCAGAAAGCGTCTATATGAGGGAAAGGGTTAACCAGCTTCTTTACACAACCTTCTATGATAGGGTTTTAAAACCTTTAACTATTTCAGCGCCGAATTGTTTAAAGTTGACTCTTCCATATTCAAAATAGGGCGAAACCATTTCTCATGTAATAACAGTTTTTTGACTATTTAGATAACTAAAAGGCAAACAATGCTGATTTCAGGTGAGTCAGCTCGTCACCAGCTGACTCACCTGAATCTGTATTGTTTGCAAAAACCTCAATATGGCAATCGGCGCTGAAATAGTTATTGATATGCGGCTGACTTTGTAACCCATTACGATGTGAATATTATACGCCCGTTTTAAGTGTGTACGTGTATTTTGTAACGTTCCTCGTACCTTTCACGGAAGACACTATGGCAAAGGGTCAGTGCTTTACTTTGTTCACAAGTATTGATTAATCCTTTCCCTCATACAGACGATTTCTGACGCCTCTCCAGCAGAAACTAAAGAGAACACTTCTCATAACGAGCAGTTTCTCCTTTTGTCACAATACTCTTTTTCAATAACTATAGTATACTTTTATTTATAGAGATATTCCATATTTTGCCCGGATGATTTCAAAAGTGGTTTGCTTCATGCATATTTGCAAAAACCATGTGCACCTGATAAGATAATAGTTTATATTACTTACTAAACATCTCAGTGTTTCCGCATACAGTTGGTACCTCTATCTGAGTATAATGATTTGTTCCCCTTTCCACTATGTTTTCAAACGTCATCTGAGCCGTTCCTTTTGAAAACCAACATTGTGAACTCTGCATAATGTATCGATCCAGATCAGCTTGCACATTCCGCGCAGGCTAATCCGGGCCGACACATTCCGCCTCAGGGGATAAAGGTATAGAGTAATAATTCCTGAAACAGAAAATCCATAATATGCGAAAAGTGTCTGTCCGGGTTAGCCTGCGCGTCATGCTTAGGCTGATCCGTGTCGATACTTTACACGGATTCCACACTGTTGGTTTACTTGCGGAAGGGCTCATATACTATATAAAGCAATCTGTATCAGGGTGATGGTTGGTCTAAGTTTCGGTACTCGGAATGCGATTTTATATTTTGACTGTTCGCATCTTCGTCTCAATATATCTACGTTACATATTGCATTGTCCAGGTTTCTGTACTCGGAATGCGATTTTATATTTTGAATGTTCACATCCTAGACTTAATATATCGACGTTACATTGCATTTTCCAGGTTTCTATAATCGGAATGCGATTTTATATTTTTAATATTCACATCCTAGTCTCAATAAGTCGACGTTACATATTGCATTGTTCAGGTTTCTATACACGGAATGCGATTTTCTAGTTTGACTGTTCGTAATCTTAGTCTCAATATATCGACGTTACATTGCATTTTCCAGGTTTCTGTAAGTACTCGGAATGCGATTTTATATTTTGATAGGTCGCACCGAAGTATCAATATATCGACGTTACATATTGCATTGTTAAGGTTTCTGTACTCGGAAAACTGTTTTATATTTTGAATGTTCGCATCCTAGTCTCATTATATCGACGTTACATCGCATTGTCCAGGTTTCTATATTCGGAATACTGTTTTATATTTTGAATTTTTGCATCCTAGTCTCAATATATCGACGTTACATATTGCATTGTTAAGTTTTCTGTACTCGGAAAACTGTTTTATATTTTGAATGTTCGCATCCTAGTCTCATTATATCGACGTTACATATTGCATTTGTCTGGTTTCTATACTCGGAATGCGATTTTATATTTGGATTCTTCACACCTTAGTATCAATAAATCGACGTTACATTGCATTGTCAACGTTTCTATACTCGGGATGCGATTTCATATGTTGACTGTTCACTTCCTAATCTCAATATATCGACGTTACATATTGCATTGTACTCAGAATGCGATTTTGTATTTTGACTGTTCGCAATCCTGGTTTCAATATATCGACGTTACACTGCATTGTACAGGATTATATACTCGGAATACGATTTTATAGTTTAATTGGACACATACTAGTTTCAATATATCGACGTTACATATTGCATGTTCAAGGTTTCTGTACTCGGAATGCGATTTTATATTTTGACTGTACGCATACTAGTTTCAATATATTGACGTTACATTCCATTTTCCAGGTTTCTGTTCTAGGAATGCGATTTAATATTTCCAATGTTCGCATCCTAGTCTCAATATATCGACGTTACATATTGCATTGTCCATGTTTCTGTACTCGGAATGCTATTCTATAGTTTAACTGTACTCATACTAGTTTCAATATATCGACGTTACATTGCATTGTCCAGATTTCTGTTCTAGGAATGCGATATATTATTTCCAATGTTCGCATCCTAGTCTCAATATATCGACGTTACATATTGCATTGTCCATGTTTCCGTACTCGGAATACGATTTTATATTTTGACTGTACGCATCCTAGTCTCAAAATATCGACGTTTCATTGCATTGTCCAGGTTTCTATACTCAGAATGCGTTTCCATATGTTCAATGTTCCTTCAAAATGCAATATATGTTACGGTGATATATGTATAGGTCAGCAGTTTGCGGTTTATGAATATTAATCCATTTAAAATCTATTCATGTTTACAAATGTGTGTAAATGTCATAGATATGTGTTTGGCTGTTATAATTGTTTGTCATTATTTCATTAACCTTTTCCCACATACAACAAATCTGCAGTAGACGACCTTGAAAACATTTAGTAAATTATATGGAAACACTTTTAGAATGAAAGAACAATAATTGAAAAACGTTGGGGTAAAAAGGCAATTTCTCCTTTTGCCACAATGTTTCAAGAGTCGTGCAGATGTGTTGTATGCGAGAAAGGGTGCCCAAAAGCGTATGTATGTTTGAAAGGGTTAATTCCATTTGTAGTCATATGTATACACATGTACATTAATGAAAAGCGTAAGGGAGTTTTGACAAATAAATATTCATATCTGACTATTTGTTTGAAACCTCTTGAAGGCTGTGTTTACCTAGTAAGCAATGTAGACCCATATCAAAGAGGGCCCAGCGTATAATACTAATGACTGCCTTTCACCTTTTTGAATTAAAAACATCGTTAAGACTAACACATTTAACATTTTCCGTTTTTGACGAGCATTTGAATAACACGTGCTTGAACACTATAAAGATAACCAGAACATGGAAAATGATCAGTCTTCAAACACGTACAGTATAATCTCGGTCTGGAGTATCCCTGTCTCATGTTCGATTAGTTATGTTCTATTTGTCAATAAGACCTACAATCTTTACTTTGTGTATTTGTCAATTGCAATCTTAATCTTGTATATTTGTAAACCCTGCTCGCCATTGACAAACAAAACAAAGAATAAGTAGTGGAGTACTTTATTACTCCCGGCTTTAAATTAATAAGAGTTCAGTTGCTTTGACAAGTGAGGAGCGTTTCGCATTACTATTAAATCTTTAATTCGTGTATTTGTCAATAAGACCTACAATCTTTACTTTGTGTATTTTTCAATTACAATATTAATCTTGTATATTTGAGCCGTCCCACGAGAAAACAAACATTATTGCCTCTGCGTAATGTATCGAACAGATCAGCCTGTGCAGTCCGCTCAGACTGATCCGGGCCGACACATTCCATCTCAGGGGGATAGAGCTATATATTTATGATTCCGGAAACAGAAAAATCACAGGACACGAAAAGTGTCTATCCGGGTAGGCCTGCGAGGCATGCTTAAGCTGATCCGGGTCGATACATTACGCAGAGTCCACAGCGTTTGTTTTCTAGCGGAACGGCTCATTTGTCAACTATAATATTTATCTTGTATATTTGTAACCCCTGCTCGCTATTGACCAAACAAAGAATAAAAAGTTGAGTAATGTATTACTTCCGGGTTTAAACTGATAAGAGTTCAGTTGCTTTGTCAAGCGAGGAGAGTTTCGCATCACTACTCAATCGTTATGTTCAGTACTTAAATTCTTAAACCCGTTGTCGTTACTCGAGGTATTACACACCGTTGTATAATTCATTATGACACGTTGATTTTAAGATCACTTGATTAAGTTCCGTTTTGAAGGTAGAAGTGTATCGGTAGGATAAAAAACATTTAACTTCAACGTGAAAGTTTATATTGCATGTAAAGGGTAACATCTCGAGTACGTTAAACTAAAAAGTCACCTTGGATTGTGTGTTGGTATGACATAGACATAAACATGTGTAATAACACTACGATGTTTGGACTACAAATACCTTGCTTTTTAATCCTTATTTTCATCATGGTGTGTGTATTCGGCTCGACAGACTCGAGCCCCTGTGGACCAATGCAGTTCTGCTCTTGTATTCGTGATGGAATGTCAGGTTTTGTTAAGATGGATTGCTCACATAGGATTATTCCACTACGGGATGCATGTAACTTTACAAAGACGCATTACAATATTACCGGGGTCGTCTTCAACTCGAATAACGTGTCGGTACTACAGACAATAGATCTGATTGGCTGTGAACATGTCGAGGAATTGTATCTACGGAATTCGTCTATTCTTAATGTGGAACAAGGTGCGTTTACTCAAATGAATCGATTGACACTGCTCGACTTAAGCTGGAATAAATTAGATATTTACAGCAACTATAACGGATATCTGAACAACCTGGCGTCTTTAACGGAACTCCGACTTCAAGGCAATTTCAAAGGAGATGGCATGTCCAATGTATCGTATCCGTACCTATCGAACCTTCTAGGTCTTGATACGTTACTCCTTGATGGTCTTTACAACACGGAATTCAACGACAACTACGTAAATCTGACGAATATGTCATATTTAGGATTGTCGGGTTCAGACGGTGTTTGTAACATCGGTGGATTAACGAATTCAACCTTTCTAGCATTGCCTCACTTAAAGAAGTTGGACCTCTCCGACTGCAATGTGACGAATATTCAAGCTGGGACTTTTGCAATGCTTCATCGTTTGACATGGCTGGACTTGTCTTTAAATCAGCAACTCGGATTTAAACCGCTGAGAAATATTTCATATAGTCTTCAATTTACGCAGATCGACTTTCTGAACATTTCTAAATTACACAACACGTTTGGACTTGGTACGGAGATAAAGCGTCGAGACGTGTGTTACATGAGGAACACGACATTACGAGAACTCATATTAGACAGCAACAGGGTACAACTGTTCGAGACGAATATCGTCTTGTTGTTGCCAAGCACACTTCAAATCATTCGTATCAAGGACAACATCTTCACGTTTGGTCTCTATTTGTTGCAAGTAGCTTGTGTATCGAATTTATTAGCTTTAGACATCGGATTTCAAAATTTCGCCCATGCACCGTTGGATTACTTGGACGACCCTATGAATAAAACGAGCGTCATTAGGCAGGATAATGGTGACTGTTTTTATGACGACCCCTCTTACCTAAAGAACCTGAGTGAATCCATTTCAGGATGTCACTATTTTGAATCGGAACAAATAACAAAGAGGGATCTTTATCGGGGGTCTTTTCCAACCGATATAAAATCTATATCGTTCCACGACAGCGGAATGAACTATAGAATTCTACAGTATTCAATGATACCATTTTACAACCAATTGGAATCTGTTGACTTGTCTGGAAACATTTTATATTCGTGGATTGGACCAATGGGCCCTTTTCCTCATTTAAAATCCCTAAATCTTTCAAGAAACTATTGCTCACACGTAGGCCCATCCATGTTTCTGTATATGGGCTCATTGCAGTATCTATACATCGGACAAAACTTCCTTGGCATACCTCTGGCACACGACAATAGAGGAGACGTTTTCAAAACTTTAACAAACCTCAAAGTACTCGATTTATCATCAAACCAAATAAGAGATCTTCCTTCGTCAGTCTTCGTTCACTTAAATAGCCTTCAAATGTTGAACTTAAGTTTTAACAGCATTAACGAATGGACAATGGACGTCAAAACACTCCCAGATCTATGTTATCTCGATATCCGATCTAATGCGATGTCCGAATTGCCACAATCGTTGACGTCACATTTTGATACATTGAGAAGTCAAAAACAGAAGGATTTCACGATAGATATGAAACAGAATCCTATCCAGTGTTCATGTAAATACGAAAGGTTCCTGCGATGGATGGTACAGCATCAGACGTCTTTTGTCGGGTTTGACAGCTATAACTTCACGGACGAAAGTGGCACTAAATTAACCGCTATTGGCTGTATACAAAAAGTTGAACAATTTAGTAAGGCGTGTCGGTCGTTTACCTTGTTGATTGTATTGTGTTCTGTTGGTGTTACCCTATTTATATCCTTCATAATATGTGGCCTAATTTATAAAAACAGATGGACACTGCGATACATTCTCTACATGAACAAACGTCGATTCTTCGGATATCGGGCTGTGCCAGGTTACGAACCCATTGAAAATTACAGATACGACGCATTCATTTCGTACGCTGAGGAGAACATCCGCTTTATATTAGACGGGGTTATTCCAAGCTTGGAGAAGAAGGGACTCAACCTGTGCATTCATCAACGAGATTTTATGGTGGGAAACGCTGTTACAGACAACATCATTAACGCAATACAAAGCAGTCGGAAGACCGTGATCCTTTTAAGTAAAGCGTTCCTTAAGAGTAAATGGTGTTTGTACGAGTTCCAAATGTCTAGGATGGAAAGTATTTACTCTCGCGATGGAAACAGTTCGTTGATTGTCGTGATGTTAGAAAACACGCCACCGGATAAGCTGATGCCTTTAGAGATGATAGAATGGATTAAACGAGAGTCGTATATAGAATACACTGACGATGAAACAGGGAATGCTTTATTTTGGGATAAGTTAAAAGAGGGTATAATGCAGTGATTTTTTTAAAGTCGGCAATCCTTAAACCCTTATCCCGTTGACGCAATGTTAAACAGTTTTACCTTATGTACGACTTTAAAGTGCATGTCTGTATTCGGCTATGTTCGACTTAAAACTACATTTTTGTATTCGCTCATATGCGACTGTATTTATGTATTCCGTTATGTACGACTTTAACTTCATTTTTGTATTCGGTTTTATACAACTTTAAACTACATTTATGTATTCTCTTATATATGACTTGAAACTGTATTTATGTATACGGTTGTGTACGACATTAAACTTCCTTTTCATAATCGGTTATGTACGACCTGAAACTGAAATTTTGTATTCGGTTATATACACGATTTTAAACTACATTCTTTGAAAGAACGTTAAGTCCGACTTTAACCTACATTTTTGTATTACGTTATGTAGAAGGGAAGTTAGAAGGGACTTAGCCTGTGCATTCATCAACGAGATTTTATGGTGGGACACGCTGTTACAGACAACATCTTTAACGCAATACAAAGCAGTCGAAAGACCGTGATTGTTTTAAGTAAAGCGTTCCTTAAGAGTAAATGGTGTTTGTACGAGTTCCACATGTCCAGGATGGAAAGTATTTACTCTCGAGATGGAAACAGTTCGTTGATTGTCGTGATGTTAGAAAACACGCCACCGGATAAGCTGATGCCCTTAGAGATGATAGAATGGATTAAACGAGAGTCGTATATAGAATACACTGACGATGAACCAGGGAAATCTTTATTTTGGGATAAATTAAAAGAGGGTATAATGCAGTGATTGTGTAAAGTCGGCAATCCTTAATATAAACCTTTATCCCGTTGACGCAACGTTTTACCTTATGTACGACATTAAAGTGCATGTCTGTATTCGGTTATGTACGACTTTAAACTACATTTTTGTATTACGTTATGTACGACTTGAAATTTTATTTTTTATTCGGTTATGTGCGACTTTAAACTGCATTTTTGTATTTGGTTTTATACAACTTTAATTATGTATTCGGTTATGTACGACTTTGAACTTCATTTTTGTAATCGGTTATGTACGACCTTCAACTGAAATTTTGTATTCGGTTATATATACGACTTTAAACTACACTTTGTTGTATTCGGTTATATATACGACTTAAACTACCGTTTTTGAAAGAAACACCGTTATGTCCGACTTTAACCCATATTTTTGTATTACGTTATGTACGACGTTAACCTTCATTTTTGTATTACGTTATGTACGACGTTAACCTACTTTGTTGTTTTACGTTATGTACGACGTTAACCTACATTATTGTATTACGTTATGTACGACTTAAATCTACATTTTAATGTCTTCGGTTATGTACGTCTTTGAACAACATTTTATTTACAAGTGTACACACAATTATGTTGTGAAAGACTTTATGTACAGGATCCTTTCAAAATCCAGTGACGATACAAACAGTCGTAGATCCGTAAGTTCTATCTCCGGTCGGGTCATACCAAATACTTTAAAAGTGGTAGTGATGGATTCCCGCCTTGGCTCTCAGGATTGCAATGTCAGCAATAACGCATGGTTCTTCGGTTTCATGATAAATAAAACCGAAAGTATGGGTGAACTAGCCTGGAAACGCCGACATGTACATTTAACTGAAATAATGTTGAAAGCGACGTATAACGTTATTCAAACAAACAAGTATCTAAGTTAAGGTAGAGTGTAAGCTGGATTTTGAGGTGTATGTGTTGCATTTGAATTATACTCGTTTATAATTATCGTAACAAAATATCACTTCATTTAAATCCATGGATCGTATGTGTTGAACTCTTTCACTGCTGAATATTACATTCTTCTCTTCCATGTTGATGATTGGACCACACCAGTTATCGTACATCAGGAAATGTGTTAGAATTTAAGTTTAAGTGGCAAACAATGCTGATTTCGAAGAGACAGCTCGTCAAGAGCTGTCTCGCCTGAATATACATTAGTTGCAAAAGTCTTTTTTTGGCCTTTTGCAGCGAAAGGGTTAACAAAAGTGTGTATTCATCACATTTTTTAATTCATCTCTCATTATTCTTATTTGACTTGTTAACGTGTTGAATTGGCTTACAATAGGAAAGTCTAGACATCTGTTTAAAAATCAAAGTACTGAAAGTACTCAAGGTACAATTGTGATCGGTTAAGGGGAGATGCAGAAGTGCATATATAATTATTTATCTAAAAAGATCCTCAGATCCTGATAGACAAGTAATGATGCATCAAGCCAGAAAGAAATATTGTTGGTGTTGTGAAAATCAATTGACCTCAACTACGATAATATCATTCGGTCCTCCTTATACTTTTTTAATTATCATATTACCCAATAGCTCTACGGAATATATTGCTCTTTATGTCTCCTTTTTCTACAATGTTTTGAAAAGTTGTCTGCATCAAATGCGTCTGCAAGTTGGAAACAAAATACTATTCAAATATCACAAACAAAACAGATTTATCAGAGGAAATATTACTATTTCTGTTACTAGAGGGGACAAAGGGTTACAATATACAAAGGGTAATTTGTTCAGGTGGTCGTACACACACTGGGGCTGGGGTGTAGTGATATTCTTATTCTTTAGTACACTTAAATATGATATTTACACATTCAGATATTTGTAATTTTATTTGGTTACCTAGAATAAGTGATATTTATTTTACTTATTTGACTTTTGCTTATGTTTACATTCGAATTTCAGTCTAGAATTGTTTTCACTCTTTTGGCGTACTGCTACATGTATGATAGATATGGTGTTCTCAGTCATTTACATCCCGTGACTTCAAAATCTCACTTTTAACTATGGTGGCCTTGCTAACTCAATTCTACCAAAAAAACATACATTTACTAAATGAAATAATTGCCTTTTCTTACTTTCATATCTACTTATACTTTTCTCAACATGAACAAACTTTGAACGACTTTATACATGTTATTATTTGTTCTAATGTGAACCATTATATATGATTCGGACAATAAAATATGGAATTTGACATTTGAAGAGTTCAATTGCATTGTGTTGTCTTGATTTACATTGCCGACATGTATCATTGTCATGATTGAGCCGATCTAAATGAAAGTTGATCTCCACGCAGTCTTTTCAGAAATGAGCCAGTTCGATGTTCGCTATCCGTTCAATATCATTAAAACCAGACCTAAACTTCGCCGGATAGTATATAGAACTGATGACTGCCTCCTACAGGTCGTTTCAGATTGACCTTTCCGTCAGCTAATCAAATTGTCACCTACAAAGTCGTTAGATATAAATCGGTGGATAGAGAAGAGATGATAGTCTTGAACCGAGCATTTATTTTATTTTATTATTTCATTGGTAAAATCTAACGAGCACATTCTAATAAAGATATAAGGGTTTGAGGTTAATTCGAGACGACCGTTTATGCGATGTCGTCACATCCAATATCGCTATCTGGTCGAACAAGCATTAACTATTCAAGGATATAAGTTGACTGGAATTACTTTTCGTATCAAAACCCTCGAAGGTCAGTTTTCGTGCGTTGTTGTTGTTGTTTGTTGACGCTGTTTACCCTCGCGCTCGTGCGTCGCGGACCATGTCGTTTAAGTGTGTCCCGAAAGGAACCACCATACATTGTATTTACTTTCAAAACCAAAGTTCAAATTCTTGTTTTGCTTTCATCCTAGGTCAAGTGATTATTGTATTTTATCCTGCCTGTGTACGCTTCTTGTCTACGACGAGCAATGACATGTAATCTGCAAGCCATATTTCCCAGACCATCTGCAGATCCGGTGGAAACAGCGAGTGTTTATCATCCGGGAGACGTGTGTTCGTTTTCCGACCCTTATACTATTTGGTTGCTTTAGTGGTTCTCATCGGTGTCGTTTGATCTGGAATTTGAATATCTGAACGTACTAAATGAGATGTTGCACGACTAGAATCGATTTGAAAGTTACAATGAGAGAACTTACTTTAACGTAAGAAAATGGAAAGTGTTCAACACGTTTTTAAAAGTCCGTTTTAACCTTTTCACTCTCATTTCATGTTAGTGGATTCCCGTGAAAATCCGAGACGGGATTGACTTGAACGTATTGTACTGGTTTCCACGTCATGGAGATTTTCTATTGTTTCATGAGGGCAGGGGTTAACGTAAAAACACTGTGAGAAAAGTGAAAGTGTTTGTAGGTAAAAGTTAGTTTCACCTTTTCACTCTCATTCAATTTAGGTGGATTCCCGTGAAAATCCGAGACGGGATTGAATTGAACGTATTGCAATTGTTTCCACGTTGAAACATGTCGACCTTAACCCTTTACCTCATATAGACGCTTTATGACGCTTCTGCAGTAGACGGCTTTTTGAAAACATAATGACAAAAGTAGAAATTGCTCGAAACGAGCAATTTCTCCCTTTGCCACAATATTTTCCACCGTTATTCATAGGTTATCCATTCAATCATGGAGATTTTTTATTTTTTTTGTTTAAATATGTTCAAAGTCGTCTGTTGCAGAATTGTTTCATGAGAGCAGGGGTTAACGTAAAAACACTGTGAGAAAAGGGAAAGTGTTTGTAGGTAAAAGTTAGTTTCACCTTTTCACTCTCATTCAATTTAGGTGGATTCCCGTGAAAATCCGAGACGGGATTGAATTGAACGTATTGCAATTGTTTCCACGTTGAAACATGTCGACCTTTACCCTTTCCATCAATATATACGCTTTCTGACGCCTCTGCAGCAGACGGCGTATTGAAAACATTGTAACAAAAGAAGAAATTGCTTAAAACGAGCAATTTCTCCTTTTTGCCACAATGTTTTCCACCTTTATTCATAGGTTATACATTCAATTATGGAGATTTTCCTTCTTTTTTTTTTTAAATATGTTCAAGGTCGTCTGGTGCAGAATTGTTTATGAGGGCAGGAGTTAACGAACAAACTGAGAACAAGGGAAAGTGTTTATCACTTTTGTAAAAGTCAGTTTTCACCTTTTCACGCTCATTAAATTTAGGGGG
The DNA here is from genome assembly GCA_031761405.1 of Serripes groenlandicus. Taxonomy (NCBI): domain Eukaryota; kingdom Metazoa; phylum Mollusca; class Bivalvia; order Cardiida; family Cardiidae; genus Serripes; species Serripes groenlandicus. The sequence goes on from JASEVX010000015.1 coordinate 5,453,406, forward strand.
ATTCCCGTGAAAATCCCAGACAGGATTGACTTGAACGTATTTCAATGGTTACCACAATAAAACAGGTAGACCTTAACATTAACCCTTAAACAGACGGCTTTTTTAAGCCTCCGCAAAACACGATTTTTAAAAACATTATGGCAAATGAAGCAATTTCTCATACTGATCAATTTCTCCTTTTGCCACAATGTTTTCAAATCTATTCAATAATTGTACTTTCAATTACAGAGACTTTATATTTTGCCTCAATGTCGAATACTGCAGGTTGGTAACATTTGGTAAAGGGTTTCTAAAAAGTCACCGTTACCGATGCATCCCATTCTGAATATATATTTTAATTAACCCTTTCCCTCATACGACAATTCTGCAGCAGACGACTTTGAACGTATTTTGTCAAAAACTAGAAAATCTCCATAATTGAATGGATAACCTATGACAAAAAGTGGAAAACATTGTGGCAAAAGGAGAAATTGCACGTTTTGTGCAATTTCTTCTTTTGTCTCTATGTTTTCAAAACGCCGTCTGCTGTAGAGGCGTCAGAAAGCGTCTATATGAGGGAAAGGGTTAAATGGTTTTGCGCAAATCTTCACCCAATGAGTGTATATTGTTTTATGGCGCATCGACAGCTAAGGTCATTTAGCGCGCAATTAAATTTAATTATTCATGATCTCTGGGTAAACAAACACCCAATACACATATGCTAATTAAGGCTCTTCAAAAAAATAACAATCTCAAGGTTTAATACATTTTGAATACCATATCAAACTGATGTAAAAGCGAACATATTACAGTCAAATCTCTCGTAGCTAATATTTCCCTTTTTCTCTTAGAGTCGTCTATACCGATCTCCAGTATCTCGTCCGGTAGCGACGCGTGCTGTCAATCCAGGTGTTTGAGTTCGAATCTAAACTCGGCAAACATTGTTCTTGACGTTTGACAAATGGCATTGCGACAAGCGCCATTCGTCTTCCGCCAATTGGTTAACAATCTAATGTGGAAAAGAAGCCAATTGCTTGGAAAGACTGTTGTGTGGAGTACTGGTGTGAGAAAGCAAGGAATAACTGGCCGCTGTGATATGACTGGCACATTGTTTGAAAGTGGCGTTAAACCCAAAGCAATCAATCAAAAGTCGACTGGTGTATACGCTCTGAAGTATGATATCACAATAAGGGTACACGTGATATAAATATTTAACCCTTTCGCTTTTGAAAATAATTCAGATTCAGGTGAGACAGCTCAAAACGAGCTTGAGACAGCTCAAGACGAGCTGTCTCTCCTTAAACCTGCATTGTTTGCCACTTAGACATTACATTTTACCAATGTTCCTGTTGAAGGAAATGGAGTGGTCCAATTTCAACATTGGAAAAATCCACATTTATGAAATTCAGTTGTAAAAGAGTTAAAATAAAGCAGTTTACGTTTGAGTTCGCCTTGTTTATTTAACACGCATCTACTAATTTATTAATATCGCCGACAGCCGGAGCATTATCAAAACTGGATTTTGAGAACAGGTTCGTCTAAGTGTTTGAAAAAACTAGACCACTAATCAAATTCCTGTAAAACCCCGGAGATAGGACATTGTAAGCGGCGTAGACTGCGCTATGTCTCATTAAAAAGGGTGAAGAAGTAAAAAAGTTACCATTGTTTTTACATTCTTAACAAGAGCAATTATTGCTGTCTGACCATGCAAATATGACATAAAAAGTCACGTGGTATACACACATTGGTAACTGGTATGGGTAATCGACGGATTTGAAAATCGGTTTGTTAAACCCTTTCCCTATGCTGGTGTCCCTTCCACTTATTACTACTATCATAGGAAGTCGGGAACCAGATTGCCCTTGCCCGTACGTATATGTATATATTGACGCTTTCTGACGCCTCTGCAACATACGCCTTTGGAAAACATTGTGGCAAAAGAAGAAATTGCTTAGTTTTCAGCAATCACATATGAGCCGTTTCACGAGAAGACCAACAGTATGGGCTCTGCCTAAAATATCGACACAGATCAGCCTGCGCAGTCCGCTGAAGCTAATCCGGCCCGACCACATTCCGTTTCAGGGGGATAGAGGTTTAGAGTAATGATTCCTGAAACCACCGAGTCCATGATGTTGGTTTGTCTCGGTGAACGGCTCATATGGGAAAAGGGAACCAAAGAAAATTGAATTTTGGGAAAAGGGTAGATCAAGATCATCCTGTATATCCGCACAGTCTGATACAGATCCACACTGTTTACATATCATTTGCATACGCTTGTTATAAGCTGCTGTCAACTTGTGTACTATTCTAATTACGGGGAAGATGTACAGGTTGATCCGAACCTACACTGTTCAAAAATGCCGATATGTACCTTTTTCCGATACCTACAATTGCACTTCATTGTCAATCTGAAGTGATTACCACTTGCAAAGTATTGAGTCACAATTTATAGCCTATCAGATGTCACATGTTAACCCTTATCCTACAGCAAGCGACTTTATAACACAATTCGCGTATTGATCTGGTTATGCATTCGTGTAATCTTATCACTGTCTATATTCTTCGCTACTGACATATTATAGGCACAATCACTGTCTATATTCTTCGCTACTGACATATTATAGGCACAATCACTGTCTATATTCTTCGCTACTGACATATTATAGGCACAATCACTGTCTATATTCTTCGCTACTGACATATTATAGGCACAATCACTGTCTATATTCTTCGCTACTGACATATTATAGGCACAATCACTGTCTATATTCTTCGCTACTGACATATTATAGGCACACGTACTCGATACATTAGGTCAAAATCTTGAAGTGTATATGGTAATTATGTTTTTACTCAAAGAGAGTTACATAGCGGTAAACATTTCAGTCGGAACATGTGCAAGTGTGCCCATTTCATTAAAACATAACCTGTCGCTGTGCAGATATATCCATTTATCCATGTATGCATCACGTGTCGGAATATTATCAATAAATCTGCGGGGCTACGCTTGTAGTTGTTTCACTACCTACATATGGGTCTGTCCTATGTATAAAGGCAGTGAGAACCCTGATTAGCCTGATACAAAACATCGACAATATTCGTATAACAGAACATATGCTTAACGACTTGGGTGTTTTGCTGCTGGTATAAAAATACAATTATTTAAGAAGGATTGGATTCGTTTCGATCAATTACCAGATGTGTCACACGTAGTTTATTACTTTATGCAATTTATAAAATTCTTAAAATCAAATCCGTATAAAAGAAAATGCGGTTTAATAAACAGAACGGAAACATCGTATATAAAATATATTCTTCATAATAAATTCTCATTTTTCCTACGATGTTTTAAAAAGAAACGTTTTGTGTAAAAACACTTTCTGTGCCTATATCTGTGACAGGGTAACGATGATCGGACGCCTCAGTCTAGACATCAGGTACACAAACTTAAAATCTGAATGGAATCAGACCAAACTATGCATTATATATAGGATCTGACGACACCGCATAAAAGGTCGTATGGGATTGACCCTCTGCATTTAAATATTAATGCTCGATGTTCTGTCCATTGAAATCGCACTATAATAACCATTGTTCGTATATGCTATAAAAATGGTTATTATACAATTAAAACACTCGGCCATTTTCAAAAGTTATTACTGAGTTATATCATGGTGCTTCCTGTGTAAGTTACCAGCACTCCTGGTTCAATTAGTTCAATCAATTGCAATACAAGCTTTAATCTTATATAAATAACGCTCGATGTCTGTTCCTGGACACATAACCAGTACTCGCGCCGTTTGTGTGGAAAAATCCCAAAGTCAGAACCCGCTCATCACGGGATGGTGCATTTAATTCTGACATAAGCGAGTATGTCGTTATGCTTTAGGTGTGACCTGGCCGGGGTTCGAACCCGCACATAAAAAGGTAAAGGTAACCAGCTGCTTGAGAAGATTGTAACGTGGTGTACTGCTATGATAAAAAGTCATGTAACACGGGGGTTAGTTTAATTTAAACTCTTTTTTTTTAAGATCGATTGCGAAACAAACATTAGGCTTGTATTAATCACGCTCGATATCTGCCTCCTGAAAACATAACCAGTACTGGCGCGCAGTTTGCGTAGAAAAGTCCATTCGTCAGAACCCGCTCATCGCGGGAATCGAACCCGGGACGTCTTTCCACACAAGGACAACATCTGTGATAGTTTACCTTAACTATTATAAAATAATTCACTACACTTATCATATGTTAGCTATGGTCTATCGTATAAGCAAACATTGTGAGAAATAAGAGAAATTTCATACGACGTTTGGGTGTGTAACAAGATGTGGTTATACACTTTTGTTTTATTGTACATGAATCTATAGACGTCATATAAAGTAATATAATCGTCAAACTATAAAGATAAACTATGGGAAAAAACCTTTATATTCCTTGGTTAGTATAGCATAACAAATATGGATCTGAACCTTTTTTTGATCGTCGTTTTGCAAACAATTGTTGAAAACACCGTTACACACGAAACAATTTAATCTAAGAGCTATATAAGTATATTAACCCTGCAACATATACACATATTAAGTGTTCAAGTTCTATGTCACAGCACTCACATAAATACATAATTGTCGCCAATGGTTGCATTATCTAGATTGGCGGTTAATCAGGCGTGAAATGTTAAATTTATAAAAGAGTCCAAGAGGTTGTTAATAATGGTGTATTTAAACTCGACAAAACACATATTAAAGAAAGATCCTCATTTGGGATTTGAAACTGCGACTGACGCGCCGACTGTGATTCTCAATTACCATATGAGCAACTGCGTTTTCGATATGTCAGGCAAATTCAGTTATCTACTGAAATAAATAAAACAATCCGTAGATAGACGAAACAGTCGAATAAGACAAATAACCTAGATACAATTGTCTATTCACTCCATTATATAACTTACTTAGATTGATATTGTTTTGCAGTAGAGCAATGGATGTGTTGGCTAAACTATAGTCATTGATTTATTATTTGTCAAGGTGCAAGTAATAATGGAAATATGGTACCACCACGTCCAGCCAAGATTTCCGACCGACGTGGCATTGCGACGAGCGAAGATTAAACGCAGTCTGATTAGATTATCATCTAGTTGCACTGTATTAAAAAAAAGGGAAGTATATGGATAAATATTATGATCAAAATTCGACTAGACATGTAACCAATCTGCTCGCAAACGCTGTAAACCGTTTTCCACATACAACATAATGTTTTCAAACGTCTTCCGATGCAGATGTGCCAGAATACGGGAAATGTTTTCAGGAATCATCTGCAGTAGAGGCGTCAAAAGCGTCTGTTTGTGGGGGAAACGTTTATTAAAAATTTCATATGACGATGTTCAAAATAAAAATAGGTTCACGTCCGAAAATATACCAGTAATACACTATCTGATATGACAGGACCAATAATGCCAATAATGCCTCATGAACTGTCAGATGAACTCGGATTGTAATCACTAGGCTGGCAGATTTTAGGCTGGTAGTCAATCGGCTTTGGCATGAAATCGTATTTATACATATCTGGAACGGTCTAATTGGACAACCACTCACTCCTCAAAGTCATACAATGGCTTTCTGGTTACTTTTGACTTATCTAGACTAGGAGCGGTCCAATCAGACAACCAGTCATACGGCACACGGTATCGTTTTGTGGTCGACTTGTCCTCAAAGTCATACCAGTTAAATGGCTTTCTGGTTACTTTTGACTTTGGTAATCCTAGGAATCTGGATGGATTCATTGTTGTTTTAACTGAATTAGGTTTTCTTTGGTATTCATAAGGGTCTTTTTTTTATTTCCCTTCCCTTCTTCAACTGTTACCGCTTTTCTTGTAGTTCTTGTGTGGCTTTGCCGAGGATACTTAAAACATGTCGGTCGGAAATCTTGGCTGGACGTGGTGATACCATATTTCCATCAGTACTTGCACCTTGATAAATGATAAATCGGTGACTTTAATTTAGCCAACACATTCATTGGTCTTCTACAAAACAATATTAATCTAATTAAGACAGACAGACAGACAGACAGACAGACAGACAGACAGACAGACAGACAGACAGACAGACAGACAGAAAGACAGACAGAAAAAGAGAGAGATAGAGAGAAATTAAGTCAGACATACAAAAATAGAAAGACATAGATAGAGACACACCGAGTGAGAGACAGAGCGAGCGACTAGAGAGACAGAGACATACTGAACTAAAGACATAGAGAGACAGAAATAGATAGAGAGACAGAGACATACAGAGACAGGCATATAGCTAGAGACAGAGACGGTGCGAGACAGAGAATGACAGAAATAGAGAGACACGGAAATAGACAGACAGACAGATACGTATCATGACATGAGTTCGAACCCGAGTGTATCTATTTGTTGTGTAAGCGTTCACGATTTCCCCTGGTTTGAAGATGACAGTCATATGCATTAACCTTTCACTACCAGTGACTGTACCTATTATTCCGATAAGGTAAATAACGCTTTTGAATAGACTAGGGTCTTTTCTATTTACCTGAATAGACTATACAGTAATTGTATTGAAATGGTGTTCTATTAATAATTCTTTATAGTGAATGCATTTTAAGAAAGAAGCAAACAAATATTGAAATGGTTAACAAATATAAAACACAATATATAGTGTTATACATACGAACTAAGATATCACCAACATCCAACGAGATACGAGATCTGAGATATCCGGGTTAATATACTTATAACTATAAAGCTTAAAATAGATTATTTGGTGTTTAAAGGCGTTTTCAACAAATGTTTAGTCATATCACACCAGTTCTCCACACATTAGTCTATCTTAATATAAAGCTTATACAAGTGATTAACAAGACGAATTTTGAAGCAAAGCATCAAAGACGCCGCACATGATATTGAAGCATGACTTGAAGCAGATACAGCTCAGTACATTTAAATAATAACCTGATCAAACAGACAGAATATTAATATTTTGAACAAGAGGCCAAATGTCTTCTTGTTTTAAATAAAGATGCCAAGCTGTGCCGATATTGCTCACCTGGCATCCATAGTCTATAATAAAAGGTTATCAAGAGCAGAAGGGTCAATTTTGACGTAGGAATAGACGTTGTAAATGCTACGATCTACGTGATATTCAGCATGTGAAGTTTAGTCGTGAAAGGACCGGTTTAGTCCTCAAACCATGTAGTGTACCATTTGCTTAACATTGACTGCAACTATAATGTGTCATACAAGCTGAGGTTTCTTAATTTGTACCTAAAAACGTATTTAAATCTGCTCTAACTAGATCAATTAGATAAACAAAAAACATAGGTGCTAAAATAACTTACGGTGTTATGCCTCTAGTTATAAGTTAAGTGTGACACACGCTTTGAAAGGAGAGAGGGAAGTCTATTCTCCTTCCAGTTTAGCAGAAGTATGATTACAAAAACAGGAGTATATAAATGAAAAATACAAAGTAATTTTATCAAGTTTAAAGATATTTATTATAAAAAGTGAGCATTTTATGCAATTCAAAGAGAAGATTCACATGTATAGTCAATATATATCAAGAATATAGTGGTCTGAATGAATAACTTAATGGGTAGGAACGTTTTAATTTTAGAAATACAACATAAATAAATAGGAAAAAACATCCTCCCAAACTGTTTTATTAGCTTTGATGAATCGAGTCGTTAACACAGTAAACCATAGAATTAAATCGCATAGCCTAGGAATTAGGAAAAAGTGAATTCCGTAAACCAACCTATAAAAAAAGCGTAGCCTTGGAGGTTAAATACAAAATAAATGTGTCTAAAGTTTTGTATTAACGGTAAAAGACATACGTATTTTGTATATTGATGTTTCTTTTATCAGTTAATACAATTTATCACATAACTTACACTCCAGGAGTGACATAAAGCAGTGACATAAATATCGTATGTAACTAGTTACATAAATAGCCGACTCACAGCACGTACGTGACGTCACTCCAGTGTGACGTCACTTTAAATGACAGCATATTGTTTACAATTGTTCTGAATTTCGGCATTTATTAAAAATATTGTTTAAAGAGAATAAATCTCGATAAATGAAATGTTATAAGTGCCTTGTTGCTAATTTTGCATGAAATCAAAAGGTTATTGATATGGACTATTTTTTACAGTGGAAGTATGCATTAGAACTTCGGGATGAACTTTGGTCACTTTTTATATGAGGGCGAAGAAAGATAGATTTAAAGATTGAAAACAATCTTTTTATGGTGTTATGTGATAAATAGAATCTTACATTCGTGCTTATTTGATATTGTTTTTATGAAACTCGTCGACTGAAACGAATATGAGAGCCGAGCGTCATATTATTTCAGTCGACTCGTTTCATAAAAACAATATCAAATAAGCACTCATGTAAGATCCTCTATATATTTAAAAATAAAATATCTCAGAGGATGTTCATCACCCCTTGTGTTATCTGAATTGTTATCATAGCAGTACACCTCGTTACATTCTTCTCAGGCAACTGGTTACCGTCTCCCCCTTTACACGTGGGTGCGGGAGGCCGCCGATTCCCGGCCAGGTCATACCAAAGACCTTAAGCAATGGTAGTAATATATGAGCCTCCTTGGTGCTTATTGTTCCGAGGTTAGCCTTACGACTGACTCGCTGGTATCAGGATTAAATGGAGCGGGTTCTGCCTTTGGGATTTTTCTACACAAACGGCGCGAGTTCTGGTTATGTCTCCAGGGAACACACCGAGCGTGTTTAATATGAGCTTAAAGCTTGTTTCGCAATCGATGTAAAATAAATAAGTTTAAACTAAATGAACCAGGAGTTCTTGTAACTTACACAGGAAGCACCGTGGTATGAATATACCTACCCAGGAATTTAAAGGGGTTTTTCCCATAGTTTAATTTTAGATTTTGGGGTGGGGAGAACTCAACGTTGACGATTATATTACTTTAGATGAGGTCTATAGATATGTATACAATAAAACAAAAAAGCATACCCACATCTTGTTACAAACCCAATCGTCGTAGGAAATTTCTCCTATTTCTCACAATGTTTTCTTATACGATAGACAAGAGCTCGAGTATGTATAGCGTAGTAAATTAGTTTATAATAGTTAAAGTAAAATATCTCAGATGTTGTCCTTGTGTGGAAAGACAGTGGTACAGTGGTAGAGCGTCGGCCTCTCGTACCAAACGTTCCGGGTTCGAATCCCGTGATGAGCGGGTTCTAACATATGGATTTGTCCACGCAAACGGCGCGCGAGTACTTGTTATGTCTTCAGGAGGCAGAAATCGAGCGTGATTAATAACAACCTAATGCTTGTTTTGCAATCGATGTAAAATAAAATAAGTTTAAATTAAACTAACCCCCGTGTTACCTGACTTTTTATCATAGCAGTACACCACGTTACAATCTTCTCAAGCAATTGGTTACCTTTACCTCTTTACACTCAGGTGCGGGAAATAGCAGGTTCGATCCCCGACCAGGTCATACCAAAGACCTTAAGCATAACGACATACTCGCTTGTGTCAGAATTAAATGCACCATCCCGTGATGAGCGGGCTCTGACTTTGGGATTTTTCCACACAAACGGCGCGAGTACTGGTTATGTGTCCAGGAACAGACATCGAGCGTGATTTATATAAGATTAAAGCTTGTATCGCAATCGATTGAACTAATTGAACCGGGAGTGCTGGTAACTTACACAGGAAGCACCATGGTATAACTCAGTAATAACTGTTGAAAATGGCCGAGTGTTTTGATTGTATAATAACCATTTTTATAGCATAGACGAACAATAGTTATTATAGTGCGATTTCAATGGACAAAAAATCCCATGGGACCTTTTATGCGGTGTCGTCAGATCCTATATATAATGCATAGTTTGGTCTGATTCCATTGAGATTATAAGCTTGTGTACCTGATGTCTAGACTGAGGCGTCCGATCATCGTTATCCTGTCACAGATATAGACACGGAAAGTGTGTTTACACAAGATGTTTTTTTTTTTTAAACATCGTAGGAAAAATGAGAACTATTTATGAAGAATAGATTTAATACATGTCTTTAACGATGTTTCCGTTCTGTTTATTAAACCGCATTTTCATTTATACGCATTTGTTTTAAAGAATGTTATAAATTGTATAAAGTAATAATCTACATGTGACACATCTGGTAGTTGATCGAAATGATCCTTCTTAAATAATTGTCTTCTTTCACCAGCAGCAAAACACCCAAGTCGTTAAGCATATGTTCTGTTATACGAATATTGTCGATATTTTTTAATAGGCTAATCAGGGTTCTCACTGCCTGTATATATTGGACAGCCCCATATGAAGGTAGTGAAACAACTACAAGCGTAGCCCCTCAGGTTACTTGATAATGTTCCGACACGTGATGCATACATGGATACATGAATATATCTGCACATCGACAAGTTATGTTTCAACGAAATGGGCACACTTGCATATGTTCCGACTGAAATGTTTACAGCTTTGTAACTGTCTTTGAGGAAAACAGAATTACCATTTATCACATAAAGACCTCTCTTTGATTGTCAAAATGCCATTACATAAATATCATACAAACTATGAAAATGACGTCACGTCAGCGGATTTGACGTCATAACGTTGGACACTTTGCGTAAAAACCGGAAAATTTCATGTATAAATATATGGTAAACGTTATTTCCTTGTTTCGATATACGCCTCATAAATCATATCTCATTCGTTTATTTATTATCACTTCAAATAAAATCATTAACTAACTGAATATGACACTCGCCAAAGCTCGCGGCATAAACTTTGTTATAAAGTCGCTTGCTGTAGGATAAGGTATGTTTTAAAGAGGTAAACACTACATAAGGACAATGAAGTGTATGTGTCAGTGTATCGTAACAGGGTACATGTCGGCATTTTTGACCAGTGTAGGTTCGGATCAGCCTGTACATCCTCCCCGTCTCATTAGCATAGTACACAAGTTGACAGCAGCTTATAACACGCGTAAATGATATGTAAACAGTGTGGATCTGTATCAGACTATGCGGATATACAGGGTGATCTGGATCTGCCCTATTCCAAAAAAATCAACTTGTTCCCTTTTCCCATAAGAGCCGTTCCACGAGAAAATCAACAATATGGACTCTGTGTAATGTGTCGACTCAGATCAGCCTGCGCGGTCCGCGTGGGCTAATTTAGGCCAACACATTCCGTCTCAGGGGGATAGAGGTATAGAGAAATGATTCCTGAAACAGAACATATATAGGAGGCGGAAGGTGTCTGTCCTGGTAAGCCTGCGCGACATGCTTAGCCTGATCCGGGTCGATACTTTACGCAGTGTCCACATTAATGGTTTATTGTGGAACGGCTCGTATGAAGATTTCAAAGTGTGTACATTCACATGTATCACTGTACTCTATCAACAACGAAAGACTTGGCCTTGGAAAGGTCCAACATGACTGTTAAACAATGATTTGTTATGTCAAATGTATATGTGATTGGTTTGTTATTGTAAGTTGTAAGGTTCAAACCAGTTTATCCAGCTTATAACTGTAAAAATACATACTCAAAAACATGGGAACTCTCTGTTTATGAAAGAACGAAGATTGAATAAAATTGAAAATATAGTGGAAAAAGAAGTAATTGCTGAAAACTGAACAATTTATTCTTTTGCCACAATGTTTTCAAAAGTCGTATGTTTCAGAGGCGTCAGAAAGGGTCTTACGTAAGGGAACGCGTTAAACAAACCGGTTCCAAATCCGTCGACTACCCATGATACCATGTGTAAGAGTCATGTCGGACCCCGTCTATCGTTGTTTATTGAAGACAGTGCGTACATGCGTGATAAATAAACAAGACGAACTTAAATGTAAACTGCGTTATCTTAACACTTTTACTTCTAAATTTCACAAAGTGGACTTTTCCAATGTTGAAAATTGGACCACTCCATTTTAAATCCAACAGAAACATTGGTAAAATGTTATGTCTAAGTGGCAAACAGTGCGGCTTGTTATGAGCCGTCTCACCTTAAATCTGAATTGTTTGCAAAAGCCATTAACCCTTTCCCTCATACGGCAATTCTGCAGCAGACGACTTTGAACGTATTTTGTCAAAACATAGAAAATCTCCATAATTGAATGGATAACCTATGACGAAATGTGGAAAACATTGTGGCAAAAGGAGAAATTGCACGTTTTGTGCAATTTCTTCTTTTGTCATTATGTTTTCAAAAAGCCGTCTGCTGCAGAGGCGTCAGAAAGCGTCTATATGAGGGAAAGGGTTAATAAGCGAAAGTGTTAAAGATTTATTTATTTCACGTTTACCCTTATTGCCATATCGCACTTCAGAGGGTATTATACACCAGTCGTGTTTTGATTGATTGTTTGAGGTTTAACGCCGCTTTCAAACAATGTGCCAGTCATATCACAGATGCCTGTAACTCATGGCTTTCTCACACCAGCCCTGTGTTCCATAGTCACTAAACCCAAAACCTGTTTTGCGAAACCTATATAGGTTTCGTCGATAATCCGTGCATTAGTCGGTAAACCAAACCTGTTTGACGGGATTACATGCATAATACAGGTAGGTTCGTTCCGCTCCATAGACAAAACGTGTTTACGTTGCGTTTACTATGGAACACAGGGCAGTACTCCACACAACAGTCTTTCAAAGCAATTGACTTCTTTTCCACATTACATTGTTAGCCAATTGGTGGAAGACGAATGGCGATTGTCGCAATGCCGTTTGTCAAACGTCAAAAAGAATGTTTGCCGAGTTTTGATTCGAACTCAAAACCCGTGAAACGATATGGTCCGCGACGCACGAGCGCGAGGGTAAACAGCGTCAACAAACAACAACAACAACAACGTACGAAAACTGACCTTCGAGGATTTTAGTACGAAACGTAATTACAGTCAACTTATCTCCTTACGTAGTTAATGCTTGTTCGACCAGATAACGATATGATTAAAACCAGACAAAATTACTCCACTGTACGTTATTATTGGATGTGACGACACCGCACAAAGTTTAGGTCTGCTTTTAATGTTATTGACCGGATAGCGAACACAGAACTGGCTCATTTCTGAAAAGGCTGCGCGTAAATCAGCTTTCATTTAGACTGGCTCAATTATGACAATGATACATGTAGGTAATGTAAATCAAGATAACACAATGCAATTGAACAGTTGCCAAATTACATATTTTATTGTCCTATTCATATACAATGGTTCACATTAGAACAAACAACTTTTCAAAACATTGTAGCAACATAAAGAGCAATATAATTCGTAGAGCTATTGGGTAATATGCTAATTAAAAAGTATTAGGAGGACCGAATGATATATTCAAACAAGAATTAATGATCTTTGAAATATTTCATTCTAGCTTGATGCACCATTACTTGTCTGTCATAATGGGGAATTTTAAATAAATAATTAGATATGCACTTCTGCATCTCCTCTTAACCGATCACAATTCTACATTGAGTTCTTTCAGTTCTTTGATTTTTAAACAGATGTCTAGACTTTCCTAGTGTAAGCCAACTCAACACGTTAACAAGTCAAATAAAAATCATGAGAATTGAATTAAAGAATTTGATGAATACTATTTTTAACCCTTTCGCTGCCAAAGGCCAATAAGGGCTTTTGCAACTAATGCATATTTAGGCGAGACAGCTTGTAACGATCCGCATTGTTTGCCACTTAAACTTAAATTCTAACATATTTCTTGATGTACGATAACTGATGTGATCCAATTTTCAACGTGAAAGAGAAGACTGAGATATTCAGCAATAAGGAAGTTAAACAAATACGATCAATGGATTTAAATGAAGTGATATTTTGCTACGATAATTATAACAACACAGACACGTCAAACCCCAGCTTAGACTCGACCTTAACTCAGCCACTTGTTTGTTTGAATAATGGTTAACGTAGCTTTCAACATTAGTTCAGTTAAATGTACATCTCGGTGTTTCCTGGGTAGTTAACCAATACTTTCGGTTTTATTTATCATGAAACCGAAGAACCAGGCGTTATGCTATCCCCGCAATTCTTAGAGCCAAGGCGGAAAGCCATCACAACCACTTTTAGAGTCTTTGGTATTAACCGAACGGAGATAGAACCTACGGACCTACGACTGGTTTTATCGTCACTGGATTTTGGAAGAATCCTGAACATAAAGTATTTCACGACACAATTGTGTGTACATTCTTAAGAACAATTTTGTTTTACGTCGTACATAACCGAAGACATCAAAATGTAGTTTTAATTCGTACATAACGTAATACAAAAATGAAGGTTAAAGTCGGACAAATGGTTTTTAAAAAAAATGCAGTTTAAAGTCGTATATATAACCGGAAACATAATTTCAGTTTGAGGTCGTACAAAACCGATTATAAAAAGGAAGTTTAAAGTCGTACATAACCGAAAACATAAATACAGTTTCAAGTCGTGTATGAGCGAATACACAAATGTGGTTTAAAAATGTACAAATGAAGTTAAAACCGTACATAACGGAATACACAAATACAGTTTCAAGTCGCATATGAGCGAATAGAAAAATGTAGTTTAAAGTTATACAAAAACGAATACAAACATGCACTTTAAAGTCGCACATAAGGTAAAACGTGTTAATGTTGCGTCAACGGGATAAGGGTTTAAGGGTTGCCGACTTTACACACTCACTGCATTATACCCTCTTTTAACTTATCCCAAAATAAAGCATTCCCTTGTTCATCGTCAGTGTATTCTATATACGACTCTCGTTTAATCCATTCTATCATCTCTAAAGGCATCAGCTTATCCGGTGGCGTGTTTTCTAACATCACGACAATCAACGAACTGTTTCCATCGCGAGAGTAAATACTTTCCATCCTGGACATGTGGAACTCGTACAAACACCATTTACTCTTAAGGAACGCTTTACTTAAAAGGATCACGGTCTTTCGACTGCTTTGTATTGCGTTAATGATGTTGTCTGTAACAGCGTTTCCCGCCATAAAATCTCGTTGATGAATGCACAGGCTAAGTCCCTTCTTCTCCAAGCTTGGAATAACCCCGTCTAATATAAAGCGGATGTTCTCCTCAGCGTACGAAATGAATGCGTCGTATTTATAATTTTCAATGGGTTCGTAATCTGGCACAGCCCGATATCCGAAGAAGCGGCGTTTGTTCATGTAGAGAATGTATCGCAGTGTCCATCTGTTTTTATAAATTAGGCCACATATTATGAAGGATATAAATAAGGTGACGCCAATAGAACACAATACAATCAACAAGGTAAACGACCGACACGCTTTACTAAATTGTTCAACTTTGTTAATACAACCAATAGCGGTTAGTTTAGTGCCACTTTCGTCCGTGAAGTTATAGCTGTCAAACCCGACAAAAGACGTCTGATGCTGTACCATCCATCGCAGAAACCTTTCGTATTTACATGAGCACTGGATAGGATTGTGTCTCATATCTATCGTGAAATCCTTCTGTTTTTGACTGACCAATGTATCAAAATGTGACGTCAAAGATTGCGGCAATTCGGACATTGCATTAGATCGGATATCGAGATAACATAGATCTTGGAGTGTTTTGACGTCCATTGTCCATTCGTTAATGCTGTTAAAACTTAAGTTCAACATTTGCAGGCTATTTAAGTGTACGAATACTGACGAAGGGAGATCTCTTATTTGGTTTGATGATAAATCTAGTACTTTGAGTTTTGTCAAAGTTTTGAAAATTTCTCCTCTATTGTCGTCTGCCAGAGGTATGCCAAGGAAGTTCTGTCCGATGTATAGATACTGTAATTGACCCATATACAGAAACATGGATGGGCCTACGTGTGAGCAATAGTTTCGTGAAAGATTTAGGGATTTTAAATGAGGAAAAGGGCCCATTGGTCCAATCCACGAATACAAAATGTTTCCAGACAAGTCAACATATTCCAATTGGTTGTAAAACGGTATCATTGAATACTGTAGAATTCTATAGTTCATTCCGCTGTCGTGGAAAGATACAGCTTTTAGATCGGGTGGAAAAGACGCCCGATAAAGATCATCCTTTATTATTTGTCCCGATTCAAAATAGTGACATCCTGAAATGGATTCACTCAGGTTCTTTAGGTAAGAGGGGTTGTCATAAAAACAGTCACCAGTACCCTGACTAATGGCGCTCGTTTTATTCATAGGGTCATCCAAGTAATCCAACGGTGCATGGGCGAAATTTTGATATCCGACGTAACAAGCTGTTAAATTCGATGCACAAGCTAATTGCAGCATATAGAGACCAAACGTGAAGATGTTGTCCTTGATACGAATGATTTGAAGCGTGCTTGGCAACAACAAGACGAGATTCGTCTCGAACAGTTGTAACCTGTTGCTGTCTAACACGAGTTCTCGTAATGTCGTGTTCCTCATGTAACACACGTCTCGACGATTTACTTCCGTACCAAGTCCAAACGTGTTGTGTAATTTAGAAATGTTCAGAAAGTCGATCTGCGTAAATTGAAGACTATATGAAATATTTCTCAGCGGTTTAAATCCTAGTTGCTGATTTAAAGACAAGTCCAGCCATGTCAAACGATGAAGCATTGCAAAAGTCCCAGCTTCAATAGTTATCACATTGCAGTCGGAGAGGTCCAACTTCTTTAAGTGAGGCAATGCTAGAAAGGTTGAATTCGTTAATCCACCGATATTACAAACACCGTCTGAACCCGACAATCCTAAATGTGACAGTTTGGTCAGATTTACGTAGTTGTCGTGGAATTCCGTGTTGTAAAGACCATCAAGGAGTAACGTATCAAGATCTGGAAGGTTTGAAAGGTAAGGATACGATACATTGGACATGCCATCTCCTTCGAAATTGCCTTGAAGTCGGAGTTCCGTTAAAGACGCCAGGTTGTTCAGATATCCGTTATAGTTGCTGTAAATATCTAATTTATTCCAGCTTAAGTCGAGCAGTGTCAACCGATTCATTGGAGTAAATGCACCTTGTTCCACATGGAGAATAGACGAATTACGTAGATACAATTCCCCGACATTTTCACAGCCAATCAGATCCATTGTCTGTATTACCGACACGTTATTCGAGTTGAAGACGACCCCGGTAATATTGTAATGCGTCTTTGTAAAGTTGCATGCCTCCCGTAGTGGAATACTCCTATGTGAGCAATCCATCTTAACAAAACCTGACATTTCATTACGAATACAAGAGCAGAACTCCATTGGTCCACAGCGGATCGAGTCCGTCGAGCCGAATACAACCACCATGATGAAAATAAAGATTAAAAAGCAAGGTAGTTGCAGTCCAAACATCGTAGTGTTATTACACATGTTTATGTCTATGTCATACCCACACAAAATCCAATGTGACTTCAGTTCATCCTACTCGAGATGTTACCCCTTACATGTTACATAAACCTTCACGTTGAAGTTAAAATGTTTTATCTTATCGATACACGTCTACCTTCAAAACAGAACCTTTTTCAAGTGATCTTAAAAACAACATGGCACAATGAATTATATATCTCGTGTAACGACAACGGGTTATTTAAGAACTGAACAGAACGATTTAGTAGTAATGTGAAACGCTCCTTACTTGGCAAAGCACCTGAACTATTATCAGTGGAAAGCCGGAAGAAATAAAGTACTCCACTACTTAATCTTTGTTTTGTCAATGGCGAGCAGCGGTTACGAATATACAAGATAAAGATTGTAATTGACAAATACACAAAGTAAAGATTGCAATTGACAAATAAACAAAGTAAAGATTGCAATTGACAAATACACGGAGTAAAGATTGTAGGTCTTATTAAAAGACATAACTAATCGAACATGAGACATGGATATTCCAGACCGAGATTAGATTGTGAGTGTTTGAAGACTGATCATATTCCATGTACTGGTTATTCTATAGTTTTCAAGGCCGTGTTATTCAAATCCTCGTCGAAAATGGAAAACGTTATCAGCTTTCAAGAGGCTTCATACAAATAGAGTCAGATATGAATATTTATTTGGCAAAACACCCTTAAGTTTAGTTTTTCTTGTATATGATTACAAACAGAATTTAACCTTCCAAACATACATACGGATTTTGGCTCCCTTTCCCGTATACAACACTTCTGCCGCATACGACTTTTGAAAACATTGACATATTGCCATAATGTCTTCCGTGAAAGGAACGGCGAGCATTAAAATACACGAAAACTCACGAACACAATACAAATTCTGTTACAAAATATGCATTAAATTATATCATTAACTCTTTCAGCGCCAATGGTAATATCGAGGTTTTTACAAGCAATGCAGATTCAGGTGGGTCAGCTCATGAAGAGCTGTTTCACCTGAAATCAGCATTGTTTGCCTTTTAGTATCTAAATAGTCCAAAACTGTTATTACATGATAAATGGCGACGCCTAATTTTGAATATGGAAGAATCTACTTTAAACAATTTGGCGCTAAACGAGTTTTTAAACCCTATCACAGAAAGTTTTGAAAAGAAGCTGGTTAAACATTATCGTCCTTAAAACCAATATTTGATTATTTATCTTTACCCGCCGTCAGAACGACCGCGGCGCACTCTAGCATCCCGTTGTGTTATGTATTAATAAGCTGAAATTAAAAGTTTAAATAAAACTTTAAATTTATACTACAGAGAGGGTTACATATATATTCTTTATTCCTCCAATAACGAAGAGCATTACAATACATAGAATACAAACAGAATGCCTAACACATAGTATTATACAAGAGAACAAATGTACACATCACGACAAAAAAAAAAAAGTTCGAACATATAAAAAAGTACATTGAGACGATTTCTTTTGCGTACCCACAACAAAGGGTTGGCGGGTCAAATTAAGCTTTGAGAACTTGCAAAACGCCCCTTATCTAGAGCTCTCAACTTATTGTACTGCTTTATACTTTTATATTTCAAACACTTACTAAGTAACCTACTAAATGAAAGTATACTTATTGAATATAGATGAAAGCTCTTTTGTTTAAAGGAGAAACACAACAACAGTAATAATTTTTCTAATGAAAAAAGAGAATGTTTCTGATTGCAGGCCTAAGTATAATATAAACCGCATTCCAGAAGTAAAATGATGAAGTAATGCTGAATTTGAGCTCCCTCCGAGACAAGATGACGAGAAATTACTTTGCAGATTGATAGATGCTTTAGGGACGTATAGATAATAATACATCATTTACGAAAACTACCGGCTATATCTTAAGACAGCGTTGAAAACATTGTGATTAAGGGCGAAATTGTTCACTACGAGCAGTTTCACCTTTTGTCAAAATGCTTTAAAACGCCTACTATTGCTGTTGGGTCAAAAGTCGCCTAGATGAGTGAAAAGGTCAAAACAATATCAGAAATTAACTATATACATACATCACATATCAAAACACAAAAGAACATGCATATAACATTGAGGATGGATAATCATACTTAATAACATATTACACATAGTTTAGTCAGACACACACACAAATTCAAAGAGAACTTTTCGACTATAAGATAAATATTTTTGATTGCACGACTAGATAGCTAATGCAGGATTGGAATTCTCGTCTGAAACGAATTGTCGAGAATTCACACTGCATATGAAGGGATGGATATATGGGGATGGGTGAATGGATGGATAAGTGAATTCATGGATAAATGGATGGATGATAAGTGGATGGATGGATATATGGATGGATACATGGATGGATTTGTAGATGGACGGCTGGATGGATTAGGTAGATAGGTGCCTGGATGGATAAGTTGATGGATTGATATACATGGATTGGTTGGATCGTGGGTGGATGAGTGAGTGACTCACACGGTATACGCGATTGAATGAAGTAGCGTTGTGTGAGTGAATGAATAAATGGTTGAGTATTATGTCTGACATAAATGTTAATATAACTACACTAGAAATGTGTATAGTCTCGATAAAGATACCTTGTGTCTGTGATTTTTAAAGGCCACAGCCAACAGACAACATAACTGTAAAGGAAAGTATATCACCTAGTTGTTACGTGTCCATATACCATCTCATACATATCTCTAGCAACTACCAGCAAACGTTTTTTGGAGTTTTGAGAGTCTATGCCATAATGGGACAGTCCGCCTAACAGATCTACGACCTGTGACACAGGGGATTGAGATTTTAGTTCATTGAATACTGCAATACCTGTAACACCAATGATTGACTTCCACAAATGATACCTAATACTGTTGTTGCAAATGCAGTGAAGTAAAAGATGCGCAACCGGGCGTTCCGTCAATAGCGTGCATTTAGGACAGATACGAGGTTTTTCAAATGAGAACAGTTTGCATAGTATATAAACTAGCTTCTGTAAATACATCACCATACCATCAATCTAACCTTGTATAAGTAGCCGAGCCCCTTTAGCTTAGTCGGTAGCGAGGCGGGCTGTCCATTAATCGAATGTCACTATGAACAGGATCGCTTCGATGTTTTAATATTTACTGTCATATCAAAGTGATGCGAGTGATGATATTCACAATAGAATCGGCGTTTTATTCGATGTTTTAATATTTACTGTCATATCAAAATGGTGCGAGTGATGATATTCACAATAGTACGGGCGTTTTATTCGATGTGTTACTGTTTACTGTCTTATCAAAGTGATGCGAGTGCTGATATTCACAATAATATTGGCGTTTTATTCGATGTTTTAATGTTTAACGTAGTTTTCGCCCTTTGATGACTTTACGTGAAGCGCCATTAATAAAGTATAAAACAGTTTCAGATCCATGTTTGTTATGCTATACTAACCATGGAATTTAAAGGGGTTTTCCCATAGTTTAGTGTGCGGTGGAGGGCGAGACTCAACGTTGACGACAATTCTACTTTAGATGACGTCTATACATTGATGTACAATAAAACAAAAACGTATAATCACATCTTGTTACAAACCTAACCGTCGTAGGAAATTTCTCTTATTTCTCACAATGTGTTCTTATACGATAGACCAGAGCTCATGTATGTACAGCGTAGTGAATTATTGTAAAATATTGCAGAGGGTGTTCGTCAACCCTCGTGTAACCTGACTTTTTATCATAGCAGTCCACCACGGTACATTCTTCTCAGGCAACTGGTTACATTCTCTCCCTTTACACTTGGGTGCGGGAGGTCGCGGGTTCGATCCCCGGTCAGGTCGTACCAAAGTGCTTAGGAAATGGTAGTAATATATCTCCCTTCTTGGTGTTCAGGGTAATGGCGGTTAGCATTAAGACTGACTCGCTGGTGACAGGATTAAATTGACCAGGAGTACTCGTACCTTACACATGAGATATCGTGTTATAAATAATAAGTGTTGACAATGGCCGAGGGTTTCGGTTGTAAAGTAACCATTCTGATAGCAGAGCCGAGTATTGGTTGTTATGTAGCGATTTCAATGGACAGAAAAACGAGCACCTGTTCATTAATATTTAAATGCAGGGGGTCAATTCCATACGACACGTTATGCGGTGTCGTCAGATCCTATTATGCATTGTTTGGTCTGATTCTATTGAGAGTATAAGCTTGTGTACCTGATGTCTAGACTGAGGAGTCAGATCACCGTAACCCTAACACATATATAGGCACGGAAAGTGTTTATACACAAGACGGGTTTTTTAAAAACATCGTAGGAAAAATTAGAACTACAAATGTGCTTATGAAGAATAGATTTGATATATGTCTTTTTTTAAAATAATTTTATAAATTTTATTAAGTAATAATCTACATGTGACACATCTGATAGTCGTTCGAAATGAATCCAATCTTTCTAGAAATAATTGTCTTGTCTTACCAGCAGCAAAACACCTAAGTCGTTAAGAATATGTTCTGATATACGAATATTGTCGATGTTTTGTATGAGGCTAATCTGGGGTTTCACTGCCTATATACGTAGGACAGTCCCATATGTAGGTAGTGAAACAAATACAGGCATAGCCCCACATGTTTCTTTATAATATTCCGACACGTGATGCATAGATGGATAACGTAGTTCCCTTTCGATTGATATAGCTCACTATTAAACCACAGTCTGGTACCCGATGTACTATCGTCATTAGTACGTCTGGCATGAACCAACAATTGTGACTAGATTGGTCATCTCCCCTTGTATATACATTAATATAATATAAAACTATACAGTGGACCAAAACAACTCGATCTTTGATGTCATACATGCATGATGAAGCGCATTCAGTGTTTGAAATGTTTTCTGGTTAGTCGACAAAAAGCTTGTCCATATAGCCTTTTGATTGTTAATCCATTAAAGGGCGCTGCAGTTATTGGCGTATGCATGTCCCTATAATGTCATGGTAGGGGCAGGTAACTCTAGACTAAACTACGTTTTCTGTCAGTACATTCACCGGGGGAAATTAACTGTTCCCTCCCTTGTATGGTTTTTTTAAAAACGATTTTCTTAACATGTCATACTTCTTGTCTGAATTTAAAAAGACAGATTTCCGTCAACACAAGCTGTCCAAATATGCTGCAGTAAACGTGACACATTCTCAATAACACGAAAAACGGTCAAGCAAGGATCAATATATTGAAAAATTGTTTAAAAAGTGAAACAGTTGTTGTTCCAGTCATCACAAACAAAGATACGAGAATGGATAATTTCAGAAAGATGACAGCTGCTGTATAACGGCTCTGTTTGACGCCAAGAACAAAATCAAACATTTCCATTTAAAATGATGAATTATAAAATTTTCAATTAATTAATTTACAATCGAACCTTTCTTTAAGACCAACCACGAATAGCAATTTTCTGCATGAATGAGCCTGTCTGTGAACAAAGACCAGATATTTGGACTTCCATGGGTGGTCTTTATACACTTGTTCCTTGCCAAAACGAAGGTGGTTCAAATGTTGCAATCGAATCTATTAATTTCCTGTTTTTGTTCAAGTCGTTAGAACGTGAGTAGTTAAAGGTTTTGGTAAAATATGTTGTATAAATATATGAAATATTAAGTTTTTAAATAATAAAACATTCTCAGTTGGTGTTCATTTTTGTTCGACATAGTTAACCTATAATGACAAAGGTGTAAGGAGGCAACAACTGCCTAGTCTGGTTCCCACGTTGCTTTCCACCACATAAGGTTGAGCCGCCGGGGAACATATAGATGTAACACTATGGCCGTCGATATTGTGAGATCTTAAGACAATCTTGGAATGGTGTATGTTCGTCTTTATTGTTTATTCCATATTCATCTCCATTGCTTCATCCGAAAAGAGAACGTAAGTGAATTCTTGTTGAAATTCGTCATAATTGGTGTAGGATATTGGAAGATCAAGCGCGTTAACACACGTGTGTGCTTTCGGAACCCTTGCAACACCATTGGCTATACTGAATTGCACGATGATTTGTCCGTTTGGTACTTTTCTCTCTGCGGTAACGAACTGCAAAAACTGCAGCAGTGTCTCTTCGGACATTCCGACTATAACACGTTTAAGATTGTTAAAAACTTGGCATTCATTTGATTGAGGATGATATGGCCATCGTAAACATCGTAGCTTTTCGATCACCTTCACCGGAGTTGCTCGGAATACTTCATACAAAGCATTGAGATGATTTAACGTCATAAGACCCCAAAATACTTCTCGGTGCGTCCTTGGAATACCTTTGCCCATTTTCTGACAGACTGCCATTGGCTTCACGCACAACTCGTTGTAAGCTATGGTTGACATATCTTTTCGCAGTGTCTCCCGCTCTGGTGGATTAGCCATTTCAAACTTCTCGAATATGTATCCAAGTTTCATAGAATCCGTTTCATCAAGTTCATCAAAAGATTGAAGAGCCCTTTGTTGGAGTAGGCGGTCGTCCAGGTCGATGAAACGGAAGAAGTCGTCAAGAATGGTATCGAATGAACACTCTGCCATCTCCATTTCTCCGTAGATGATCACATTTAACGAACTCTTGCATATCTGAATTGGTATTGCCCGCAACAAGAGTGTAGTGTGAGAAAATATGCCGTCTAAAACAGTAAATAGACTTAGGTCGTAGTTACCCAGGTTTATTTGTGAAGTATTTTTCCTTTACGGTTTGCCAAAACGGTGTGTAGATATCCTTAGTAACACCGCCCCCATCGACTCCTTCTTCACCTGTAATTAGATGAAAACGTAATGGAAAACGATATTCATGAACAGGATTGTGTATTTTTGTTAACTATTGATTAGCTATATCACGGCGCTTACATGGTAAGTTATCAGTACTACTGGTTCATCTATACAGACACAATCGGTTAGGTTGTTAAACCAGCTCTGGGCGACAAGAAAGGAAAGCCACTTTTACAATTATTTGGTATTACCCGACACGGCATCGGACCAACAACATTCAGCACCCAATGTGGACGCTTTACCACTACACCACCGAGGCGTTCTATGTAATGGATCATATATGACAACACCGCATAAAAGGCATCTAAAATTGACCCTATATATTTTAATATTCATGGACAGGTGCTCGTTTTTCTATCCAATGAAATCGAACGGAAACACCAACACTCTGCTATCAATATGTTTATTATATAATCGGCAATCAACCTTTCTCTGTCTCATTTTGTATTTGGATTATCCCCCGTGCGATAGAAATAACACCAATACTATACCGGCAAGTTTGGAGATGACCCGTCTGTTTAAATCTGACTCGCCAAAATTACGATATATCTTTAAAAGATCCTCAACAATGGTGGTTCGCCTTACTTCGATCCGGAGTACGGGATGCTGTAATCTCCTGCTGCATTCGGTCAGATCTAGAAATAAAATGGGAAATCCTGCATTCGATCAGATCTGTAAATGGTATGTGCAATGCTGGATTCGGTCAGATCTGGAAATTATTTGGTCAATGCTGCATTTTGTCAGATATAAAATTAATATGGGCAATGCTGCATTCTGTCAGAAATAATGATATTATGACACGATGCAGACGAGTTGTAACGCCATCTTTTTGTTTTTTCGAGTTTAAACAAATGTCTTAAATGCATATGTACATGTTAATAATATAAACCCTTTCCAACACATTTTGAGCTTCTGTTGCAGACGTAGTTTATGATGAATAATTCATCTTTTTGTCGCAATATTTTAACTCTAATAAACGGCAATTATTTCCAATTATAGAGTATGTTGCTAAGTGTGTTTATGTGGGAAAGGTAAATACACGACGATAGGATGGTATTTTACTAGCAATATTACTTAACAACATAAATATGATATGACCAACTAAATAGCATTTGATTTGGCACCAAAGAAAAAATACTTTTAGTTTACTACCAAATATATGTAGTTGCTGAATACCAACAATTTAGGGTAAAATGACTATTCTAGCATTTTACTATGTACTCCACATAGCATTCACACGATAACTACACATAACATTCACACAAGTACTCCACATACTATTTACACAAGTACTCACACACGTACTCCACATAGCATTAACACAATAACCACATATAACATTCACGCAAGTACTCCACATAGATTTCGCACAAGGATTCCACATACCATTCACACAAGTACTCTTCATACTATTCATACAATAACTACTCATAACATTCACTCAAGGACTCCACATAACATTCACACAAGAACTCAATTTAACATTAATACAAGTACTCCACATAACATTCACACAAGTACTTCACTGAACATTCACACAAAGACTCCACATTACATTCACACATGGTAGCTGGCTACAATTTAACATGCGTAACATAAGCCTTTGAAGTCATTGGTGGTAGAAGAAAATCACGATGACTTCAGGGGCGTAACTGGATGGAAATTGAGTATACACACAGATGAGGTAGGGGTCCGGGCATATTCAGTAGTAAACAATTTGAAATCTTATATAAGTAAGTAAAGTAAGTAAGTAAATATTTTATTATAGTGACATGTGTATATACAACAACAAAACAATGGTACAAAATGTAATAAATAACACCCGGCCCCATGGGCCTATAAGTCACTTTCAAAAGAAAAATAATTAAGAAAACCAAAAAAAAATAAAATAAAAAACAAAACAAAAAACATACAAAAAAAGCAAAAAATGGAAAACGTGTTGTGTTGGTATCGTTCTACTTCATAACGACAATATCAAAATAGACAGATATGGGCAGTACCATTCGAAAACATCCATTCCAGAAACTTCATCTCCAAAAGAAAAATAAGGTAGATATATAAAGTCAATATAAGTACGTATAATTATGATTGAGATCACTTCTGGGGAAAAACAAAAAAATGAAAACGTTAATTGAAACATTTTCACACTGTCTAAAGAATAAATACAATATGAGTGTTTTGTTTAACAGCTAGGCTATGCTCTTTTAAGAAAAAGAGCGGAAGTTTTGCTGTCCACCAAATCACATAACAATAAAGTTATCGTAATGTTAAGTAATAATATATAACTAAAAGTCCTTTACATAAACGAAATGTAAAGAAAATGTAGTCATATGTATAATCAAACACAGTTAAAAACAATCACAAGCAAAGACACTAACGAATGATTGTGTGTGTGAGTGAGTCAGTCAGTGCATGTGTGAGTGAATAAATGTTTGAAAGTGAGATAGTTGTGTCTATACGGTCCTAATGAAAAATACATAAACGTACACATATACATTATGAACATAATAATACATCATCTACAATTTGAAGACCTTTCCAAAAGAGAAAACTGTTATAGTCAAAAGCATTATGCGAGAATAAGAACTTGCACATTACGAGCAATTTTTACTCCCCATAAAATGCCCTGAAAACATGCCCACCATAATCGATTCAAAAAGTCGCCTGTATATCAAAAAGAAACAATAATCAGTTCTGCGG
The DNA here is from genome assembly GCA_031761405.1 of Serripes groenlandicus. Taxonomy (NCBI): domain Eukaryota; kingdom Metazoa; phylum Mollusca; class Bivalvia; order Cardiida; family Cardiidae; genus Serripes; species Serripes groenlandicus. Next base: position 5,480,215 of record JASEVX010000015.1, read on the forward strand.
ATATAATGCTCCCCGTCTTACAACATAGGCTTTAACTATAAATTTTGCTAATTTTCGCACATGATTCATCATTAAATAACACAATTTATTATTAAGCGATAATTGTACAAATGCCCCTGTATAAAATAATTCACCGAATATGTCAGATCTTATTCTTGTATAAAAGTCGCATGTAACCACAAAATGCGTTTCCGACTCTATTATCTATATATGGCGAACTCGAGTGGTCATTTTAGTCATTGCTGATTTTTTGCGATTTTCGGAAGAATACCACCATCCCTATTGAGCTATTGGGAGGTGAATGGCGGTTTTGGTTCGTTTGGCGAAATATCTCTGTGACGCTAAGCAAACAATAAAACCCATTCCAACACATGAACAATCTGCAGCAGACGACATTGACATTTTGTACGCAATAAAACGAAAATATGTAAATGAAAATATAATTTTTGAATAGAGTTTAAATCATTTAAATCATTATGAGCAATTTCTTCTTTTTAACATTCTTTTCAAATGTCGTCTGCTGGAGATACGTCAGAATGCGTCTGAAAGTGGAAAGTGGAAAGGGGTTAAAGGTGCTGCACTCTAGATCACAATTTTGAATTGTTGAAACTTCTGCAAATATCGCTAATAGTGATAACAAAGTAAGTAATAAATAGTTCCAACTATTTTGGTAGTAAATGTTGTCAAAAAGTAAATTGAAAGTCATGCAAATTTACACAATTTGAGTATGTCTACCCAGTAAAAATGAATCATACACGATCAATATTTAGATGTTTATTTTACTGGAAAGTGAATTTATTACTTATTATCATTTGTTCCCAGAATTATGATTCTAATATTTCAATGTAGCTTTTGAACAGTTTAAAAACTTTGACTTTACTATCTATATTCTGGAGTTCAGCACCTTCAAAATACAGTAGTGTTGAAATATACATGTGTCACATAGTGTCGTTTATACATGCACGCCACCTAGGTGTAGACGATCAGAAAGTAGAGAACATTTGGCATATATGGGGAATATTATGTTGCAGTAGCGATACATAGTCCTGTAGTGTACTACGAAGGGGCGTGGACAATTGCATCACCTGAGATGTGTCAGAATGCGTCTGCAAGTGGGAAAGGGTTAACATAGCGACGTATTGAAATATATATGTATATGTGTCACAGAGAGTCGTTCAAAAATGAACGCCACATAGGTGTAGACGTTCAGAAAGTAGGAACTATTTGGCATATACTTGTATATATTCCATGCGTGTCTGCAATTGGGTTTAACGCAGTTTTAAACCATGTTTTATACCAGGTACCAGATGTTTTCTGGGATTTTATACACAAGTGTGGACATGTAATATTATTATGCTGTCTTCTTACGTCTACTTTTCGTGAGATTATGTCGAAATATTTAAATCTTTTTTTACCGTCAAATGCATGTTCACACACCTGCACTAGACGTCTTCTAACGGAAGGAGAAGTAGCACCAATCTAGCAAACACATAAACACATAAACACATAATCAAACAGTCAGCGAGAAAATGGTTAAATCACCAAGGTTTTTCAATAGAATTTTGCGACTGTCGAAATGACATTGAAACATAATCCTATTGACCCTTTCCTACGTACAGACGCTTTCTGACGCCACCCATCCAGTCGAATTTCAAAACCATAATGAGCAATTTCTCCTTTTTGCCACAATAATTTCAACTTTAGTCGATGATAAACTTTCATTTATAGTGTCTTCTCATAGAGAGAAAGGAACAGAGGGAAGAAAGGGAGATAGAGAGAAAGAGAGAGAGGGACACACACACATCCACAGTGAGACAGAGATAGGGAGATAGACAGACAGAGAGAAAGAGACAGAAAAAAAGACAGACAGATACATACATACATACATACATACATACAGAGATAGAGAAAGAGGGAGGGGGAAGACAGATAGAAAGAGAAAGAGAGAGCGACAGGGACCGATAAAGAAAGACAGATAGACATACAAACAGAGACAGACAGACTGACAGATAGACACACACAGAGAGAGAGAGACACGTATCGTGACACAGGTTCAGCATGGTTTAAAGTGTACAAAAATACCTTCTTAAATGTTTTTGGTCGAGGGACGTGCGACATTAATGGCTGAGATAACCTATCTTCCACTGGTTATTCGGGTTAATATGCTTATATAGCTCTTAGATTGATTGTTTCATGTTTAAAGGCGTTCAACAATTGTTTAGTCATATGACTCATATCACATAAATTCTCCGCACACTAGTCTTTTTTTAATATAATGCTCGAACAAGTGATTAATAATTGATAATTGACGAGTTATACCTATACGCATATAATGGAATTTCCAATAATATTTACAATGTCGAATTAATGTCGAATTAAACTAATTGATTTTACAAAAGGGTAAAGGCAATGAAGTTCAAGCAATTTTTAAAGCGTATTTTCCGCACTATGATGACTTTACGTGAAGCGCCATTAATAAAGTATAAGTCGTAAGTTTAACTTGCCTGATAGTGACAGAAAAGCTGGCAACACGACGATCAAAAACTGGTTCGGATCCATGTTTGTTATGCTATACCTACCCAGGAAATTAAAGGGTTTTTCCCATAGTTTATTGTTATAGTTTGGTGTGCGGTGGAGGGAGGGACCCAACGTTGACGACAATTTTACTTTATATGACGTCTATACATGTATGTACAATAAAACAAAAACTTAAACCACATCGTGTTACAAACCAAATCGTCGTAGGAAATTTCTCATATTTCTCACAATGTTTTCGAATACGATAGACCAGAGCTAACGTAGGTACATTTATAATATAGTGAATTATTTTATAATCACTGTACCTTGTTACAAACCCAATGGTCGTAGAAAATGTCTCTTATTTCTCACAATGTTTTCTTATACGATAAACCAGAGCTCGCGTATGTATAGCGTAGGTAATTATTTTATAATAGTTAAAGTGAAATATCACAGAGGATGTTCATCAACCCTTGTGTGGAAAGAGAGCGGTGCAAGTTAATTAAACTAACTCCTGTGTAACCTGACTTTGTATCATAGCTGTACATCACGTTACATTCTTCTCGGGCAACTGTTACCTTCTCACCCTTGACACTCGGGTGCGGGAGGTCGTGGGTTCGATAGACCAGAGCTCCCGTATGTATAGCGTAGTGAATTATCGTAAAATATCGCAGAGGGTGTTATTCAAACCTCGTATAAACTGACTTTTCATAATAGCAGTCCACAACGGTACATTCTTCTCAGGCAACTGGTTACCTTCTCCCCCTTTATACTCGGTTGTGGGAGGTCGCGGGTTCGATCCCCGGTCGGGCCATACCAAAGAGCTTAAGAAATATAGAAGTAATATCTCTCCCTCCTTCGTGCTCAGGGTTATTGGGTTAGCATTACGACTGACACGCTGGTGTCAGGATTAAATGGACATCCCGTGATGAGCTGGTTCTGCCTTTGGGATTTTTCCACACACACGGTCATGTCTCCAGGAAACAGACATCGAGCGTGATTTATATAAGCTTAAAGCTTGTTTCGCAATTGATGTAAAATAAATAAGTTTAAACTAAATGGACAAGGAGTGCTGGTAACTTACAAATGAAGCATATAAGTAATAATTTGATAGCAGAGTCAAACATTGCTTGTTATAGTGCTATTTCAATGGACAGAAAAACGAGCACCTGTTCATTTATATTTAAATGCAGAGGGTCAATTCCATACGACACGTTATGCGGTGTCGTCAGATCCTATTATGCATTGTTTGGTCTGATTCCATTGAGAGTGTAAGCTTGTGTACCTGATGTCTAGACTGAGGAGTCAGATCACCGTAACCCTAACACAGATATAGGCACGGAAAGTGTTTCTACACAAGACGGTTTTTTCTATAAAACATCGTAAGAAAAATGAGAACTACTTATGAAGAATATATTTAATATATTCTCAACGATGTTTCCGTTCTGTTTATTAAACCGCATTTTCATTTATCCGGATTCGTTTTAAAGAATTTCATACATTTTGTCGATGTTGTGTATCAGGCTAATCTGTGTTCTCACTGCCTGTATATATAGGACAGCCTCATATATAGGAAGTGAACCAACTGCAAGCGTAGCCCAACATGATAATATTCCTACACGTGATGCATACATGGATAAGTGGATATATCTGCAGAGCGACAAGTTATGTTTCAATGAAATGGGCACACTTGCACATGTTCCGACTGAAATGTTTACCGCTATGTAACTGTCTTTGAGTACAAAAATAATAACCATACATACTTCAAGATTTTGACCTAATTTATTGAGTACGTGTGCCTTTAATATTTCAGCAGCGAAAAATAAAGACATTGATAAGACTATACAGATGCATAACATGATCAATACGAAATTGCGTTATAAAGTCGCTTGCTGTAGGATAAAGGTCAATATGAGACAGTTGAGTGGCCATAAATTGTGATACAATACTTTTCAAGTAGTAAGCACTACAGAATGACAATGAAGTGCAATTATATGAATCAGTGTATGGGATAAAGGTACATGTCGGCATTCTTTAACACTGTAGGTTCGGATCAGCCTGCACATCCTCCCCCTCTTATTAGAACATACACAAGTTGACAGCAGCTTATAATACGCGTATGTAAATGATATGTAAACAGTGTGGATCTGTATCAGACTGTGTGGATATACAGGATGATCTGGATCTGCCCTATTCCCAAAATTCAACATGTTCCCTTTTCCCATATGAGCCGTTCCAAGAGAAAATCAACAATATGGACTCTGTGTAATGTGTCGACCTAGATCAGCCTGCGCAGTCCGCGCTGGCTAATCTGGGTCAACACATTCCGTTTTAGATGGATAGAAGTATAGAGAAATGAGTCATGAAACAGAAAATCTACAGGAGGCGGACGGTGTCTGTCCTGGTAAGCCTGCGCGACATACTTAGGCTGATCCGGGTCGATACTTTACGCAGTGTCCACACTGTTGGTTTATCGTGGATTGGCACATATGAAGATTTCAAAGAGTGTACATGTACATGTATCACTCTACTATATCAAGAATGATAGACTTGGCTTTGGAAAGGTCCAACATGACTGTTAAACAATGATTAGTTATGTCAAAGGTGTATGTGATTGGTTTGTTACGATAAGTTGTAAGGTTCAAACCAGTTTATCCAGCTGATAACTGTACAAATACATAATAAAAAACATGGGAACTCTCTGTAAATGAGAGAATGAAGATTGAATAAAATTGAAAATATTGTGGAAAAAGAAGAAATTGCTGAAAACTGAGCAATTTCTTCTTTTGCCACAATGTGTTCAAAGCTCGTAGGTTGCAGAGGCGTCAGAAAGCGTCTATGTACGGGAAATGGTTTAACAAACCGATTTTCAAATCCGTCGACTACCCATGATACACAATTTGTAAGAGTCATGTCAGACATATACCCATTAACGCCGTCTATCGTTGTTTATTGAATAAAGTGCGTTGATGCGTGTTAAATATACAAGGCGAATTTAAATATCTTAACTCTTTTACTACTGCATTTCACAAAGTCGACTTTTCCAATGTTTTTTACGACCAACAGGAACATTGGTAAAATGAAATGTCTAAGTGGCAAACAATGCAGCACATTATGAGCTGTTTCACCTTAAATAAAAATTGTTTGCAAAAGTCATTAATAAGCGAAAGTGTTAAGGATTTATTTCACCTTTTACCCTTAGTGGTCATATCACACTTCAGAATGAATGTATATTGTTTTATGGCGCATCGACAGCTAAGGTCATTTAGCGCGCAATTAAATTTAATTATTCATGATCCCTGGGTAAACAAACCAGTACTATACTAGAAAATGTGCCTTGCCCACGGGCACTCCACCATGACCGTAGTGCCGCGACTGGGGATCGAACCCGGGACACCACACTTCAGAGCGTATACACCAGTCGACTTTTGATTTATTGCTTTGGGTTTAACGCCACTTTCAAACAATGTGCCAGTCATATCACAGCGGCCAGTTATTCCTTGCGTTCTCACACCAGTACTCCACTTAACAGTCTTTCCAAGCAATTGGCTTCTTTTCCACATTAGATTGTTAGCCAATTGGTGGAAGACGAATTGCACGTGTCGCAATGCCATGTGTCAAACGCCAAAAAGAATGTTTGCCGAGTCTGGATTCGTACTCAAAACCCCTGGATTGACAGCTCACGTCCTTACCGAGTGAGCTACTGGAGATCGGTACGGACGACTCTATGAGGAAAGGGGAAATATTAGCCACGAGAGATTTAGTAATATGTTCGCTTCTACTTCAATATTCTTTTGAAGAGCCTAAATTAGCATATGTGTAAAGGGTGGAGATTTGTGCAACACAATTTAAATTATATGTTCAGAATGGGATGCATCAGTTACATACACTGTTACAAAGATTAAGTCAAGTCTCCTTCCAAATCCACGTCTGACTTTTTAAAAACCCTTTACCAAATGTAACAAATCTGCAGTAGTCGACATTAGAAAGTACACTAATTGAATAGATTTAAAAGATTGTGACAAAAGGAGAAATTTATCAGCATGTTTTCAAAAATCGTGTGTTGCGGAGGCTTAACAATGCGTCTGCATAAGGGTACGAAAAGTAATTCCAGTCAACTTATATCCTTAAATAGTTGATGCGTTTTCGACCAGATAGCAATCTCATTTAAATCAGACCAAATTACTCCACTGTATGTATTGGATTTGACAACACCGCATAAAAACCTCAAACAATTATATCTTTATTAAAATGTGCTCGGTATATATTCTCAAATAACAAGATAAAACTGACGCTCGGTACAAGACAATTATCGCTTCTCTATTTCCCCATTTATATCTAACGACTTTGTAGGTGACAATTTTATAAGCTGACGCAAAAGTCAATCTGAAACGACCTGAAGGATGCAGTCATCAGTTCTATATACTATCAGGCGAAGTTTAGGTCTGGTTTTAATGATATTGACCTGATAGCGAACTCGGTCAATTATGACAATGACATAAGTTGGCAAGGTAAATCAAGACATCACAATCCAATTGAACAGTTGCCAAATTCCATTATTATGTTTATTGTCCTAATCAAACCCCCTAAACAGCACCTTGACCTACACCATAACTTAATAAGTAAAAGGGCCATAACTATGTAAAATAACATGCAATTGTTACCCCTTTAGGATATGCACATCTCCTCTTGGTATAGACGCTTCATGTAAAATTGTATTGAATTCCACTTAGTGGTTTGTAAGAAATATGGCTTCCGGCCGACCGACCGACAGACAGACAGACAGACAGACAGACAGACAGACAGACAGACAGACAGACTGCCCGACACAGTGACTCCTTTATACCCCCTCTTCTTCGAAGATGGTATAATAAAATGTTTCACATGAGAACAAACAATAACATGTATATAGTCGTTCACAGTTTGTTCATGTTAAGAAAAGTATAAGTAGATATGAAGGAAAGGTGGCTTCCACCTTGAAAAACAATTACTTCATTTGGTAAATGTATGTAAATTCGAATGTAAACATAAGCAAAAGCAAAATAAGTAAAATAAATATAATTTATTCTAGGTAACAAAATTAAATGACAAATTTCTGAATGTGTAAATGTCATAATTAAGTGTAATGATAACACTACGCCCCTGCCCCAGTGTGTGTTCGACCACCTGAACAAATTACCATTTGTAAATTGTAACCCTTTGTTCCCTCTAGTAACAGAACTAGTAATTATTAAATCAGGTTTTTTTGTGATATTTGAATAGCATTTATTTTTCAACTTGCAGATGCATTTAATGCAGACAACTTTTCAAAAATTTATGATCTTCGAAATATTTCATTCTGGCTTGATGCATCATGCTGGGGATTTTTTAAGATAAATATGTCTATATGCACTTCTGAATCTCCGTCTTAACCGATCACAATTCTACCTCGAGTACTTTCAGTACTTTGATTTTGAAACAGATGTTTAGACTTTCCTATTGTAAGCCAATTATGTTTTAATTTGCCGTTATATCTATGTCAACACGTTAACAAGTCAACTAAAAATTATGAGAAATGAATGAAAGAATTTGATGAATACACACTATGTTTAACCCTTACGCTGCCAAAGGCAAATAAAGGGTTTTGTAACTAATGCATATTCAGGCGAGAGCTGTCTCTTCGAAATCTGCATTGTTTGCCACTTAAACTTTAATTTCTAACAAATTTCCTGATGTACGATAACTGATGTGGTCCAATTTTCAACATGAAAGAGAAAACTGTGATATTCAGCAGTGAAAGAGTTAAACAAATACGATCAATGGATTTAAATGAAGTGATATTTTGTAACGATAATTATAAACGAGTATGATTCAAATGCAACACAAAAACGTCAAACCCTAGCTTAGACTCGACCTTTACTTAGACACTTGTTTGTTTGAATAATGGTTAACGTCGCTTTCAACATTAGTTAAGTTAAATGTACATCTCGGTGTTTCCTTGGAAGATTACCAATACGTTCGGTTTTATTTATCATGAAACCGAAGAACCAGGCGTTATGCTAACCCCGCAATGCTGAGAGCCAAGACGGAAAGCCTTCACGTCTACTTTTAAAGTCGTTTGTATGACCCGACCGGAGATAGAACTTAGGGACCTACGACTAGTTGTATCGTCACTGGATTTTAAAAGGATCCTGTACATAAAGTCTTTCAAAACACAATTGTGTGTACATTCGTAAGTACAATTTTGTTCAACGTCGTCCATAACCGAAGACATCGAAATGTAGTTTTAAGTCGTACATAACGTAATACAAAAATGTAGGTTAAAGTCGGACTTAACGTTCTTTCAAAAAATGTAGTTTAAAATCGTATATATAACCGAATACAAAATTTCAGTTTCAGGTCGTACATAACCGATTATGAAAAGGACGTTTAATGTCGTACACAACCGTATACATAAATACAGTTTCAAGTCATATATAAGCGAATACATAAATGTAGTTTAAAGTTGTATAAAACCGAATACAAAAATGAAGTTAAAGTCGTACATAACGGAATACATAAATACAGTCGCATATGAGCGAATACAAAAATGTAGTTTAAAGTCGAACATAGCCGAATACAGACATGCACTTTAAAGTCGTACATAAGGTAAAACTGTTTAACATTGCGTCAACGGGATAAGGGTTTAAGGATTGCCGACTTTAAAAAAATCACTGCATTATACCCTCTTTTAACTTATCCCAAAATAAAGCATTCCCTGGTTCATCGTCAGTGTATTCTATATACGACTCTCGTTTAATCCATTCTATCATCTCTAAAGGCATCATCTTATCCGGTGGAGTGTTTTCTAACATCACGACAATCAACGAACTGTTTCCATCGCGAGAGTAAATACTTTCCATCCTAGTCATTTGGAACTCGTACAAACACCATTTACTCTTAAGGAACGCTTTACTTAAAATGATCACAGTCTTTCGACTGCTTTGTATTGCGTTAATGATGTTGTCTGTAACAGCGTGTCCCACCATAAAATCTCGTTGATGAATGCACAGGTTGAGTCCCTTCTTCTCCAAGCTTGGAATAACCCCGTCTAATATAAAGCGGATGTTCTCCTCAGCGTACGAAATGAATGCGTCGTATCTGTAATTTTCAATGGGTTCGTAACCTGGCACAGCCCGATATCCGAAGAATCGACGTTTGTTCATGTAGAGAATGTATCGCAGTGTCCATCTGTTTTTATAAATTAGACCACATATTATGAAGGATATAAATAGGGTAACACCAACAGAACACAATACAATCAACAAGGTAAACGACCGACACGCCTTACTAAATTGTTCAACTTTTTGTATACAGCCAATAGCGGTTAATTTAGTGCCACTTTCGTCCGTGAAGTTATAGCTGTCAAACCCGACAAAAGACGTCTGATGCTGTACCATCCATCGCAGGAACCTTTCGTATTTACATGAACACTGGATAGGATTCTGTTTCATATCTATCGTGAAATCCTTCTGTTTTTGACTTCTCAATGTATCAAAATGTGACGTCAACGATTGTGGCAATTCGGACATCGCATTAGATCGGATATCGAGATAACATAGATCTGGGAGTGTTTTGACGTCCATTGTCCATTCGTTAATGCTGTTAAAACTTAAGTTCAACATTTGAAGGCTATTTAAGTGAACGAAGACTGACGAAGGAAGATCTCTTATTTGGTTTGATGATAAATCGAGGACTTTGAGGTTTGTTAAAGTTTTGAAAACGTCTCCTCTATTGTCGTGTGCCAGAGGTATGCCAAGGAAGTTCTGTCCGATGTATAGATACTGCAATGAGCCCATATACAGAAACATGGATGGGCCTACGTGTGAGCAATAGTTTCTTGAAAGATTTAGGGATTTTAAATGAGGAAAAGGGCCCATTGGTCCAATCCACGAATATAAAATGTTTCCAGACAAGTCAACAGATTCCAATTGGTTGTAAAATGGTATCATTGAATACTGTAGAATTCTATAGTTCATTCCGCTGTCGTGGAACGATATAGATTTTAGATCGGGTGGAAAAGACCCCCGATAAAGATCCCTCTTTGTTATTTGTTCCGATTCAAAATAGTGACATCCTGAAATGGATTCACTCAGGTTCTTTAGGTAAGAGGGGTCGTCATAAACACAGTCACCATTATCCTGACTAATGACGCTCGTTTTATTCATAGGGTCATCCAAGTAATCCAACGGTGCATGGGCGAAATTTTGAAATCCGACGTCAAAAGCTAACAAATTCGATACACAAGCTAATTGCAACAAATAGAGACCAAACGTGAAGATGTTGTCCTTGATACGAATGATTTGAAACGTGCTTGGCAACAACAAGACGAGATTAGTCTCGAGCAGTTGTACCCTGTTGCTGTCTAATACGAGTTCTCGTAATGTCGTGTTCCTCATGTAACACACGTCTCGACGCTTTATCTCCGTACCAAGTCCAAACGTGTTGTGTAATTTAGAAATGTTCAGAAAGTCGATCTGCGTAAATTGAAGACTATATGAAATATTTCTCAGCGGTTTAAATCCGAGTTGCTGATTTATAGACAAGTCCAGCCATGTCAAACGATGAAGCATTGCAAAAGTCCCAGCTTGAATATTCGTCACATTGCAGTCGGAGAGGTCCAACTTCTTTAAGTAAGGCAATGCTAGAAAGGTTGAATTCGTTAATTCGCCGATATTACAAACACCGTCTGAACCCGACAATCCTAAATGTGACAGATTCGTCAGATTTACGTAGTTGTCGTGGAATTCCGTGTTGTAAAGACCATCAAGGAGTAACGTATCAAGATCTGGAAGGTTCGATAGGTACGGATACGATACATTGGACATGCCATCGCCTTTGAAATTGCCTTGAAGTCGGAGTTCCCTTAAAGACGCCATGTTGTTCAGATATCCGTTATAGTTACTGTAAATATCTAATTCATTCCAGCTTAAGTCGAGCAGTGTCAACCGATTCATTTGAGAAAATGCACCTTGTTCCACATGCAGTATAGACGAATTACGTAGATACAATTGCTCGACATGTTCACAGCCAATCAGATCCATTGTCTGTAGTACCGACACGTTATTCGAGTTGAAGACGACCCCGGTAATATTGTAATGCGTCTTTGTAAAGTTGCATGCATCCCGTAGTGGAATAATCCTATGTGAGCAATCCATTATTACAAAACCTGACATTTCATCACGAATACAAGAACAGAACTCCATTGGTCCACAGGGGCTCGAGTCCGTCGAGCCGAATACACACACCATGATGATAATAAAGATTAAAAAGCAAGGTATTTGCAGTCCAAACATCGTAGTGTTATTACACATGTTTATGTCAATTTATTACCCACACAAAATCCAATGTAACTTTAGTTTAACCAACTCGAGATGTTTCATGTTATAAAAACCTTCTCGTTGAAGTAAAGATGTTTTATCTTATCGATACACGTCTACCTTCAAAACAGAACCTTGTAAAGTGATCTTAAAAACAACATGGCACAATGAATTATATCTATCGGTTTTAATATCGAATAACGACACCGGGTAATTTAAGAACTGAATATAATGATTGAGTAGTAATGAGAAACGCTCCTTACTTGTCAAAGCAACTGAACTCTTATCCGTGTTTGATGACTGATTATATTCTATGTACTGGTTATTCTATAGTTTCCAAGCACGTGTTATTCTAGTGCTCGTCGAAAACGGAAAATGTAAAATGTGTTAGCCTTTACGATGTGTTTATCTCGAAGAGGTGAAAGGCTTGATTATTCTACGCTAGGTCCTCTTTGATCTGGGTCTACATTGATCGCTAGGTAGACACAGCTTTCAAGAGGTTTCAAACAAACAGTCAGATATGAATATTTATTTGGCAAAACTCAGTTAAGTTATGTTTTTCTTTATTATATATGATTACAAACGGAATTTACCCTTCCAAACATACATACGGTGTTTGGCTCTCTTTCCCGCATACACCACCTCTGCCGCAGACGACTTTTGAAAACATTGTGGCAAAATGAGAAATTGCCTCATTTTTCAAACTAGTGTTTTTTCATTCTAAAAGAGTTTCCATATATTTTAATAAATGTTTTCAAGGTCGTCTGCTGCATATTTGTTGTGTGCGGGAAAAGGTTAAAGAAAAAATGACAAACTATTCAAATTGCCAAACTAATCTATTGAATAGATTTTAAATGAATCAACATTCATAAACCGTATACGGCGGACCTACATAACATTTGTTCAATAAACCCTTACCTAGTCTCAATATATTGACGTTATATATTGTATTGTCCAGGTTTCTTTACTCGGAATGCGATTAAATATTTTGACGAACAGTCAAAATATAAAGTCGCATTCCGATTACAGAAACCTGGACCAACCATCACCCTGATACAGATTTCTGTTGGGGTTTTAATGAACAGATGACGTTTGAAAACATTGTGGAAAGGGTAGCAAATCCTTATAATCTAACAAATGTTGATTGATTGATTGATTGATTGATTGATTGGGGTATAACGCCGTTTTAAAAAAAATTCAGTCCAATCACGGCGACCAGTTCACCTACTCATATGTTTCCTGGTTTGCTCACACCAGTACTCCACACAACATAATTTTCAAGCAACTGGCTGTTTTTCCACATATACTGTTAGCCCATTGGTGAAAGACGAATGACGCTTGTTACAGTGACTTTTGGCAAATGTCGGAAATAATCTTGGCCGAGCTGCGGTTCGAACTCACAGCCCCTGGATTGACAGTCCGCGTCGCTACCGACTGAGCTACCGAAGCTCGGCTCCAACAAATGTACTAACTGTATGCGGAAACATTAAGATGTTTAGAAAGTAGATGATACCAACGCTATCATATCAGGTAAATGTGCTTTTTCTATGCTAGACTTTAACCATTTTCCCACATACAACAAATCCGCGTACAGCAAACCACTTCGGAAATCATCTAGACAAAATATGGAATATCTCTATAAATAAAAGTTTTGTTATTGAAAAAGTGTTGAAAACATTGTAACAAAGGGGGAAATTGCTCGTTATGATAATTGTTCTTGTTCCCTTTGGTTTCTGCTGGAGAGGCGTCAGAAATCGTCTGTATGAGGGAAAGGATTAATCCATAAGTGTGAACAAAGTAAAGCACTGACCCATTGCCATAGTGTCTTCCGTGAAAGGAACGGAAAGCATTAAAATACACGTACACACAAAACACGGGCGTACAATATTCACATCTATTGTGTTACAAAATCAGCCGCATTGAAATAAACCCTATCATAGAAAGTTTTGTAAAGAAGCTGGTTAACATGATCGTCCTTAAAACCAATATTTGATAATTTTACTTTACCCGCCGTCAGAACGACCGCATCCCGTTGTGTTATGTATTTATAAGCTGAAATTAAAAGTTTAGATAAAACTTTAAATTTATACTACAGAACGGGTTACATAAATCACCATATTAACATTACCATCAATCTAACCTTGTATAAGTACCCGAGCCTCTTTAGCTTAGTCGGTAGCGAGGCGGGCTGTCCATCAATCAAATGTCACTGTGAGCTCGATCCCTTAGCTCGGCCAATATTCTTTCTGACGTTTGACAAAAGACAATTCGACAAGCATCATTCGTCTCCAATCAATGGGCTAACAGACTATGGAGAAAATCAGTGAGTTGCTTGGAAAGACTGTTTTGTTTTAATGTTTACTGTCATATCAAATTGATGCGAGTGATGATATTCACAATAGTATGGGCGTTGTATTCGATGTGTTACTGTTTACTGTCTTATCAAAGTGATGCGAGTGCTGATATTCACAATATTATGGGCGTTTTATTCGATGTTTTAATGTTTACCGTATTTTCCGCCCTATGATGACTTTACGTGAAGCGCCATTAATAAAGTATAAAACAGTTTCGGATCCATGTTTGTTATGCTATACTAACCAAGGAATTTAAATGGGTTTTCCCGTAGTTTAGTTTTAGAGTTTGGTGTGCGGTGGAGGGAGGAACACTCAACGTTGACGACAATTTTACTTTAGATGACGTCTATACATGTATGTACAATAAAACAAAAACGTATAATCACATCTTGTTACAAACCTAATCGTAGTAGGAAATTTCTCTTATTTCTAACTATGTGTTCTTATACAGTAGACCAGATCACACGTATGTATAGCGTAGTGAATTATTGTAAAATATCGCAGAGGGTGTTCGTCAATCCTCGTGAAACCTGACTTTTTATCATAGCAGTCCACCACGATATATTCTTCTCGGGCAAATGGTTACCTTCTCCCCCTTAACAGTAGGATGTGGGAGATCGCGGGTTTGATCCCCGGTCGGGTCGTACCAAAGAGCTTAGGAAATGGTAGACATATATCTCCCTTCTTGGTGCTCGGGGTAATGGGGTTAGCATTACGACTGACTCGCTGGTGACAGGAGTGCTGGTAACTTACACATGAAGCATCTTGTTATAAATAATAATCGTCGACAATGGCCGAGGGTTTCGGTTGTAAAGTAACCATTTGATAGCAGAGCCGAACATTGGTTGTTATATAGCGATTTCAATTGACAGAAAAACGAGCACCTGTTCATTAATAGTTAAATGCAGTGGGTCAATTCCATATGACCTTTTATGCGGTGTCGTCAGATCATATTATGCATTGTTTGGTCTGATTCCATTGAGATGTCTTCTTTTACCAGGAGCAAAACACCTAAGTCGTTAAGAATATGTTCTGATATTCGAATATTGTCGATGTTTTGTATCAGGCTAATCTGTGGTTTCACTGCCTGTATACGTAGGACAGTCCCATATGTAGGTAGTGCAACAACTACAAGCGTAGACCCACGTGTTTCTCGATAATCGTTTGTCCTTTACACCTTTTGTAAACCAGTCTTATCATCTAGACGCTTTCATATATTTAAACAACTACAAAATAAAGCGTTTATAATATTGAGATTTAAGATTTCTAGATTTGAGTATCATCAGAGTTATTTGCAAGGCAGATAGAACGCACAATGATATTTATTATCTGCTTAATCATGACGAAGATAATATTTACATATTTTAACTCTATGTAGATAATGTTTCGATAAAACTCAAATATTAATAACAATCCGGTACCAAAGTATCACTGACATAATTATTATTAATCGCGTCTCTGCATCAATGATTGAACTATAACGGATGTGAGTAAATTGGTTTGCAGTAAGAAAAATAAATATCAACGGGCTTTTCAAAACCGACTATGTAAATATTTTTCGTTGTTGTTGTTTCTGTTAGCATTGTGGCGATTGTCAAATCAATCGCCACAAAAACTATACAGTGGACCAAAACAACTCGATATTTGATGTCATACATACATGATGAAGCGCATTCAGTGTTTGAAAGTTTTACTGGTTAGTCGACAAAGAGCTTGTCCCTATAGCCTTTTGATTGTTAATCCATTTCAAAAGGGCGCCGCAATTATTGGCGTATGCATGTCCCTATAATGTCATGGTAAGGACAGGTAACTCTAGACTAAACTACGTTTTCTGTCAGTACATTTACCGGGGAAAATTAACTGTTCCCTCCCTTGTATGTTTTTTTATAAACGATTGTCTTAACATGTCATACTTCTTGTATGAAAAAAAAAAAAAGTTTTCGCTCAACACAAGCTGTCCAAATATGCTGCAGTAAATGTGACACATTCTCAATAACACGAAAAACGGTCAAGCAAGGAGCAAAATATCAACAGAGATATTGAACATTTATTTAAAAAGTGAAACAGTTGTTGTTCCAGTCATCACAAACAGAGATATGAAAATGGATAATTTCAGAAAAATGACAGCTGCTGTAACGGCTCTGTTTGACGCCGAGAACAAAATAATCAAATTCCAATTAAACTGATGAATTTTAAAATGTTCAATTAATTAAATTACATTTAAAACCACCCACGAATAGCAATCTGTGAACAAAGACCAGCTATTTGGACTCCCATGGGTGGTTTTTATACACTTGTACCTTGCCAGAACGAACGTGGTTCAAACGTAGCACTCATATCTATCAATTTCCTGTTTTTGTTCGAGACGTTAGAACGTGAGTAGTAAAAAGTTTTGGTAAAATATGTTGTATAAATATATGAATATTAAGTTTTTAAATAATAAAACATTCTCAGTTGGTGTTCAGTTCTGTTTCGAAATAGTTAACCTATAATGACATAGGTGTAAGGAGACAACAACTGCCTAGTCTGGTTCCCACGTTGCTTTCCACGACATAAGGTGGAGCCGCCGAAAAACAAATAGATGTAACACTATGGCCGTCGGCATTGTGAGATCTTAAGACACTCGATTTTGAAATGGTGTTTATTCGTCTTTATTGTTTATTCCATATTCATCTCCATTGCTTCATCCGAAAAGAGAACGTTAGTGAATTCTTGTTGAAATTCGTCATAATTGGTGTAGGATATTGGAAGATCAAGCGCGTTAACACACGTGTGTGCTTTCGGAACCCTTGCAACACCATTGGCTATACTGAATTGCACGATGATTTGTCCGTTTGGTACTTTCCTCTCTGCGGTAATGAACTGCAAAAACTGCAGCAGTGTCTCTTCGGACATTTCACCTATAAAACGTTTAAGATTGTTGAAAACTTGGCATTCATTTGATTGAGGGGGTAATGGCCATCGTAGACATCGTAGCTTCTCGATCACCTTCACCGGAGTTGCTCGGAATACTTCATACAAAGCATTCAGATGAGTTAACGTCATGTGACCCCAAAATTCTTCTCGGTGCGTCGTTGGAATACCTTTGCCCATTTTCTGACAGACTGCCCTTGGCTTCACGCACAACTCGTTGTAAGCTATGATTGACAGATCTTTTCGCAGTGTCTCCCGCTCTGGTGGATTAGCCATTTCAAACTTCTCGAATATATATCCAAGTTTTATAGAATCGGTTTCATCAAGTTCATCAAAAGATAGAAGAGCCCTTTGTAGGAGTAGGCGGTCGTCCAGGTCAAGGAAACGGAAGAAGTCGTCCAGAATGGTATCCAATGAACAATCTGCCATCTCCATTTCTCCGTAGATGATCACATTTAACGAACTCCTGCATATCTGAATTGGTATTGCCCGCAACAGGAGTGTAGTGTGAGAAAATATGCGACCTAAAACAGTAAATAGACTTAGGTCGTAGTTACCAAGGTTTATTTGTGGAACAAAGGCAATATTTCCTCTGAAGTATTTTTCCTTTACGGTTTGCCAAAACGTTGTGTAGATATCCTTAGTAACACCGCCCCCATCGACTCCTTCTTCACCTGGAATTAGATGAAAATGTAAAGGAAAACGATTTTTATGGACAGGATTGTGTATGCACGGGTATTTTCGCCGCTCCTTACAATTGTTTAGCTATATCACGGCGTTTACATGTTAAGTTATCAGTACTACTGGTCCATCTATCCTGACACCAGCGGTAAGGTTGTTAAACCAACTCTGGGCAACAAGGAAGGAAATTCACTATTATAATTCTTAAAGTATTTGGTATTGCACGGCCCGGCATCGCACCAACAACATCCAGCACCCAATGCGGACGCTTTACCACTGCACCTCCGAGGCGGTCTATGTAATGGATCAGATGTGACAACACCGCATAAAAGGCATCTAAAATTGACCCTTTATATTGCAATATAAATAGACAGGTGATCGTTTTTCTATCCAATGAAATCGAACGATAAAACCAACGCTCTGCTATCAAAATGTTTACTATATAATCAGAACACTCGGTAATCAACCTTTCTCTGCCTCATTTTGTATATGGATTATCCCCCGTGCAATAGAAATAACACCAATACCAATACCATACCGGTAAGTTTGGAGATGACCCGTCTGTTTAAATCTGACTCGCCCATATCGCGATATATCTTTATCAGATCCTCAACAATGGTGGCTCGCCTTACTTCGATCCGGAGTACGGGATGCTGTAATCTCCTGCTGCATTCGGTCAGATCTACAAATAAAATGGGAAATCCTGCATTCGGTCAGATATAACAATGATATAATGACATGATGCAGACGAGTTGTAACGCATTCTTTTTGTTTTTTTCGAGTTTTAAACAAATGTCTTATATGCATATGTACATGGTAAACATATAAACCCTTTCAATCGCATTGCTGAGCTTCTGTGGCAGACGTAGTTTACGATGAATAATTCATCCTTTTGTCACAATGTTTCAACTCTATTAAATGGCAATTACTTCCAATTATAGAGTCTGTTGCTAAGTGTGTGTATATGGGAACATGTATATGCACGACGATTTTCACACAAATGCTATTATTTGCAGACAAGAACATTATGCTACCTATAACGGCTTCCAAAGCCACGGGGTCATGTGGGTCAACGTCTGGGACGGGGTCATTTTGAAGCGCTAGGATATCCTGTAACTCGTTTTGCATCTGTAAGCGTCTCTGTAATCGTCGACGTCTCATGTCTTGCAGCAATACGAGTCGTTGTGACATAGATACCGGAGAAGGTGAGTTTGTTGGTCGCGTTGTTAGTTGCCCGGATGGCAACGGTAGATCGCCCGATGGTGTTGGTGGTCCAATACCTTGCTGGTCACCCCCAAGCTCATTTCCTTGACCAAGAAAGACATTCGTGTGTTGCTGCCCTGCAATAATGTTTTAATGTTCAAAGCCTTGATAGGATGGTATTTTACTAGCATTATTACTAAATAGCATTTGATTTGGCACCAAAGGAAAAATATAGTTTACTACCAAACATATGTAGTTGCTGAATACCAACAATTAAGGGTAAAATGACTATTTTAGCATTTTACTTTGAACTCCACATATCATTCACATACGTAAACCACACAGCATTCACACAAGTACACCACATACCATTTACACAAGTACTACATATAGCATTAACACAATCACTACATATATCATTCACACAAGTTCTCCACATAGCATTCACTCAAAGTATCCACATAGTGATCATACAAGTATTCAACGTAGTATTCCCACTATTACTACATATAACATTCGCACAAGTATTCCAAATAACATTCACACACTTGCTCCACATAGCATTCAGACAATAACTACACATACCATTCACACAAATACTCACACAAGTACTCCACATATCATACACACAAGTACTACACATAGCATAAACACCATAACCACATATAACATTCACACAAGTACTCCAAATAGCATTCGCACAAGGACTCCACATAACACTCACAAACATGCTCCACATATCATTCACACAATAACTACACATAACATTCACACAAGTACTACACATGGCATTTACACAATAGCAGATATAACATTCACACAAGTACTCCACATATCATTTGCACAAGGACTCCACATAGCATTCACACAAATACTCCACATACCATTCATAAGAGTGATGTCCCCTTGTCAATGGTGGTCGATGTTTTGAGAGAACATAAAATATATTGTTTCTACAAGTTATGGATTGATAAATATATTATAAAGAGTTATAAACTGTTGGAATATGTGTGTGAATGTGATAACTAGCGGATGCAACATGGTTTTCTAGAAAAAAATATGTAATTTTTTTTGGAATTTGGGAGTTTTTCATAGAACAATAGAGAACAATGGAGAACAATAGAAAATAATTTGAAATTCGCACCAAGCGTATGTATACATCGATTACACAACTAACAGTTTATGTTGTATGTTGTACTGACTGTAAGCAGAAACTCGTGCTAAAACTCGTGCAAAATCTTGTGCGACATGGTGTATACGTAGTGTAAATAAAACTATTTAAGACTGTAAAGACTTAAATTAGACAATCACGGGTATTATTTACTACTGACTCTACATTTACTTGAGCTGTTGTATCCAACAGAAATGGGCAATAGTACAGAGCAGTGGCGAACCAGAATTGGTTCATTCAGGCAGCCAGGGAAACAAAAATCCAAGACTGTATCTACTACATTAAATGTATGTACTTTCAAGCATGTGTCACTGTGCATTAGAGTTTGTTTGTTACTGCTACTTGCGGCCCAGGGTGTTGAAACCAATCCCGGCCCTCCCAAGGGAAGGGGCGCTCGCGCCAGTCGTGCTGACACCAACTCACTTCAGCCTAGCCAACCGGGACGGGATACTCGATCAAACCGACGAACAGAGAATTCTGCAAGTCAGTCCTCCTTAATGTATTGGATGCATACACAACGTGATATGATCGACGATTGAGTTGATGCGGATTATCCGTCCAATAATGACTCAGACTCTGAACCAGATGTGATTGATACTGCAACTATACTACTTGAAATCCGAAAAGATGTAAAGTCACTAAACAGTAAATTTGACGGTATCACCAAATCAGTTAATCAGTTAAAGGTTGAAAACCGAAAGTTGAAGGAACAAAGTGTCAAACTAGATAATAAGGTATCCACACTTGCAGACAAACTACAATCTGTTGAAACAACGCTGTCAAAAAACAAAAAAAACTTGAAACGTTCAGTCGGAAAAACAACCTTAAGTTCTACGACATAGAGGACTCCATGAATAAAACTCCCGAAGAGTCGCAACGAAAGGTTTACGATTTTGTAACACAAACTCTTGGGGTCGACACAACCGACATACCTATTGAAGGGCACATATAATTCCTACACGATCTGGTTATCATCCTATTATCATGCAATTTTATCGTTACAAGCATAGAAGCATAGAGAAACGATACTGAAGGCATTCCGACAGAAACGCAAGCAATCAGAACTACAAGTAAGAATCGGTGAAGACTTTCCAGAACGTATATCAAAGGCTCGAACCGGACTCTATCAGTTGATGAAAGATTCCATCGATCAGGGAAAAACTGCTTTCTTTAAGACTGATTCGTTAGTTGTAGATGGGGAATACTATGTGTTCGATTTTGAGCAGAAGAAACCTATTCATGTACTTAAATAGGACACCGGTCAACTCCCAAAATGCAAATCTAAAATACTTGATTTTAATTTTTGTTCACTAAATATTCAAGGACTCAAGAAGCATGTCTCAAATATTGAGTTCAAAACATTTTGTGACCAGTTCAATGTCATATCATTATACGAAACCTGGCAAACCCAACAGGGGAATTTCGAGAATTTTTTACGAGGCTTTGTAAATTACGATTGTAAACGGACAGGTAATGCTAAACGTGGCTCCGGTGGTGTTACGGTCTTTGTTAGTGAATCACTATCCAATACTAACTACATAAAACGAATTTACAATAAATGGAGTGACTGTGTGCTTTTATTTGTTAATCGTGCACTGACGGGGTTACAGGCAGACTTGATTCTCTTCTTTACTTATATTTTCCCTGAGCGATCTGTCATATATGAAACGGGATAGACATTTTTAGCGATAACATAATGACCATATTATCAGACTTTCTAGATGTAGTAGTCTTACTAGCTGGAGATCTGAATGCGAGGACAAATAATTTAGATGACTATATTCCCAGGGATGACGTTAACCATATATTTCATTGTGAAACTGCATATCCTAGAGATTCATTTTATATGCCAAGAAATTCAAAAGACACAGTGTTAACTCGCTTTGGTTCTGCTTTACTTAACCTGTGCTGTACTCATGGCGTACACATATTTAACGGCAGATTACATCGTGATACGGAGGGACATTATACGTGTACCGCAAATAATGGTAAAAGCCTGGTCGACTATGTGATTGGTTCAACCCAATTGTTTAACTACTGTACTGACTTCTACATTGGAGCTGAGGATTTCTCTGAACACTTCCCAGTGTGTTGTAGGCTTACATTTCAATGTAATACAGAACTTGATGACAAAATCAATCAGTTTAACTTAAACAAATCATGTCCGTACAAGTGGAAAGATTCCTGTGAAAACACATTTATCGAAAGCTTTTCTCGCCTATTTCAGCAGTTTAACAGTAACCTAATGGCAGGCAACTCTATTGAAAAACTCGGTGATTTTAATTTACTGTATAAACAAGCCGGTATATCTATGAAAAGGCGTTCGGGTGCGATACAGGTAAATAATACTCAGCCGGACTGGTGGGACGACGAGTGTTTACGGGCCAAGCGTGCTAAATACAAATACCTGAGAAGATTTACAGCCTCTAATCTGCAGAGTGATTCCGATTCATACACTTCTCATAAAAGGCAATACAAGACTTTGTGTACTATTAAAAAGCTATTGAAAAGAAGCGACGACAAGACCTTTTTAAATCCTGTCGTAATCCAAAGTTGTTTTGGCAAACCATAAAAGGTTTATCGAATAAACACATTAACAAGCAATCGAATAATTCTTGTATCAACAGCGATACATGGTTTACCTATTTTCAAGGTTTATTCAATCGTGATACTAGCGACGTTGTGGATTGAAAACCTAATAAGGGAGGTAAATGCAGATGATTTAAACGCACCACTATCAAGGGAGGAAATCCGAAAAAGTACAATTACTCTTCGTGGTTATCGAGCTACAGGCATTGATGGGTTGTGCATTGAAATATATAAGTGCACTATAGACGTTGTGTTACCTACCTACATGTTCGTTTTAACAGTATATTTGACACTGGACAATTTTCCGAGCAATGGAGCGAGAGTATTATTTCCCCCATACATAAGAAAGGATCTAAGTTTTAGCCCAACAATTATAGGGCTATTTGTTTAATAAACTCTTTATGTAAAATAGTTGTGCATGTGTTAACAAGACGCTTAACCACCTGGTGTGACGTTAACAATGTGATCGAGGAATCCCAATCTGGGTTCCGATCGCAATACTCTACCATACCATTGATAATATATTTACGTTAAATGGTGTGATACAAAAATATTTAAGCAAACGAATAGGAAAATGTTATGTATTCTATATAGACTTCTTAAATGCATTTGATGGCTGTATTCACAAGAAACTGTGGTCATGTTTGTCTAGACATGGTGTACAAGGACAATTTCTCTGCATATTTGACTCTATGTATCGTAAACTTAAATCATGTGTTTGAGTAGACGGTGGCCTAACATACTTTTTTTCGTGTAGCATTGGAACTCGCCAAGGCTGTGTTAGTTCACATATACTATTTTCTTTATTTATCAATGACTTAGTTACTTATCTTAGACATAAATGTGGTTCCGGTATTCAGATAAGCAACGATATTGACGATGTATATGCATTGATGTTTGCTGATGATGTTTCCAGCGTGGCTGACTCTGTGTTAAACCAACAACGCCAGATCAACTATATTGATGACTTTTGTAAAGACACTGGCATGAACTTAAATCTAGATAAATCTAAGATAATGGTGTTTCGGAATGGTGGATCTCTACGTGCCTATGAGAGATGGACATTTCGGGGAAACATAATAGAAGTAGTGCCTTACAAATACATTGGTGTATTTTACACATCAACATTGTCCTGGACTAAAACAAAAGAAACATTAGCTCAGCAGGCATCTAAAGATGTTGTAAGCATTTTCAAATACCGGAAGAATTTTGGTTATTTCTTTGCTAATGAAGCTCTGAAATTGTTTGACTCTATTGTCGTACCGATGTTATGTTACTCTGCTGATGTGTGGGGGTACCAATATTCTAAATGTATAGAACGAGTGCAATCCAATTTTTGTAAACGTATATGTTGCCTGAATAGAAATGTACCAAACTTTACTGCCCTTACTGAATGTGAGCGACAGCCATTGTCAGTTTATACATGACTAGATGTGTTAAATACTGGGTTAAGCTTACCACAATGCCTAACCATATATATCCAAAACAGGCATATAATATGTTACGTTCTTTGGATGAATCTGGTAGGATAGCATGGGCTACACATATAAAACATTTACTGTTCAAGTTAGGTTTTGGATATGCATGGCTAGCAAATGAAGTTGGTGATACCAATGCATTTACTTATTTGTTTAAAACACGTGTTGCTGATTGTGCACAGCAAAACCGTCAAGAAAAACATTTCATCACAAAAATGTTGAAACACTGCTAGATGTTGAAAGGTACCTATCTATTGATCTACCGTATTTATATAAAAGAGCTTTGTCTAACTTTAGATGTTCGGGTCATTATTTGAATATTGAGACAGGTCGACACCAGAATATTGACAGAGAACTTAGATTTTGTAATCACTGCTCAATGTCAAATATCTATACTGTCGAGGATGTCTTTCACATGCTATTATTATGTCCATTATATGCCAATCTAAGAAAAGAGTTTTTGCCACAGCCATGGTTACGTAGACCTATTTGTGAACAATTGTTTTACGACATTATGTCAAATAAAGACATCAACAATATATATCGCCTGTCAAAATTGCTACATAAAGCGTTTCTACTTAGACAAAATCTATAAATTGATAAACTGTGAATGTGGTATTACTGCTATTAGTATTGGTATAGTCTCAGTTACATTTATCAATGTCTGTATGTTTAACTGGTCCGTGTGCTTACTTACGGGTATCTACTTAACGTATTTGTTTGCTTTTCAATTATTTCCATGTTGTAAATTATATATGTATGTATGTGGATATCACTCTTTTTTTGAATTAACATGAATTTGTATTTTGGGCCGGTGGCCTTATGTTACAAAATAAACAATATCGTATCTTATCTTATAAAAGAACTCACACACGTACTCCACATATCATTCACACAAGTACTACACATAGCATATACACAATAACCACATATAACATTCACACAAGTACTCCACATATCATTCACACAAGTACTCCACATACCATTCACCCAAGTACTACATATACCATTCACACAAGTACTCCACATTCCATTCACACAATCACTACATATAACATTCACACAAGTACTACATATAACATTCACACAAGTACTCCACATTCCATTCACACAATCACTACATATAACATTCACACAAGTACTCCACATATCATTCACACAAGTACTCCACATACCATTCACACAATCACTACCTATAACATTCACACAAGTACTCCACATTCCATTCACACAGTCACTACATATAACATTCAAACAAGGACTACACATACCATTTACACAAGTACTTCACATACCATTTACACAAGTACTCCACATATCATTCACACAAGTACTCTACATACCATTCGCACAAGTACTACACATACCATTCACACAAGTATTCCAAATACCATTCACACAATCACTACATTTAACATTAAAGTGGCATTTCTATCCAGAGGGAAGAAAATTCATGTAAAAAAAGTTCAAATCGATTTTTTTAAAAGTACGTAGCTGAATGGGTTTGGGATTAACCACAAACATGTTACCCAAGAGCCCACACTCACAAATTATACTTTTCTGCAAGATTTCAGGATTTTAAAAACGGAACCGTTCATGTACATGTTCATTCCGGAATGTATTTAAAGGTTGGATGTCATATACAAACCGTGTTGAGATAAAATGTACATAACTGTTATGAAAACACACTCAGTTCAATGAGGCATATACATTGTATACACAATAAGTATGTGTATCTAGTGCTTTTAAAGTAATATAAATGCTGTTTATGGAAAGTCACAGACAACTAACATTATCTTGTTTCCATAGTTTTCTGTGACATACCTGAAATTACTTACGCAATAAGTAAATGTTTATTGTTTGGTGTTAAACTCCGCTTTCAACATGTTTTATGTTATATCACGTAGTTTCCTGGGTAAGTTACCAGTGCTACTGGTCTATTTATCCTGATATCAGCCAGTCAGTCGTAATGCTAACCCAACGACCCTCAGCGCCACGGAAGGCAGCTTTACTATCAATTTTAATGTGGTATGACCCGGCAAGGGATCAAACCTGTGACCTCCCGCATCCGAGGTGGACGCTCTACCACAACATCATCGAGGCGGTCAAGTAAATGTGTATCTAGTGCTAAACTAATTTATTAGATGATTTACGGTATGTCACAAGGAAATAAGAGAATGTTAGTTTTCTGTGACATACCTGAAATCATCTATATCCCGTACACAGCATAATTGTATAATGCTTTAACACTAGATAAACACACTTATTGTGTATCTGTGCTTCAATGAACTAAGTTGTTTTTTATAACAGTTGACTTGTGTACACTTTATTCCCCCCCCCCCCGAATGTTTGTATTAGACACCAACCTTTAAAGAGGTACCTACCGAGCAGGGAAAAACAACTTTATTTAAATAATTAAAATATGAAAGCTTTCTCATACTACAGTCTAATTAGAATCAAACATGTCCTCATAAAGGTTTATAACGGAAAACAATTGTTACTTTACTTATTTTGTTATGAATTTCTATAAGAGTGCAACTCAAGGACTCCACATACCATGCACACAAGTACATCACATACCATTCACACAAGTACATCACATACCATTCACACAAGTACTCCACATACCATTCACACAAGGACTCCACATAACATTAACACAAGGACTACACATAGCATTCACACACGTATACCATTCACAAGTGTACTCCACATAGCATTCACACAATTTCTACTTGTAACATTCACTCAAGGATTCCACATAACATTCACACAAGGACTCCATATTACATTCACACATGGCAGCTGGCTACAATTTAACATGCTAATATAAGCCTTTTAAGTCATTGGTGGTAGAAGAAAATCACAATGACTTCATGGGCGTAACTGGTTGGAAGTTTAGTATAAGCTCAGATGAGGTAGGGGTCCGGGCATATTCCGTAGGGAAATAAAATGAAATCTTATATTGTATAATATGGCGAACTCAAGTGGTAATTTTAGTCATAACGAAAACAGAAACTAACTATATCCACGATTTTCGGAAGAATACCACCCTTACCACTCTCAGCCTTCAGTTTTTATTGCATTTGTTTACCTTTTCTGACGAATTGTACGCATTTGCGAACGTGCGTATGTCTTGGTACGCGTCTGGGTCTTTAAACAATCACCAGACAAAATATTGAAAATATTCCTATATCTACAGTCCTTATTCTTGTAATACCGCCTCGGTTGTGTATTGGTTAGAGTGTTCTCCTCGAATACGGGATGTAGCGGGTTCGTTCCCCGTTCGGACAATACTAAATAGTGAATACTTTAAAACGGAGAAATGGCTTTGATAAGGATTATGGGATTAGCATAACGACTTGCACGCTCGGATCATGAGAAAAAGACCAGTAGTCCTGGTAAGTTACCAAGGAAACACGGTCATAAAACTGTACAGTTGTTGTGAAAGATGCGTAAAATACTATATAACATTGTAGACCTACCTCCAGCATCTGTATTGCTGTTTAACAAGGATTGACCCATTCCATCCGGATTTTCTGAAGAAAGAATAAAACACACATGTTCTAGCTGCCGACATATGAAGGCATTGCAATAAAAGAGGACATTTCTTAGAACGAGCCATGTATATTCATCCCACAATATTTTAATCTTTTTACAACAGTATTGTTTCCAATATTTGGGGGAGAGTGATATCCATCAGTAAACATAAGCACATAAACTTAAACCCTTTCCCACATATAAACAATATGCGGAAGACGTCTGCTGGAGATGCGTCAGAATGCGTCTTCAAGTGGGAAGGGGATAAAAAGGCGTAGTATTAAAATATATATATATGCGCCGTTCCATGAGAAAACCAATAGTATGGACGCTGCGTAATGAATCGACCAAACTCAGCCTTCAAAATCCGCGCAGGCTAATCCGGGCCGACACATTCCGTGTCAGGGGGATAGAGGTATAGAGCAATGATTCCTGAAACAGAAAATCCACAGGAGGCGAAACATGTCTGTCCGTGATACCATGTGCGGCATTCTTAGGCTGATCCGGGTCGATACTTTACGCATATTCCACAATGTCTGTTAGGACGGTCAATTTATATATGTGTACCACAGACAGTGGTTCATACATGCACGCCACCTAGGTGTAGACGTTCAGAAAGTAGGGACTATTTGGCAAATATAGGGAATATTATGTTGCAGTAGCGATAAATGGTTTAGTAGTGTACTACGAGGGGCGTTGACAATTGATATCTCGCGAGAGTTGTCAAATTGTTCACGCCCATAGTAGACAATACTAAAACCTGTATCGCTAATGCAACATATTTTACCATTTATCATATACCATGTACGAGAGGTGTTCAACTTAAATTGGAACAGTACAAAACATGCAATTTCACCCTGCTAGAAAAAATTGTTTTAAGTTTCGCTATTCAAACGTATAGGGCGATATATCTTCTACGATTGGCATTCACTATGTATTGTTTATGCAAATAGTGTATGAGATAAAACTAATGATATTGCAGAATGCAGTGTCTTTGGGACTTTTGAAGTCTAAACAATCCTATAGGAACAAAAAGAATGTGGTGACGGAACAAGGATATACGATTTATGTTGGAACTTTGACTTAAATTTGTTAAAAATTGGAGCCATGCCATCTGTCGCCGGAAACAGCGAAATTTATCCCAGAATGACAAAAACGCACAATATGCCAATTTCAGCAGATATCAAGCATATCGGTTCCACAAGGCCAATCGAACAACGTAACGTGAGATGACAACGAAGTTGGTTGTGTCCATCGGAACTGTCAATAACATTATTTCGAAAATATTGCAAGCCAAACACCGGAAGACGTGAGGTGTTCTTGACCTAAATACCGGACAAAGCATATACCGCAGACAAACTATTTGGAAGATGTATAAGCGACTGCAGTACGGTAATTCGAAAATACATGTAACCACTGATGAGACAATGTTCTACATAGGAGGAAGTTATGGTAGAAAATGATTCTACTTTTTGCGAAAGAGTCACGATGATAGGTATAAGTAGAAGTGTGTTCAGCGTGATGCTTTTGTCGCCGGTTTCACTGGCCATGGGCTGGTGTGTGCTATAGCGACACAACTGAACTGGAATCATTGGCAAGATCAAAGAAGTTTACTCACAGTACTATGATTAATATATTTTGGGAAACATGTTGGAAAAAGATATGCCCCGTCCCATTCCTGATGTATTTTTTCTAAAGGACATGGTGTTTTACAAGATTTCTGCGTCAGGCCACACAGCTAAAATTACCTTTCAGTGCATCAAGGTTAAAACTGTGATGTATTTATCTCCATGAGAGTGGACTGCCGAAGTCACCCGATACAACAACAATGGACATTTAATCAGGGGGTATATTGAAATGCGTTTACAAAAAGAAAAACGTCGACATCTTATACTGCACTGAAGATGAGTGGAGACACTTAAGCAGAAACTATAAATAAGATATCGTCATTTGGGTCGAAACCTTGTGGAATGATATAAATTGTTTTTGATCCAAATTGAAACTTTGTTGCAATAAAATGTAAAAACAATAGGTTTTGTGGTATTTTCAATTTGTGATATTATCGTACGACTATAGCTTTGAATACAGAATATGTGAAATAATGGTTTAAGCAAGCGAGTCTAACTTACGAGATCTAGTTATTATTATTCCCGGTCGTTCTGATGGTCCCTCGAGAACGTTTTCTGAAAGTTGAAAATAGGTATGTTGTCTTAACCGGATTGTTATGATATTATGTTTGATAATATTTCACCAAATAGAATCACAGTCATACTATGTCATTAGGTGTCATTCTAGATTTATGTTTAAAATTAAATTGGAAAAATGTCAATATCTATGTTTGGCTAAAACCATGATGATACATATATTTTGTATTTGAGAATAGTTGGGAACGAGGAATACTTTAGTATTGATGACAGGAATCAGTGGTTAACGTCGGGACTTTAGAGCCGAGCGTCTCGTGTTCGATCCGCTGCTATTGGGGCAAGGTACAGTTTCATACCTAGAACTGGTGTGTTTTACAGGAATCATGACAAGATGAACTACAAGCCTCGATATTGCTGGAATATGTTGATAATGGTGTACAATACTATAGTGATAGGTATTGAAGATATACGGGCACAGGGAAATTGTTAAAATATGAAACTAAATCAACTCCAAGTAGATACTTTTCGTATAAGGAATGAACCTCTTAATATATTTAGTTTCTTATGTGTGCTGTGTTGTTTTGCTTGCATGGTGCTTCTCACGCCGCTTACAACACTTTTCATATAATATATATTGATGGCAATTCTTGCTGCGTTACGAGAGTTACCGTTCAAATTACCAGACACTATCGAGTCAAGTATAATGCTAACCCATTATCATGTGACCCAAATAGGGAAGCCATTACTAGCCGTCCCCCTCGCGACCGCGCGTACACCCGCGGAGGACAATACTTGATAGAGATTGATGACAAATTAATGCATGTATACAAGGAAAAAAGTGTTATAAATGTTACATGTAATTACTTACAGCATTCTAAAACAAAGCACGTGATGCTGAAAAGGACTTTTATTACTGAAATAAAAACACAAGAAAGAACACAATGAATTGAGCTGTATTACACTTCTGTGTATCATAAACAAGACGTTTGATTGATTGGTTTTTAATGCCGGTTTCAACAGCTTCGTATAATGCTGGCCTGATCACTACTGATTAGTTTCCTGCTTGCTCACATCAGTACTCCACACAACAATTCCCCTCCAACTAACTGGCCTGATTTTCTACAACGACTGATAGACTATTAGTGGAAGACGAATGACGCATGTCTCATTGACCTTTGTCAAACGTCAGAAAGGGTTCGACTGAGCTACTCGGGCTTAGCTGCAAGGACTAGAGCAGCTTGACACTTGAAGGAATTTCGGTCTGCTAATCTTTAATTGGCCTCCTTTATATGAAGGTCATCAGTGTCGATAAGTTTAGCCGGATACAAAAAGATCAGCGATCCAGGAGTCTCGAATTGCGCCCTGGCTATCAGTTGTTACCATGATTGACACACGTGACTAGTGACAGTCAATACAGACAGGTAGACGGATACCTAGGTGGAATGCTGCGACAAGTTCTAGTGCGAGAGAACCAGAAAACGCTCGTTTGATGAACTAAGCTCTATTAAAAAAAAGCTGACCTCCGCGTTAAACTCAAATCAATCAATTCTGTTGATATATAATTGCCCTGATCAAACTTTATAAGGTTGTTT